>CM075184.1:6259093-6274093 GCA_037577475.1 Chaunax sp. Z400
TGTTTTGGTTTTTATCATAGATAATTCAATCAGTAAAAGTCCTTTCACTTTGATTTGGCCAAAAAATGATTGATTGATTGATTGACTGGTTGATTGACTGATTTTCTCTTATTATTCAGTATCTGAACTAAATGAAGTTTTTGAGTATAACGTTTAAATCAATCAAGTTACAGGTGTACGAGCTCTACAATGTAAAGTTGTCACATTTGAAAAAAACAGGGCATTTATTGGTCACATAAATATATTAATGACATATTTACAAGATCAACATTTTTGTGACGGCGTTCTTCTCTTGTTTTATAAGCAGGTGTTGCTTTTTTGCTGCAATAATCTTGATGTATTCCTCACAGTTTTAGTTCTTCCTTGCATTAAATTACCGGCATGTGATCATCTTATTTTGTGCAGAAGAAGAGTCAAATCAAGCAACAAACATCCCTTTTCATGGGAACACACAGAACCTGCAGCAGAAAGCCTGGGTTAACAAATAGAGTTGATAACCAGTTCTGTCATTGCCTGCCAATGTTTTAGGTTTTTTAAGGCAGCTCACACAAAGCAAACCTGGGTGTGTCCAACTTGTATTACACCCCTCTGGTCATTGGTTTAAAGCCCTGCCCTTTTTGGCGGAATAGCTGATTCAGTTTAAACAGTAATGACAAGTGTGATACCTGTATGCTCTGTATATGTTACGTCTGTAAGGACTTGGTTTGGCAATAAGGATGTGTTCATGTGAATCGATGGAGTCATCTGGAGGGTGTGGTCTACGCCTGGTGTTTATCATCAAGACTCATCTTAACCAGTCATTTGTCCTGCTGTTGATTCCCTGAATCAAATGCCAATAGCTTATTATTGATCGGCACCTGTTTCAAAATCAACTGGTTTTACGAGTTATTATAAATTAATTCAAAGTATCATAAAACAAGATCAAACTAGAATCACATCAAATTGACATTTCATTCTAGAAAACTTTCATAGCAACTTAATTTGTTTTGGAAACAGCTGAAAACCTCTATGACATTTCAGGCTGACTGATTTAAAAAAAAAGTAAATTTGTGAAAATGAATTAAATACTTAATGAGACAAATCAAAATGCACAACATTACTTTTAGGCCTCTGAAAGTTATTTTGACGTAAATGATATCTGTTCACTAAGTAGCATGAAGAAAGCTGCACAAGTTGAAAATGTCAGCAGCTGAAGTGGTGGAGATGTATCTGTGTACTAAACCACTAAAAAACCAGTTGCTTTAATTTCAAATGAACCGACTGTCAGTCTTGGATGGAGACAGGATGGTTGGGAAACAAATAAACTTTGCAGGTTCATAAGTCAGTTTGCAATTAAATATTCCATTACTGTTCATACTGAAGTATAATCAGCAATATGCCTTCTGCATCAAATGGCTGTGTGGATGACAACATTACAGATCCCATTATAGATCCACGTCCCAGATAACAATGAATGGAAATGTGACGGATGGACAGATGGAGGGACGGACAGTCGGGATGAATAAAAAGCAAAAATTAACAATAGCTTCAACAAGAAGAATACACTAGTTTTTGTTTTTGTTATGTGTGTGTGTGTGAGAGAGTGTGTGAGAGTGTGTGTGAGAGAGTGTGTGAGAGTGTGTGTGAGAGAGTGTGTGAGAGTGTGTGTGTGTGTGTGTGTGAGTGTATGTGCGGTGTACCTCGGTATGTTATCATCCACAGTTGCACAGCCGTAGAGGAACACAATGACTCCAATGATGGCTGCAGGGATCAGCATCTGTGTGTACACTCCTAACCAGGCAAAATACAGTCCAACCTTCTCCCCGAAATACTTCCTGTGCAAAGAGAAACCAAAGGCACCGTCAAATTAATTATGATAATATACTATTATAATACCTAACCCTGATGAGATCACAGTCTGTATGATTAAGTTGTTTTCAACATTTATACTAATACAGATTTCATGATTTAATGATCCCGGGACAGAGTGAGTTTGATAAGAAAAGAGCCGACTCAGCCCACATTCCCAGTCTTTTCCCTGCACTAAACTCAGCTACGCACATGACCATTAGCATCAGTGGAGCATCAGTTAGCTTCATCCGTCTTCCCTTGCTGCAGGCTGGTGAAGACGGATAATGGTGCTGTGGCAGATGTATGAAGTGTGGAAATGTGTTTGTAGTTAACCTGAGCAGGGCTTTGGGTCTGACCTGATGAGTCCTATAGGCTGGTATTTGTAGAAGCAACTGTAGCTGGCCCACTCCTCATACAGCAGCTGTGAAGAGACACAGGAGTCAATAACCACAGCAAATGCTCAGTAAATGCATTATATTACAAATAAGAAGCAACATTTCTCTTTTTTTATTAGTATTTATTAGTATTCATTTATCAGTGAGTCTGCTGTTTGCCATTAAAGCACATAAATTATTTCTGTTTGTTAGTTTTAAATTTTGTATATTATATTCACACAAAAATGTTCCCATCCTCTAATTACTTTCTGTCTTCTACATTGATTAACCTACTGATTGTTTTCCCAAGGAATGTTTTATCTGTTTGGTCTTGTTTTTTCTACCAGTTCAAAGCTCGAATATATTCAGAATTAGAGAAGTGTCAGGAAAACAATTATTATAGAGGCTAGAATAACTTGAAATCATTAAAAAAATGACCTAAACAATCAATTATTTTACTCTCTAATGTACTTACGGTATATTAATATAACCCTGATCATATTTGCATATGTATCATAAAACACTGATGCAGCATATTCTCAGTGACATATTCATGTTACTGGGCTATTGTCTCCCATCCAGAGGAGGTGCTGGGTGAAAACATATCAATACAAACAAAAACAAACTTGAAGATAGACAACAAATTAGCCTTTCTTTCAATGAGAGGTCATATTCCAGTTCCAGTGGTGAGCCATGTGTTTTACACCTATAGGCCTTCACTGCTATCCTCCCTAGTGTCACCTTCACACAATGACAGGATGCTGCATCACAAATACACATCATATGGAATAATAATTGTCATAATAATCATACTAATTAATACAAAAATTCTAACTTGCAATCTGCATTAGTTACAAAAATACTGTCAATAAACAACACTGTCCGTATTTCTTTCAACAGCAGACAGGATTCACTTTCAATCTTGAGGCCTCGATGGAGATTTTTCAACCGAAAACAGAACAGACAGAAAATCTGATTGGATAAAACCTCTAATGTACATGAGCAACACGAGCACAATGTATGTTGCAGTACTGAAAATTGATATCACATTACAAAATGATGACGTTCTACTTCTGACAGTCTCTAGGCTTTGCTGGCTCTGACGACTCGTCACCGTCCGGTCCAGCAGGGATTCATTTCAATTCTTTAAAGTGAAAAAGAACCATTGCTGTACTGTAGGCATCTTATGCGATGAAAATCTGGGGCTGCCCTGATCCCAATAGTCTCTTATAGGCTTTTTTTGTCAGCAGACATTTTGACTTGCTATAGTGTGAAAAGCACAGGAGAAAATAATGACATTAATGATCATTATGCTCCAGTGAAGCGTCTCAGTTAGCCATGCAGGGAGCCAGCAGGCAGTAATAGGCTCCTGCCTTTGTGCTCTGTTCTGACTACGATAGGCTCACAGCACATAGATCACTGTGAAACGTGGACGAACACAATCACACACTCCATTCTCAGGGATCAGCGAGCTGCAAGGCGACAAGGGTAGCCTTTCCATCACAAGAGGCAGGCCAGAGGACCATTCAGGTGGCAGGTCACAGGAGACTGAGCACGCTACAGAAAATTACATTTCATGTTCAACCTGGAATGTCAACACTCATTCTTACAGCCGAGGAAAACCTATTTATCAAACACATACGCCACATGCAGTGAATTAGTAGAGGCTTTTTTGAAGCAAAGCTTTTATGGTGTTTGAGAACAACAGACATGCAATTATTATGCTGTTGTCTTAGTGACACACAGTCTACAGTGTAATTTATTGAGAATGTTAAGAGAGTGGAGGCGATGACTTCAGCTCTTATTTACTTGCCGTGTTCATTTTATTTTGCGCATCAAGAAGAAAGGCTCAGAAATGTAAAAATGCTCTCATGTTAGTCTGTCATGCTGTTAGTCTAAAGGCAAATATGAAATATGAATATAAAGGCAAATTCAGCGACATGTTTCAGTCACTTATAGGTATCGTATTACTGTGGATAAACCCAGCCGAGAGTTTCATTATTACCTCCACTAAGGATGTAATATTTTCACCTGTGTTTCAGCTTCTACTGAAATGTGATGGGGGGGTTAGGGAGGGAGGAACCCATTACATTTAGGAGCCGCTCCAGATTAAAGGGTGGATCCAGTTTTTATTTTCTTTCAGCATTTCTGTCTATTATGTCTAAACTACCAAACAGATTGAGATGAAACGTGGCAGAAGGGTTGGGGATGTAGCAAAGAACTTAATCATTTTTGGAGCAGATCCGGATAAAGGGGAGGAGTCAGGAATTATTTTTCTACTTTTTTTGGGATATTGTAAGATGGGGCTAGTTTTGCCCGTTTTTGTTTTTGGTGGAAGAGTGGGGCATGTTTCAAAAATGGAACCAATGAATTTTGGAGAAGATCCAGATGGAGTCATGGATCCATAATTTTGGCACACATATCGTGTTCGAATTTGGATTAGGGTTTAATTTTATTACAGGGCCTTAGTGGAGGAATAAACTCTTACTTCTCAAATTACAGTGAAAATTAATTATTCCCCATTTTGCAGTATTCCTTGGAAGCCCTACAAGGACTCCTGGGGTTCCCCTGACCCCACTTTGAAAAACACTGACCTCTTTTTTTTTTTTTATCTTGTCCTGCATCCTTTGCACATTGTCTCAATGATGGCTTTTTATAAAAAATTGAGGATATACAAATAGACTTGCCTCACCTTGCATTTTGGTTGTCATTCCCCCAGCGTTATATACTATATCTATAGGCCTATCAGTTGATACTAGCTGGGGGCTACAAGCCCACTACACAAAGGCTGATGCACAGAAACGTCCACAATACAACAAACCTAATAATATTAATAATAATAACAAATTAGAAGTCTCTGACAAAATCGGAGAAAATCAACAAAACGAGCTCCTCCTCTGAAATGCCAGTGTGTTGTGAAGCTGTGTGGAGGATGGACCGAAACTGCATCACAGCCACAATGCAACACAGCCGTGCCCAGAGGTGAATTTATAAATCCCACAATGCTGATGCCATGAGCCGCCCTCCTCTGCGTCTGACCCATGTAGGAATAGAACGTTTTTTTTGAAATTGTTAAACTGTAATATTTATTTTTAATTTGTTCACAGTATAGGTGGCAACTTAGTTACAGAGAGTTAGAGTGAGTCAAGTTACTGATATTCACCTTTTCAAACATTTGTCTGATTGTCCATCTATTATTATAATCATTGTTATTATTGTTAAGATTATCAGGGGTTAAAGTGGGATTTGGCAGATTAAGGAACCCTAAATTTTAAATGTAGCGTGTACTACTACTATTAATAATAATAATAATAATAATAATAATAATAATAATAATAATAATAATAACAACAACAATAACAATAATAATAATAATAACAATAATAATAATAATAATAATAATAATAATAATAATAATAATAATAAAAGTGGCGCAGTGGGTAGTGCTGTTGCCTCACAGCAAGAAGGTCCTGGGTTCAAATCCCACTGTGAGCCTGGGACTTTTCTGTGAAGAGTTTGCATGTTCTCCCTGTGTCTGTGTGGGTTCCCTCCGGGTTCTCCGGCTTCCTCCCACCACCAAAAACATGTAATATAGGTGGATTGATGACTCTAAATTGACTGTAGGTGTGAATGTGAGTGTGAATGGTTATTTGTCTTTCTAGGTTATGAACCGGCAGCTTGTCCAGGGTGAACCCAGCCTCTCGCCCAAAGTCAGCTGGGATAGGCTCCAGCCCCCCGTGACCCTACCCAGGATAAGCGGTTACAGAAAATGAATGAATAATAATAATAATAATAATAATAATAATGATGATGATGATGATGATGATGATGACAATAATAATAATAATAATAACCTCTTCTTTCAGTGAGGGGCTACGTGCATACACCGTTGTCATACCAACCCAATCAGAGGGTGGATCATGGGTGGATCATGGGTGGGTCATGGTGTCACCATAGTGGGATTCATAAAATTGGTTCCTGGTGGCGTCAATCAAGTTACCCCAGAACAAAGAGCTGTGAAGGTGTATCTCTGAACTGCTGCAACTTGCATGTGTGTGTGCGCACACAGACAGTGTTGCTGCGGTGGCACGGCTATAGCCAACCCTGTCTTTGCTTTTGATAATGGTCAATATTGGTAATGACATCGATTCTCTTTATTAGAGAGAAAGAGAGAGAGAGAGAGAGAGAAGCGAGAGACATGTCATGTCTGTGCCATATTCTGCAGATAGATAGACACTAAACCTGCAGTGAAAAGCTGGAATAATGCTGATATGACTCTCCACAGATTATTTTCAGGCTGATTTCTGTCAAATCCCTAGATAAGGCACCTTGCAGCTGTGCAGTGCAGTGAAAAGAGTTTCTGTTCTGCACACGCGTGACTTACAGCCTGCAGGGCGTTAGCTGTATTATTCTAATATAGACATAA
This sequence comes from Chaunax sp. Z400, assembly GCA_037577475.1. Taxonomy (NCBI): domain Eukaryota; kingdom Metazoa; phylum Chordata; class Actinopteri; order Lophiiformes; family Chaunacidae; genus Chaunax; species Chaunax sp. Z400. The sequence goes on from CM075184.1 coordinate 6,265,724, forward strand.
AAAAACCACTAAATGCCACAATTATTAAACACATGTAAAACGTCACCATGAACATACCTCAACCCAATAACTCCATGTTGGCAGTCAGTTACTGCTGTGTGGGTGTGCTACATTACTGGATAACGAGCGTAAACAAGGACTTAGCATGGAGCTGCACCATTTCTATCATTCTTGTGCGACTAATGCCTCAGTACCTTACACTAGAAGACTCTGAGAAGACTTGTAAACATGGCCACTTCAAAGACACCTCAGAGAAGCAAACTAGTGTGGTGCACCTGTGAAGATACACTGCTTGTGCAGCTGGAGAATCTGGCCTGCATTCAACAGCGAACTGGAACGTTTTCAGGTAACATTTGGTCATCTTATTGAGCACTTTGTTCTAATGGAGCGTTTTCATTTTAATACTGAATGACAATGGTGTTATTCCATTTCTGCTAGTAGAATCTACAGGAGATCATTAAAGATGAGGGAATCACGTCATTTCGTGACGACTAATACTCAGAAATGGTTGTAAAACAGTATCGTGACTACCCTGCCGTACCATTAGAAAATAATTAGTGTTTCTAGCAACACATCTCTGTGTGATCAGACACTTTGAAATAAATAAATAACTTATCAACTCTAGCTTTAATTTGATCTGATAGAAATACAACATTAAGTGATTTTAATGTATGAAATTACAAGATGACTTCTCCCTTTTCTTGGTAGTTAACTTTTCATTTCATTTCATCAACATTTCCTTCTGATTCAATTTATTGATTGGTGGCATTGCTTGACTCACCTTCCTGTCATTAGGTTGTGCATTCAACCCCATAATGTCTCCCTGTAACATACAGACAAGAACACAGAAGGAAAAAGCCACACAGCTTAATTTTCAATGAAAATTTGTTTGTTCAACACAAAATGATGCAAAGCCTTTTTTCATAACACTGAGAGAAATTCTTCTGAGATACAGGATTGTGGCGTTGGTGCCTCAGATACTCACATCATGCAGAGGATAAGCAGATGTGTAGACACCATTAGCTAGCAGACTGGTGATCCCTGTAAAAAGGCATATTTAACAGGATCATAATCCACAAGGAGAAAACACACTCACAGACACACACAAGAGAGATATTGAGATATAGAGAGATTATTTAAATGTTACTTTTCTTAATTAAAAGTTAAGAATCACCAGAAAGAGAGAAAATGACCCCCCAGACAGCTGAACTCCAAAATGACTGATGTTCTTCATGCTGGTTTTATTACAACTGTGTAAAAAAGGAATGTTTTCCAACACATATAAAGCCCTGAAATGACGTTTTTAGTGTTTGTCATTGCAACAGGAAAGCAGGAAACATAACTAAAGGTTAATTGTGGTTTAGGGCTATACAACAAATATTTTTTTCTAAACTGTTCTCATTTGTAGTGGCTGTGAAGCAACTGCACCAACCACAGTTTTATCACAAACACTGATCTGGGAACAGGTTCGACAGGGCAAGACAGGTTGTGAATGAGCTGGAAGTTTATCTGTGATTAAATCAGAATTTCATTACCAGATAGTTGAAGCCAAAATAATTCACAGTCACAACATCGCAACAACTTAACCCTCCTGATGTGTTCTGGTCAAATGTGACTGATTTACAAGTTTTCTCCCTAAAAAAAACCCCAATTTAATTCAAGTTTGTCAAAAGGCTCCATGACTTTGTTCCCGTTTGGTATCTGAACACACAAAATACATTTTCAGAATTGTTCTTAAATTCTGCGTGTTTTATTGAACATGTGTACACCCCTGGTGTTCCCGGTCATAGAAACCAATGGGTAACACATTTAGTGTATAAAATAGAGTTCAGGCACATCCCACACCCCCACCATGGAGGACTACTGCCTACGAGTGGCACACACAGCATTTCCTGATTTTTATGTGTTGGTGAGGAATAAGAAAGCTGCGACCACCAGCGCCACAGGCAAAGCAAACAGCCCATTCTCTGCAGGCATGTTCGGAATGGGAACCACTTACTGTAGATTACTACACTCCATCTGTCCTATTGCTTTATTTGCTCTCAAGATATTTTCAATTTCCTTTTTCCCCTCTAATTATTTAGCATTTTCTTCCTCAAAACAAGCTGAACATAATCCTTGTCTTTTCTTCAACTGATCACAGGGACGGCTACAATCAGCCAAAGATGAATAAACTCACCATCAGGTAAACTGATGGCAGATGATCCAACAGGCCACTGTGGTGACAACTACTTTATATTACTGTATTTCAAACTCTGATGAAATTGATTATTTTGAAAGATTATTTGCATATTGATTTATACCTTGCATTAGAGATATAGACCTTACCCATGGAGTATTTGGCTCTGGTGCATCTCGTCCTCTTCAGTACCTCATAGACCTAATAACACAATAAAAGGAGGAGAATGAGCTGAATATCTACTTGTGTAATAGCAGCTGTTGGAGGGAAAATAAAGCAGGTAATCTGATGAGGTTTTTTTTTTTATGTCCTCACAGATGCTGCTGCTCAGCTCATTGTAAAAGACAGACTTTCACTGTGTTTTATTAATGGGAGCTGAATCAGCTTGGAGCCAATGATCACTGTGATTGAGGAGGTCACTTTAATAATGAGAAACTAATCACATTACCCAGTCATTAGTCAAGCACCGTCAAACGCTGTGTAGGCGTGTGGGTCACTGCAGCACATGTATGATGCAGACTCACAGAATATAGGAGCTTTTTATGGAAGCTGCTCCCGTGCAAAGGGCTCTTGTACATATAGGGAGCGTATGACTATGGCTATATACTATGGCTACATCTATATCAGAAAATGGATTTCCTAAATAATCACAGATTCAGCATATCATACACATGCTTTCACCATGCTGAGTCAAACACCGTTTACTTCATTTGAATCTTGGGGGGGCTTGTGAAGGAGCGTTTCCTCATAATTCATCTACTAAAACAGACACTTACTATTGAGCTCCTGGTCTTGCTGTCAAAGAACTTGTCTCTGTCAGACAGGTCGAATCTGGCAACACAAACACAACAAGTCAAGTTTTAGTTGACAGACTTTTTTTTTCTTTACTTCATAGTTATTTGGAAAGAAAAACAGAGGAAAGATGACATTAAATATTTGCAGATGCACTGTTTACTTTGTTATCCACCTAACACACTATGACATTTACCTGTGTCTATGCCCCACCTCCCTCCAAGTTATTGTTTTTATCTTCTGTCTTCTGTCTGTGCTTAGTCCATATCATAATTTACTAACCAATGTTAGCATTAAAAGGTAACCGGTTGTTGCTGCCTTATTAATGTGGGTCCTATAGCTATAGTTATTATTGACTTTACTTTATTTATTTATTTATTTTTTGTTGTTTTTAGAGTTTTTAATTATTCATTAATTTACTTACATGTATGTAATCATTGTTTACTCATTCCAGTGTCTTAACATTTGCATTTTCAATAGTGGGCTTTGCTGTTTTGAGGGTCTATATGTTATCTCTGCATTTTAACTTTATGTGCGTGATGAATTGTTTGAACCCATTGTTTTACTGTGAAGACCTTTGTAACTTTGTTTTGAAAAGTGCTTTATAAATAAAGTTTATTATTACTATTATTATTACTATTATTGTTATTATTATTATGATATTACTATTATTATTATTATTATTATTACTACTATTATTATTACTATTATCACTATTATTATTATTACTATTATATTATTATTATTATTACTATTATTATTATTACCATTAATATTATTATTACTATTATTATGATTATTATTATTATAGTTTAGATTCTATCTTATCTTAGCTTCCCAGCTTTGCTTCTAGTCATCCATGGTTAAACAGCTGTGTATGGTTTATTTATACAGTGCCTCTTGATAGATGCTGCTGTATATATAAGTGGACTTAAACTATACAGTATATATAACCGTCTTTTAAGTCTAAGAGTATTTTGATAAATTGTGTTGTATAAAGGATATATAATAATAATAATAACCACACTGACTCAGTGATTAGAGTGTGGAAAGCACAAGACAATTAGAGGACCAAATAGAGTTTAGACTTAGACTTAGACTTAGACTTAATCTCAGGTAACTGGGTGTTTTCAAAATGATTGAAGGCTAAATGTTGGAGAAAGTGTGGAGGGGGATCTCCTGCTAGCTGTTAGTAAGAGCTGTAAATATAGCTTCACTGCCCACTCTCTCCTCCATACATCTCAGCAGGCTCACGTTGGATCTCAGACCTTTCTCCTCGCTGATCGCCTCCTTCAAAAGCGGTTTCACTTGTCGCAAATATGGGATGCATATGTGAAGCCGTGGTTTCTTTGTGTACCCCAAGTGGTCAGTCTAAATGTTTTCTTTGGCTATGTTCGAAATCCTCCAACACATTGTTGAGAAAGTGCTGATTAATTGTGTGAGCTGTGCTGTGTTTGTTTATTCTAGGGAGAAAAAAACCAAGTGAGCGGAGCTTCAGCTGAAAGCAGCAGGTCATCGTCGCATCACAACATATGTTCGGGTCTGACACCCTGATACCTCTTTGGTTGCTGCTTCTCTTTGCTGCGATGAAATCGATGAAAGACTGGGTGAAGCTGCATGTTCCAACTGCGCTTTTGCTCAGAGGTGAAACAACAAAATACGGCAGATGATGCTCAGATTACAAAATGTCTGAGTTTTTATTTAAGTCACCTAACTTGCCTTTTGCAAGCCTTCACACAGGCATACCACGGTCTGCTCTGATGAAAAGTAGTCCGATTTATACAAGCCATGTGACAACTTCCATAGGGTCAAACATTCTGTTTGCAGATTTCAGAAATTGAACAGCTCACACGTCTACGCTCTCCTTGGCTTGTATTCGACTGTATGCACTGAACATTGCTATGCAAAGGGTAACAAAGTTACACACAAAAAAAGATTCCATTCAGTTTTAATATCTGTCTTTAAAACTGAAAGCACACAGTCAGGCATTTTTACTCACAGATGCTGCTTCTCCCTGGAGAAAGGGTGAGAGAGGGATTTGACGTTTTGTGACAGGTTGGCGTTTACATTTGGGTGGAGAGGAGCTGTGACTTTGCGAATGAACATTCGGATCTTCTCCACTATGTTACTGCCTTGTTGCACCTCATAAACCTGCGGAGGAGACAAAACAACTACATTACTATGCATGTGATTAATCCTGTATATTCTACAGATAATCCTGTATATCCTATAGATAATCCTGTATATATTGTATGGTGACGATGTTTCTACTGTACATCAGTCTCTATTTTATATCTACGCTTAGATTTATGTTAACTTTTCTGTTAGCATCAGTCAAATTCCTTGTATGTGTAAAACTTTTTCCTGATTCTGATTTCTGAATGTAATATTTACATAAATACATAAAACTTTTTTTTTCAGAGGTTTTCAAAAATGTAAAATACGGTGACCTAACATGAATTACTGTGTAGGGAAAGATGCACCTTATCATCGGGGCTCTTCATGGAGTACTGAACCCAAAATCTATTGAGCTTATTCAAAAAGAGGAAGAAGTAACACGTCTCAAATGTTCAAGTTAAGCGTATGGTCTTAACAGTGAATATATAATATGGTGGATATAAACAGTGTTTTGTGAAGCTGCATATTGTATGTAGTGGGGTTTAAATCGGATATTTAACTACAGTATATATTTGTGGTTGGTCCCTGTATTTAGAAGCCTGAAATAAGTGATTGATTGCTAAATGATTGGATGCAACTCAAACTGTATGTTAACCTTCTGGGGTCTGAGGGCATTTTCTCCATTCATACATATCTACTTAAATTTGACTTTTTAAAGTACTTGCATACACAGTGATATCATATCATATGGTATCACTGTGTATATCAAATTATGACATCAAACATAGTTTGATATCATAATCTGGATGTAATAGAGCTCCATTTGTCCTTAAGCAATGTGTTAAAAGGAATTTGACCCAAACTGGACAAAGTCATTCGCAATTTGTGAAAACAAACCTTTACTCATGTGGACAAATGGGTTTAGTAGTTTATTACTGTGAGTATGGGGTTCATAGAAGCAGTGGAATATATGGAAAAACCTGCAGATGAATGCATAATAGATGTCTGAAATGATTTTTTGTCAAATGTTTTGTGAGTAGAAGTGTTGTCTGTCCGTCTACTTTCACCAAATGTTAGAGGGACTAGGTTAGAAATGACTGAAAAAATAACCTCATAATAACCTCTCCTCCAATTCTGTGAGAATTAGGATGCAGACGTGGGGAGTCTGCAGGTTCAAACAGCCTTTAAATCCCATTAATCATGAGGATCTTTATGACCTGGTCAGCCTCATGTGTAGACTACAATCCACAATCCACTGTAGGTCAGTTACACACACAGCAGTATCTATCTGTGCATTTTACTCACATGCATGGATCAGAGGTTCACATGTGATTGTTTCCATATTTTGATATTAAATTCATGATGTGCACATTTTCACATACAGTAAGACATCACTTGCATTTTTACAGTTAACATGTAGCTCTATTTTATTTTCATATGTTAAACTCTGATTTCGTGTGAAAATAATCGGGACAAAGTGGAATTTATTCACTTTCATGAGACATGATGTGTTGCGACATGTTGGGCTTTTCATTCTTTTCACATGTTTAACATTTTAGTTCACATGTGAAAAATAGCCAAACACATGTGAAGTGTGATTTTCACAAAGGGCAAATGTCACCTATGACATTTTCATAAGTCATCTTCACACTTTTCCCCACTCAGCACTTCAGCTCTGAGGTCTGAGGGCCAGTTCAGCCTCAGATCAAGCCCAATCTGCTAGTACACAGTTTCCTGAAGGGTGGTGCAGTACCTTCTTTGTTGGCATCTTAAGCTTCATGAATTCAGCCTCTCGACAAAGAACGTTCCAAGGAGCATGGATCTTCAAGAAGCCAATGCCAAGGATCTTACTCTGAAATACAACAAAGGTTTGGTTATTAAAGGCTGTTCTCTTTGTAGCCATTGTGGAAACATGGAACACTTCATGACTTTCCAAATTGTATGAACAATCACTATAAACAACACATTTTTTTGGATTACGCACGGGAGAAAACCTTCCAGGTGGCAAAGCAGCATGTTTTCTGTTAGCATGCTGTCTGGTAAAGTTCCTATGATTGTCTACTGTTATATAAAACCACGCATGTACTCTTCAGCTCAGCACACTGACCTGTCTGGACACAAACAACTCAAACTGGCTGACTTATCTCATACGTCACACAGACTTAACATGTATTTTCATATAAAACGTTCAAATGGTTTGTTCTGTCTGGTGGCTATAAGTAATATCTGAGACAGCTAAACTGTTGTGAAATAAGGTTGTTGCACCAACGACACTGATTATAGGAATATGAGAAATAGGGAGAAAAGAAATTAACCTATATTCAAAATGTAATTTTTAAATGTGTAGGCTAAAGTGTGCCATAATTATTGGAGGACATACAGTGAATAAATAGAGATCTATTTTATAGAGATCTATTGATTCATTAAATTGTATTGTAATCGTTAATTCGACACTGACATAATATGGGCATGTAAATTACTCATCTATATACATCCATAATTAATCAAATTAAGAGTGTGATTCTTGATTCACTTGATAATAAGTGCGATCGATGCCGAAATCCACACAAACAAAACCAAAGTTCAATGACCAACAAAGTCCATGCTTATTGTTTCCCTTGGTATAGGTGGAAAAAGCATCTGGTGATAAAACATACCATGTTGTAACAATAGATGAAAATAATGGACGTGAGACGTAAACCGCCACATCAGATAAGTATCATTCCATACAACAATAAACACAGCGTGACTGTCTGCAGCATTTCAAGTGCTTTAAAGTGGAGCTTTGAGACTCCGGTGTGATGATGTGAGTCTGTATTTGATCAGACTGTAATGTTAAGAATCACACTGCCATATGTGCAAAGTTGATTTTGCTGAAGCAGACCATGTGACAAGGGACAAAAAGTTGTAGTTCTCCATTAATGAAAACAAAACCCCTTTATTGTTCATGGGTTCACAAATACACAGCAGTGACACAGTTACCAGGATGTAGTGGAACAAACATCCAAACATCCATATTTAAATCAGGTAAGATATGATAATTAGCTTATCGATGTCAAAGTGATAGGAGTAAGTAGCCTTTCAGTGTCTATAAAGGCAACAAGATAAGAGAAATTCATTTATCCAATTTCCATTTTCATTCCAATTCAGGAATGAATTTTTAACAGGGTTCCAGCCTGGAAGTGGCAGAACCCTCCACTGTACATCTGACTGTAATGAAATGTATTACAACTTTGTACACAAGTCCAAAATGTGTTCTAAAAGAAAAAAAGCCTCTGTCT
>CM075184.1:6276593-6346593 GCA_037577475.1 Chaunax sp. Z400
GCTGTTGTTTTGGATTTCCCAAATCCCGGAAGTGATGATTTACTGAAAAAAGCACAAGAAAAACCACTGAACCTTCTGTTGAATCAACCTGAAACTGCCTCTTTGAGTTTGCACCAGCTCCTAATGTGATTTAATGCTCAGTGAATATGAGGAATATCTGCACACAATGACCCAATCAAACACTGTGATACTGAAACGTGATGCAAAGGACTAGACACAACCCTTATCTACTTGATGCCTGGAATACAAACACTAGCATGTAATTCATGCTCAATTATTACAGCTTCATAAATTACATGTGCACATTAACACAGAAAAGTGAAAACAATGTCAGTGAATGTGCACGGAATGAGTCAAATCATGCAGGCCTCTTCCAAAAAGACAGAGGTCAGTGCTCGTGAGTGTGTGACTCATATGCATGTGGCATTAGCATGAAGATATATTCATACCGAGAGATGACAACCCAGTGAAAATCAGCCGCCCCATGTCACACCTGGAGAACACAACATCAGAAGATGTAAATGTGTGGATGACATCTTTGATGGATAAATATAAAGCCTGCCCAGAAACAACAGAGTGTGAGGGGATGTGCGTGGCTGATTTAGTCTCTGCCTACAGACTTGTCTATCATCAACAGAGAAGAGGTAAGATGTTTTTATTCATTGCTGAATGATGTGGGAGTTATTCAAAGCAGAAATATCCAGAGCAGTTTTATGGCTCCTTATTGAAACTGAAAGGTTCTTACTGATCAGACCAGGAACTGACAACGCAGTCTTTACCTCTAACAGCGGCTGGGTTCTTCTACCAGGCTCTAACCATCCTCAGTCTGTCCAACACATCATCAAACCAAATACACAGCAATATGAGAAAGAAACTGAGAATGCATTCAAGGGGTTTGAACAGAACGGAGGCGTGACTGATCGAAGGTGCAATCTGGCACCTGACTCTGAGCTGGTGAGGTTGGAGTGCGTTCAAGAACTGGAAGCAAGACAGCCAAATCATGAAGATGTAAAAGAAGATGTCCCAGAATGCAGCAAACTAACAAACTAATGCTGCATCAGAGAACCCCCTGAAATCGACCCCACGATGTCACACCAAATGTATCAGACTCTGAACCAGAAACAGGCATGTGTCAGACGTATCTATACTGTTACTGATACGGTCCAAAATGATGCACTGAGGAGGCTGACATATCAAACCTCTGTTGACTGCTTTCACTGGAACTGCAGCCTTCAATAATATCAGGCACCATACTGCACTCTCTGCTCAACCTGTCAAGAAACGAGGATGCGGTAACGAACTGGATGTAGTCAGATGTGAACTTCTCGATGCTGAGATCATCATTATAGATGAAGGTGGTGCTGCAGGCAAACGTAAAACCATCCATAGTACTGTAGTTATTATATAAATTGGGCCCGAGCGCTAAGCATGCGAAGGCCCTGTTGTTTTTGCTTCATTTATTTATTTATTTTTCCCAAATGAATTACCTTTTTGGGGGCCTAAACATGCTGAAAAAGTCCTGAAAATTTGCACACTCATCAGAACTGGCGAAATTTTTTTAGATTTTATGGGAGTCAGAATTGGGTGTGGAAAAATGGCTCTACAGCGCCCCCCTGAAAATATCAAAGAGGCAGCCCTCGGAGCTAGACTTTTAGCAGACACATTATATTAAGCACAAGGAGATCTACCAAAAAGCCTCTTGGCGCCATGCCCTAAACCAAACAGGAAGTCAGCAATTTTGAATCAGATTTTGGATTTTTTTTTTCCACGCAATGGAATGTGACGAACTCCTCCTAGAGAAGAAACCTGATCAACTTCAAACTTGTACAGTCGAGTCTCAACAAGTCAATGATGAAAAAAGACAAAAATAATTAACAAATAAATCTAATCAAACAAATCTAGGTAGGAGTGATTATTACTTTCCAGAGCTACATGAAAGTCCACTATAGTGGAGCAACGTCATGGATGCAGGTGCTGATTGGGTTCAGATGTTTTGCAAACAGGATAAGAGTCACATCAGATTAAAGACTAATGATTACAAAATTAAAGTATAATGGCTCAGTCAAACCAAACCAAAAAAATCAAGCAAATAGCAAGTAGCAATGTAAAATACGTCCCTACATACCAGCTTTGCAATAACAAATAGACCCCAACTTGATTCAGCGTGTAAAAATGAGAGAGATATGGGGTTTGAAGACAGGAATCTGTGAAAACATTAAAGGCATCCAAGTTTACATAGTGATAGAGAGACAATTTCATATGCTGCAGTTCACACAGTCTGCTGACAGTAAAAAGTCTTAAACTCAGGGGGTGAATTGCCTCCATTGTCTAAGACCAACAATGAATCTATTGAACAAATATTGACACCTTAGACGTAACACTGACATTACAGGTTTGTCCTCATTGCAGCCACCAATCCATTATAGCAACAGTGTTCCTATATGTCCGTCTGTGATAGGAAGTGAGGAAGTGTTTGTATACTATATATAGTCAGTATATGGCCCCCGGCCTCGTCCCAATCACTCGTACATGCACCCACCCACACACACACACACACACACACACACACACACACACACACACACACACACACACACACACACACACACACACACACAACACCCATCCACACACACACACACAGACACACACACACACACACACACACACACACACACACACACACACAGACACACACACAGACACACACACACAACACCCATCCACACACACAGACACACACAGACACACACACACACACACACACACATTTTCAGGCCTCTCTCAAGGGGAAGTTGTCATAGCTGCAAAGGTCAGAGTTTGCTCCTCAGAGGGTGTGTGAGGATGTGGTGGTGTATGCATCATTCGCCAATAGGAACTCTGTTCTCACTGAGCCACAGGGAAAAGAGGTTGTCCTCTCTGGGCTTCAACTTACACACAACCACTCACCAAGAAACACAGGCGCGCGCACACACACACACGCACGCACGCACACGCACGCACGCACACGCACGCGCACACGCGCGCGCGCACAAATATACACGCACTGAGCCAGAATGAATTCAAGATCAGGGGCCTCATTTATAAAACTCAGCGTAGATTCCATCCTAAAACATTCCGTACTCACAGACCTCAGAATGATCTTACGTGAGAAAATTCATGAATACCAACCTGCAGCCAATTGTGCGAGTATGGTCTCCTCCCAGTGTCGTCCCATTACTCCTCCCAGTGTCGTCCCATTACTCCTCCCAGTGTCGTAAATAAGAGTGTCCAGACGTGCTACGTGCTACCGTGAGCGTATCGCATCATTTCCTGTTGCTGTAGGTTACTGGTAGCGTTTTCTGCTGTTGTCTAACTTGCTTGACTAATTTATCATTATCACGATAAACCACGGGTTAAATATATATTATTGTTCAGTTTAAGCATTTTAGTTATGAAATTAATTAAATCAGATACAAGAAGAGGAGTTTTACATAAAAACTCCACCAGTGAAGTAGTTCAAAATAACAGGAGAATAAAATGTGGACTCTTGAACATTAGATCCCTTGTTTTGACTTATGGCATCTAAACTGAAGACTTAATAGTCTTTTCAGAAAACCCTCTTCTGTCGGATCATTATTTAATGACATTTGAATTCGTATTACTCGATTGCACGTCGCTAGAAAAACGTTTCTACACTAGAAACCTATCTGATGATGCTGTAGCAACATTTAAAGAAGTGATTCCATGCTTCGTCTCCTAGACCACAAAACATTTCTGGGGCTTTGCAGCAAAGCGGCGTCACAGCTTTCTCCTTAACACCTGAAGAAGACGGAGACTGGACTGAAAAAAAAACATTAAAAAATCGACTCTATCAGGAAACACTCCTTTAATTTCCATTGTTATGCAGATGACACACAATTATACACTTATCAATAAAACCGGGTGGGAAACTAATCAACTAATTAAACTTCAGGAATATCTTATGGATATAAAAAACTGGATGACGTCCAATTTTCTGCAACTCAATTCTGACAAAACTGAGGTTATTGTGCTGGGTCCTAAAATCACAACTGACATTGGCTGATTTTCTTTTAATATTTTTTAATATAATATTTTAATTTAATAATCGTAATTTTAAGATGAGGTACAGTTTTCTCATGATTAACCGATTACATTTCTCAGAAAAAGCAAACTATATTTATGTTAAAGATAATTAATGATGGAAATACATTTTATCTGTGATTAAGGCCCTGTTTACACCTGGCATTAACATGTACTGGGAGTGATCCTATCACATGTGGAGAGCTGAGAGTATGTCATTCATATATCATTAGAACATGTCTCCATGCATCTCAGGTGGCCACTTGGGATCAAATATCACTTCCCCGCTTGTTATTTCATACCTTAGCATGGCCGAAAGGCAGACCCACGTGGACAACTGTGTATGGGCAACACTTCATATGAAGAGTTAGCTCTTTATGGTGCACCATGTACCTGAACACAAGAACATGTTTGGAATCACTTATTCAGCACCATGGTGACGGAGCCAGATCACACAGAGGAGCCGGTAAGATGGCCTACCTGTACCTGTGTGTGCTCCAGACCTGACACTGATGTAATGAACAGGGTTCCAGCACAGTTTCCATTTCAAAAATCTTCCATCAGATTCTTCCAACCACAAATTTCCAGACCTCTCAGTAGATTTTTAGAGATTTTACCTCCGTAATACTAATAAAAAACATTATTGTTTCCCTCTATATGTTTTAGTCTCTTTTATAAATGAAAACCAATTTTTATTTTTTTTAAAAAGCATTTTTATGGCATCTATGCTTCTTTTTTTTGCAGGCTGTGACATACAGGCAGCTCTGTGTAGAAGTGTGTGTTACATTTCATACTTCTTGAAGTTCACTTCGGTCTCTCTCATAGAGCAAAATATTTTGGCTGCAGTGGCAGCGTGTTATAAGGCACAGTGTTTTTTCTGCTGACACGTGTTGATTCCTATGATATGGAATATCTCCTAAGTACCTAATTTTGCAGATAGTTTTTGTTACCCACAAATAGTGAATGTAAAAATGGCAGCATAAGAGTATTTGCTGTAGCCTTTACTCTGAAGGGACGTATGAAGCACGTAGAGGACGGACCCACTGTTTTATGGGAGCTTTGTGAGGATGAGGAGACTTCAGACGTGGACAATAATGTTAATTTCTCCTCCGTTGTTCTTATGCACTTAGGCTAAACGGGTGTAATAATTGGTCTTTGTTGAATTTATCCCATCCCTCCTCCACTGTGATTGGACAGCTTGCTGAAAAGAGACAGTGGCGAGCACAGCGTAACATTTTTCAATATTTGAAGACCAGAAAAAAAATAAATCCAAAAAACGGAAACAATCAGCACAGAATTGCAGCTTTGTGTCTCGTTTACGGTGCTGGTGTTTGTAGCACAGTATAAACACGCAATCTCCATAATAAGAGGCATGAGGGAACGCACACAGTTACAGCAGCCTGAAGAACTATCACTCTGACAAAACACTCAAAGCAGTGACTCACTGATGACAGAGCAGGTTGGGCTCACTGGTTCAAATAGTTAGGAGCCCTGCATGGACTTTCAGTAGGAAATCATTCGATTTTTATTGTTCGCCACATTGCTGCATAAGCAGGTACATTTATTGTTGTGTGTGTAAATGCTGCATCAGCACATTGATTGTGTGTATAATGTGTCAACAAAATGTTCATGAATCATTTCCCTTACGGGAAACACATCTATATTAAAAATCTAAATGAAAAAAGATCGAATTAAGAATTATTTATTAGCCTCTACAAACAGTAGAGGTCTCTTTTACTTTAACCACAGAAGACGAAACACCACCATCACCTGTCTGTTAGGTTGTTGTCCTCACTACCAGTAAATAGTTCAGTACTATTTGTTTTATAAGACATAATAAAAACCTCTGATTCTGTTTTAGTATACGAAATAGCATATCAGTAATGAATGTCGGATGGAGTCAGTGTTTGGCTCGGTGTTCAGTGCTGCCCGGCTAATTTCAGGTAAGAAGTGAAAAAGCCCCAGTTATCTCCAACAACAACTGATCCAACTAGCAAATTAATTACATGATGATTACATGATCCATAAAGTTGTCGATGCCCAGGATCAATATCAGATCTTTGGGGGAGCTCAGCCCCTGATGAGAAAGTGACACGCATGCAGTGCCTTGTGGTCAAACCCCCAGTTAATTCACTCATTTTATTGGTCAAATACTACATTTCAACATATGATACTATAACATACCACAATAATAGTTTTAATGATTTACTAGTAAGTGAGATGAGTTTTAGCCCACAAATTATTTTAAAGAAGATTAAAGATGGAACTAAAGTATTAGCAAACCTAAAGTCGATTAGCTATGTATAGAATGTTACCATCAGAAGCAAACTAATGAGTCTGGTTAGACTGTAGCGTAGAATGAGAATGATAATGATGGATCAGAGAGAACAATCACAGATTTAATATAACACACCTGTTTTCAGTTAGTTGATGAAACCTGAGGCAAAGACACATCACAATGAATGCAATTAAATGAAGTCATTCCTAGAATCTGTTCACCTGGACAAGAACCAAACAGGTACGACAACAATCTCGAGACCAAACTTTAAAACATTCAGTGGGTGCAATAATAGAAGGAGTGCATGAGTCACAATGTATGAATGCTGCAGAGGTATGGCCTATTTGTCTTGATGGCCACAAGGGAACTTTGACTTTTTCTAAAACAAATGAGGGGGACTCATCAAAGATCTGAGAGGAAAAAAGCCCAAAGTTAGAAAAAAACTTCATGGTGCAGACTCAGTATGTGACGTCACCCATGTATAAAGGCAGAAAAGTGGTTAACAAGACAGGTTAGTCTGTCACGTCGGTCTTAAGGTGGCAGTGATGCAGTTCCAGACATGTTTAGATTGTTATCTACATCTAAAGAACTACAAGCGTGTGTTAATAAGAGTTTGTTCAGCTCCTCTCTGCTAATCGTTTTATACCTGCTAATAAAATATTTCCTCTTATGCATCAACTATTTAATGAAGTGACCAGAAAGACACCATGAATCTCTGAAATCTTTGACTTTGTGTTGAGTATTGTTGTCTTCTACAGATTAAATAGACTTTTAAAATGTAAAATTAAACAATGTATATGACATGAAGTTTCATCACTTAGTCCATTTATGCAGAACATATCATTTCTATACATTTTAGAACGTAAACAAATAAATACAGCTGATGCTGATTTCTCCTGGCTGGACATGATTAAGTGTGAAACTGCCAATCAGATGTATTTATTAATCTGTCAAAATTACTGGAATGCATGTTGACTTTTGCTAATAATATTACTAAATTATTATTTTTATTGTAATTATTGTAGGGGTGTTGAGATTACATTTAGTGGCCTTCAAGCAACCCTAAGTTTCCTTAGGGTAAACATAAAAATAGTTTATTTCATAACTTGATTATTTATTCATTAATTTAATGTACATGAAGAACGCAATTTATTTTTCTGGTGGAAGGAAACACCTTATCCAGTCCACACGTCTAAAGAGCCAGCAGAGTTAGGCCCATGCACAGACACTTCCCAACACACAGTGGGAGCTCCTGCTGTAAGAGAGACGATAACACAGGTACCAGCAGAGAAAGCCTCTGACATGTCCATAAACTCAGCATCTGTGGACTTATCTTCACAATGAGCAGATGGACCAATTGTGAACCCCAGATAAATCATTTTAAGAGGTAATGATGTCATTTGACAGGGTTGGGAGGGTTACTTTAAAAATGTATCCTGGTACAATTACTATATATCTTTTAAGAATGCATTCAGCCACTGAGTGTCTTAAAGTTTGGTCTCAGATTGTCGTTTTATCTGTACAGATGTACAGACTGGAGGAATGACTTCATTTAACTGTGTCTGTCCTGTCTGATGCTTCTTTCATTGTGTGATGATATGATGGACTGTCAGTTTCTCCTCATATCTGCTTCGCTATAACTTGATCTTTTACTCTGTAAAGTCTTTGCCTCATTAACTAAATGAGGCTCCTCTCTTAAACAGGTGTGTTATACTAAAATCTGTGATCGTTCTCTCTGATCCATTATTATTATTATTATCCACCACACACCCCCAAAGTAATTTCCTATAGTTTGCTTCTGAAAGCAGCATTGTGTGGCTGATTTAATTAAGGTTTACCAAAGCGAACACCTACGGTCAATTTAGAGTCACCAGTTCACCTCTATTGCATATTTTTGGACTGTGGGAGGAAGCTGGAGAAACCAGAGGGAACCCACACAGACACGGGGAGAACATGCAAACTCAATGCAGAAAAGTCCCAGGTTCTCAGGTGGATTTGAACCCAGGACCTTCTTGCTGTCAAGCAACAGTGCTGCACAAAAAAATTGGAACATGCTGTTTTTGTAGAAGTATCACCATACTTCTTCTACAAAAACAGCATGTTCCAATTTTTTTATTTTCTTATAAAAAGTATTTGTGGGCTAAAACTCATGTCACTTACTTGTAAATCGTTGAAAGTATTACTGTGGTAAATTAAAGTATCATATGATGAAAAGTATTAATATTAAATTGTTATCCAGTAAAATAATGATTTAACTGAGGGGCTGAGGCCCCTGAAGGTCTGATCTTAGGATCGCCCCTGTCTCTGGTCCAAAAAGGCTGCAGTGTGGTTTCATTATAATGGATAATTATCTGTGCTTCCAGTTGTTACCTTAACACTTTTAGTTTCACTGTATTTAAATTTAAAATTTGTAAATGCTGTTAATAATCCCCACATTTTAGTAAATGTATCCCCAATCTCATTACATCTTTTCTGTAACTTTAACAGAATACAGTCACCTTTCTTTTGTATCCATATTAATCCATGCTGTTCCATGTAATCTGTTACTCCCCAAGCCTGAATTTGGAGCATGCTGGAGCTTTGCCTGCCCATGTGTTCTGTTATTTGCTGTGTTCTGGTGCTATCAGCTGTAAAACAAAGTCTCATCACTGAAATATTGAATATCTAATCTATTACAGGCCCTTTTCACCACTTATGATTGGATCAATACACACATTACATTTTTTTTCAATCTGAAATATTAATATCCTTTCATCTCCATCAAATGTATTTATTTTGTCTTGTTTCCTATAGGAAAAAGACCATGAGACCATTTTTGACCATAATCATAAGCCTATATATTGACAATATTGATAATTTCCACAAGACTTCACCTCACACCTATTCAGTTGATGAAACGTTTCACCGTGATCACTAACTTCCCTCTTTCATAGTGTCAGATCACCTGCAGCAAAGGGATAATAACAGGGATGTTGTCTCTTACTATGGACTCGTTGCTCCTGGCCTTGGTGTTGACATAGTCCACATCCGGGTTCTTCTCATCTTCAGGGACTGGCTGATAGTCATCATTCATCCACATCATGCTGGGCTCCTCCTGCTGTGGGGTGCCTGAGTGTTCAAAGGCCAGAGGAGGAGAGCCTGGAGGAACAACAGAGAGATGGAGCTGGCATTAGCCTTTAGTGTTATTATCTTGAAGAGTACACTGTCCCAAAAGAGGAAATCCCTGCACGTGTCAAAGGCATAGCGACGTCCAAACAACACATTGTGTACATATAGCAGACGTCTGCAGAGGCTCAGTCCACAAGTCCAGAGGCTGCACATTTGAATTCAAGCCCTGAGCAAGAGTAAGGTTCCTTTCTCAAACTGATCCCTCATAATTAGCCTGTGACTAAGGAATGTCTCACAGCTGACACACACACATTTACAGCTCTGCTGAGGGAGGATAAAAATAAACAGATAAACTGGAGGATGCACTTGCTATTCTTTACCATGAACAGGAAACAGTGGCCACCATGGCTACTGATAGATGCCTTCGTAGTTCAACTGCTGTGTTACTATGAGCTGTTCCATTGTGGAGGTATAACACCCCCACTATTAGAAATGTTCTTTTTGTGTAGTTACCAGATGCCGTGTGATTCGTCATTACTGTACAAGTGACGTTAAGGCTAGAGAGTGTTCTCAGTAGTTAGCATGCTCCTTAAGGAGCACAAATGGCAAAGACAACAATGCATTTCCCACAACTAAAGCACTGACCAGAGAGGAAACAGTCACAGACATGCAGCGATAGGCTGAAAACATAGAGTTAATTATCTGAATCCCAAAGAGAATATCAGTTTCAAACTATGCTGACGGCTCTTGTTAATTCATTAAAGCTCAGGAGAAATCATCACAAACACCACAGTTTAATGGGCCTCATCTGTTTGTGTTTGTATCAATATCAAAGTTCAATTGCTCTTGATGTTTAAGTAGGAGAATATTACTAGATAGTTATCAGATATTTTGTTGGGCAAGCCGAGGATCCATTGACAACATGTCTCTACTTGACCACATGCTGCATTTATGGGGACTTAATTCATTTTTCATTATTTTTTACATTAAAGGTAAATTAATTAATTAGTTTAATTCAAACAGATTACATTTATGGATGTATGCACCTGAAGCTGTATACTGTTCATCGGATTAGTTCACATATATGCACTTGCTCATTTTCTTGCATAGATTAAGATGAAAAGAGGGAGACCTTTCTAGGCAGATGAAGTCAGGATGTGGTTAGCTTAACTTAGCATAAAGATTGAAGGAAATAAGAGTGAGGTAACAAGCCTGGCTTAACACACGCTTTTACCTCTAACACACAATCACTCACACACAATGGAACAGCCACTGGGAGCACACTAGGGTTCAGTATTTTGCTCAAGGACACTGTGACATGCAAACTTGCAGGGACTGGGGATCGAACCACCAGTAAGTGGACGACTGCTTTACCTCTGAGCCACAGCCGCTGCATTTCATTTCATTTCACTGCATGTATAAAACACTTATTAGTTGTTTGGCATTGTTTTTACAGATATCTGTAATCATAAAATGTGGTTTAAGTAAGTTTAATGCTACTAAAAAGCCTGTTGTTATTTATTATATGCATTTGTAATCTTTCACAACACAACCCTGCCAAGACACTTGACAAATGAAGTCAAGTGTCTATAGCCTATAGTCCATCCGTCTAAAATCTTAAACTGGCCATGTCCTCCCAAGATTTAATTATTCATGTTCACTTAAATGTGAAAAACCAAAGTGTTAGCAACAGTTTGGGAGTTGTTTTCCCTGTGATAAGGGAATAATCGGCTGCAGTTTCTTATAAATTTCCAATGTGCAACCTAGTTAAAACAGAAACGAGACAGAAACTCCCAGCAAAGAGATATCATGCAAAAAAAAACTGGATGGATGATTTGCCTGTTGCCTTGAGAACTGGTTCTGGGAACACAATAATGTTTTGAAGCTCAGGAATCCAAGTACCTGTGATATTTACCAGCTGAAGTCAGTGTTGAACATGAGGACCCCCGTCAACCTGCTACGTCCACGGTTACATTGAAGAACTATGCACCAGCATCACAGTGCTGACTGTCAACAGTGTCCTGATATCACATATATCAACCACAAACATTCATATCTATGAGGCAGAATGTGCTGGTTCTCTGTTTCATAGGAGAGAGAAGAGTACTGGATAATTCTGGGACATTCATGTACGTGATTACATGAGGAAAGTTTCATTCTGACAGTATCAAATGACACAGGAAAAACAAAGACGTGTTTGAGAAGCCACACAAAATGACTTCAGGTATTGGTGTGTTATAATCCATTTGGTGATACCAGGCTGTAGACGAGGAGAATCAAATCCCTGAGCTCCCAGAGCCGTTCAGGGGGTTAGTTGTTTCCTATTTGCTAAAAACTTGTTTTATTTTTTACTGCCATTGAGATTGCTGATCGTTTCCGCTGTGTAGCCCTCCCAAGTGTATTTAGTTGTCATGCTCCCTCCTTAGTTTGCCAGTTCCTCTTTTTACCTTTTACATTGTGTGACTAGCATCCTTCTCTTTCCCTGTGAGCATCTTAACTGTCACTCTGGAGTTTTAGCTTTGTACCCTGGTCGTGGACCAGTGGTTTAAGGGTTATAGTGGTCCACCACTCATTGGAAGGAAGGAAGGTTGATGGTTTGATCCCTAGCCTATAGCTACTGAGCTTTGAATGTAGACTACATACAATTTAAAAGGGTTTTGACAGCATTTCAGTGCATGTGTTTTAATTTAAACATTAAAATAAAGTGATTGAATTCTGTTGAGCAAGATTGGCGTCTTCGAACCTCGACACATTTTCGACTGCAAATCACCAAAGTCAGTCAGACTCTGACATTGCAATGGTAGAAAATGTAAAAAAAAAATGAATTAAAAGATGTCCATTAATTATCCTAACTTTACTATTAAAAAATACATTTCAAATTAAAATGCAGCATTTGTCACAGGCGTAGAAAGCAGTAAAGTTGCAGTAAATGCAATGCAGTAAAAGAAAAATGTAGGTAGTGGCAAGGGCAGCTTCAGATGGTCTGATCTTAGCACCAGACCTTGTCTCTGCTTGGCTCTTCACACTCTCTGCTGAAAGGAGGATAGGCCTGCCTCACATGGAACAGTTCAGTATTACCCACTAAAAGCTATGACTGAAATGTTTTCATTAAGGTAAGTTTGTTAAATGTTGCCACACATTAAATGAATTTAAATACAAACTGTGGGCTACATGCAGTATCTCCATTGGCGCCATGCAGGTTGAGCTCAACAGTGTAAAAAAAACCAACAACAAATACTGTTCATGGTAATCACAAAATCTGAACTACATCTTAAGCTTGTTCAAGGTCAAATTAATACACCACATAATTCCGTCACGTATGTTTAAATGCCCATCATTATTATGTGAATGTAAAATGCTGAATTGCTGAACTCCACGTAGTGACGTGAGGGTTCCGTCCTCACACCGTTCTGTGCCCTATGTGCCAGTTATCAGCAGCTTCAATCCACCTGACCTGGTATTTTAAGCCCATCTCAGAGATGCAGAAAATTGAGCGTAAGACGCAAAATCTTTAATTAGTCGACATCTTAACGCGCGCGCCCGAACCATCCTGCTCCTACCAAGTGTTTGATTTGTGGATGCATCTCTGCGGGGATAGAGCGCTCTTACCGGGATTCTCTTTTCTGTGGTGCTGGTTTGCGCTACCAACAGGCGCATCTCCATCATCTTGTCGCTCCATGGTGTTTAAAAGACGCTCCAAACAAGACCCCAGCCAGACCTACAGCATCTGTATCCCCCCGCGTGCTCAGTGGCTTCGCAGCCTCCTCCTCTGTTGCATGGAAACGGTGAACGGAGCGCAGCCCAATCACTTATTGATTATTTCTGGAAGGCTTGACGGACTGCTGTCAAAATGTTCCCTCTCGAATTAGTCCAAATGAGGCGACTGAACCTGCAGAGTGTGTCTATGTCAGTGAGAGGAACACAGGCGCTGTTTCAGGACCTATAAAAACGTTGCACACCTGCATGACATGACCTGACAGACCGAGACCATCATCAAATATTACACCTCTCCGACGTTCTCTCTCTCGAAATGATATTACCCCCACACACACAGCCGAGTGATACCGCGAGGGAAGCTCAGCGAAAGTCGTGCGAATTTTGATGCATTCAGTTTCCGTAGGAAACCATGCAAATATGGGTTCCCTGCTTTACAGCTCATTACGGGTGATACATTGAAAGTTGATACCTCAGAGTTTCAGGTATTGTCACATCGTTGTGGAGCGAATCACTTTAGTTCACAATACAACTCATGGCATTGAGGTAGATCTTGCTTTTGCTAGATATTTATTTTAGCCTTCTACAAATGTTTATGTCTCTGAAATTACTTAATAAAGCCTGTCTTTTTTATAAGACTGCTTTAACATTATTCTTTTTAATGTGTGGAAAAACAGAAACTCTTACTCAAAATGTCTAATGGGCCAGCAAACATGTAAGCACGTCTAAACTAAATCCCTGGGATCTTTATTCTTCACAGCTAGAGCATAAGGCCAGCTCTACTGTTAACATCCTTTATGTATAAGGTATTTCTGTTCCTTCACTCTGGCTGCTGATTTGGGGCAATAAGGGCAAGAACAAAACGTTACAGATTATTTTGTACCTGCAGCTATAGCACTTCTTACAAAAGTTATAGAGGATGAGGCACTTTATCTATGTAAGGATATCCTAAGCTTGCAAGATTAATTTAATGTTGGTCATTTTGAATATGTGAGGTTATTTAAAACTTGTAATGTCAATTTAAGCTTGTAAGATTCTTAAATGTTGTGAGAGTATTTTATGTTTGAAAGGTTATCTTAAGCTTTTAGGCTTGTAGGTTATTTTAAGTCATTATTTCCGCTGGTTATTGACGCACTTTGTCATGACCTGGTTTCATGTGTTTTGACTGTGTGCCCTCTGTCCTTATATTACTGTGATGCCTTTTTTTTAAACTTTGAAATGCTGACATTCAAGTTCAATTATTGTCTGCTTTATTGTCATTTAAGTACACTGTGAGATTAAACGTTTCACCAGAACCATGCTGCTACATGTTAACGTGGGACTACATAAAGTGCGCAATTTGAGACAAATATGTGCAAAACATAGGACTACAAGAAGTGCATGACGTAGTGCAAGCAGCCGACTAATCAGTGTTTACAGTGTAATATAAGCCTAATCCTCCTGACTGCACAACAAATTCCCCTTTAGGGTACTAATAAAGTATTGTGGAACCTTTAATTATTTTTTGATTTAGTTAGAACAGGAATAATATTATTTTGGCAAATTGTTTTTGATGCGTTATGAAATAGGCTGTTTTGGTTAGGGTTGGAGTATGTGTAGTCCCTACTACTACAGGCTTGTGGTTTGTTTCCTTTGGGACCTGAACGCCGCATTTTTCTCCAGCTCTGGCATCACACGCTGTTGCCGCCCACCAGCGCCTGGGTCTTCCAGGCGCGCGGTGAGCGGAGCGCACGAATGAATGATGTAGTGGTCAAACGTCAACACTGAACGTTTCACAGCAAAGAGGAAAGAGAGGGGCGAAAAGGAAGAAGTTTCACAGCAAAGAGAGAACAAAGGCCGCATAAGTACATCTAATTCGTGAATAAACTCACAACACTGTGTTCCTAATGAAATAATTCAACAAATAAGTTCAGACATAACCTGACATTCTAGAGAGCATGGAGATTGTTCGAACATGTCCTAAATATCTCATGTCTCGTCGTCTCCAAACCAGAACAACAAAGTTATCTGTAATCGCTTCCCTTTATCTCCATACCGATCTGATCTGCCTGCTGTCAGCTGCGAGGACACGTTCCTCATATAGGCTGAGGAAAAAGAAACATTCCTTCAGACACCTTTGGATCGTTTGAATGAATAATGACCATTTAATTCTGCTAGAGAAAGACCACCATATTCCCAACATTATTCAAAGTTCAACCACCGTATCAATCATATGGGAAATCTCCTCGTTCCTAAATCCTCCCCGGGACAGAGGAAACGTCCATCAGGCTTCGTGTGTGGAGCAGAACATTGATTTTTTTTACACTGTAGACAAAACGCTGTCCAATTAGTATAAAGCTGCTATTTTAAAGTACAGGAAACATAATGACACGAAATTAAATGGGGAAAAAACAGCGTTATGGGGAAAAAAAAGAAGCCGAACCCAGCTGTCATCAGGTTTAGAACAAATTCATTTAGAACAAAAGCAAAGCAAATCAGATTGATGGAGAACAATAAGTAGTGTACAAGGTGAATATTTACCTTTTCTTCGGAGCAAAAGAAACGGTGTTTGGGTAGAAGGTACAACTGAATAGGTGCGGGGTTTTAACCAAGTAACACTTCCAACACACCTGGACGGGCGGAGGAGGAAGTGCTTCTGCCTCCTCAGGTAACCTCTCCTCCCACACAGCAGCTCATGGAGACGATGGCGTCATACGTGGCCTATGAAACGTGATAACGTGAACACATGGGGTGGAGAGATTCTTTTAAATAAACCTACAAAATACCCCATGTAAAGATGTGGGTGTGCGCACCTTTCTTTAAAGTGCTCACCAGCCATAGTTGTTCCTTACCTTACTTCTGTTACTGACACCGGACAGCATGAGTTCAGCCGATGTCAGCCGGTATCTGTGGTGAAACAGACATGTGTGGACTTGCAGTAATGTCTCCATTGAATGAAAGAATGAGCAGTCGAAATGTCAAAGAATTCACAAAGCAAGTGTTAAAAGAAGAGGTAGATTTTACAAGTGGGAAACAATTTTGTTGACTGTACAGTTGCATAGAAACTACCACACCAAAAGAAACATCAATTAGTTGTCAACGCAACATGTCAGAATGAGACTGCCATACACTTAGTCTGTTTCTACCCATGATTCAAGGTTCATATTTCCTGTAGCGTGGCTCTTCTTCCATCTAAGGAGAAATCATGTCATATCTGTGTGGCGCCAGGATAGTTGGTTAGTTCTGCAATAATATTACTAATGCTAATGCTCCTCTACAGTCGTGATCCTAGACTCTGGGGGGTCCAGGAAGAGAAGCAGATCCTCCAGGTCCAAAGATCTCCTGACCTCCTTTTCTATAGAAATGTCTGCCACACCTGAAAACCTTTCCTGGCTCATGATGGACCTCAGGTAATTGTTTATAAGGTCCAGGCTCTAAAAGCTTCTCAAGCCAGATGCAACAGTGACAGAGTGTTGATAGGAGCTGCAGCTCACTACCATATATCTAGATGTTCCTCGCTGTAAATGTAGCCCCGCAGCTCAAGTCTTCCACATGTTATTGCCTCTGTAATTTCTTCTTTGGAGAAGCTGAAGAAGCCATTGTTGAAGCTGTAGTAGACGTAGTGGTTTCAGTAGTAACCATAGTAGTGAGCACAGTAGCGATAGCAGCCGAAGTAGCCGTTGTTGTATCCTAGTACTAGTTTCAGTTGTGCCAGTACTGCTAGATATAGTAGTAGTAGTAACAGTAGTAACTAAAGTGTGTGGTGTTTCACATGAAGTTATGATCAAATGATAAAGGGGTTTCTTGTCTGCAAAGAATTGACGGATTATGCAGAGAAGTTTGAATAAACGTGTCTTGTTTCCCTTTATTGGTCAAACCATAATCCACCACAGAAAGAGCGAATTTCACAAAGTAACTAAACCGAACAACACTGTTAGTGTGATTAAAGCCAACAGTGAAAGGTCTGCTATCATACCCGTATGTTTTGTAACCTGTTCGCCCCGGTTGCCTCTCCACACATGGGAAATCAAGGAGTGCCGTTTGCCCTGAGTCCCTGATTTCCCATGTGTGTGTCAGTGTAAACACTGTTGTGGAGACTATTGGATGAAATTCATGCCTTTCCAGTGCTGCTGGTAATGGGCAGATCAGGCCTGAGCAAAGGAGTCACGTGTTTTAGTCAGTTAATTCCACCTATTGTGCTTCTCACTATTACCCAGACATTCATAGCCTTGGGTGTTGTTTTACACACCACACCCAGACTTCGCAGACAAATGGTCATGTCGCTCAGGAGACAGAGCTGCCATCACTGACAGTCAGGAGGTTTCTCTGACAAAAAGGCTGCAGCATGTCTTGTTTATTTTTGTGTGTCTCACTGGGTGAGAGTGATCGTTCAGGTCAGGTCCTTATATAGTCAATAACATTCTGTATGAAGTAGAGTTTTTCTGACGCTGATGATGGAAGTAGCTTTACAACGAACACTCTTGTTTCCTTCCCATCTCTGCTGAGAGTTGCATATCTACCAAACGAGTACTGACATGGAGGCCATTTGCATCAGCCCTGTTCAGATCTGGTATTAACATCCGTCCAGGTGGACCACTTTAAGTACAGGTGTGAAAAGGCTATGTTCACACTACAGCCAAAAGTGGCCCAAATCTGATTTTCTTTTTGCTGATCTGTGACTCAGATGAGCTTCTTTTCAGGACAGTGCGAACAGCTCAAATCACACAGAATCCAAACTTTTCAATCATAATTTGGGCCACTTTTAAATGTCGTCCTAAATCAGATGCTGATTCCTGCTGATGTGACAGCAGTGTGAACAGCCAGAATAGAATTCATGTGGCTTTTCTCCCCCTGACCGCACTCTCATCAATTTTTATTTTTGTCAGCATGCTGGACAAATTCAATTTGGAGGATGGCAGCATTGACAACTGGAAGACATGAGGCTGCAAATAAAATTTTTATTTACCTCCACCAATGAGGTTAAGTGATCAGTTCAGTTTCTTTGTCTCTATGTTAGCAGGATTACACAGAAACAGCTGTTTTCCCTGTGACAAAAGCTACGCAACTTATGCATGTCCAAGGTCTAGGTGTATGTTTTCATGGAGGAAGAATCCAAATACAGGTGTTGCATATAAATAGGAATGTGACCTTTTGGACGTTTGTGGTCTCTGAATGCTTTTGTTTATATATCTTCACTTATTAAGGCCTACTTTCAAGCTCAACACCAAATGAATGATATTCAAGTGCTACTTGAACAAAGACAAATGTAAAAGCATTACGGCGCCATTGTCCTTAACATGTCATAGCACTGAGGGGTGAAAATGACCTCATCCATGGTCACATCCCAGCTGATCAGAGCTGGAGCCAATAAATACCCATGTCCTCTGCAGAGTGGGCATGTATGAATGTTGACTGTACCCTTTCTCACTGACAAGAGAAGTGAGAAGGCTGTGGGTGTTCGGAGGTTACTTCCAGTGTTAAAGGGGTATCTGAATCATTCAGCATGCATTACAAATGACGGGTGTCTACATTACGTCCCTGTGTGGAGGGAGCAGCAACAAAAATGAGGGCACCTGTGGATGTACTTATAAAGTATGAATGGAAAGTGTTAACCAGATGTCAAGCTTTTAATGTTGATAGTGAGACTGAAAGCTGGCATCATGTGTTTGGCCATCTTCCCAGATGAGCTTAACACATTCTATATGATCTTGGATCCCCTCAACAAGTCAGCTACAGTCTACTCTGCCTCCAGAGGGTCAGCCACCGTCAGTATCCATAGTGGATCTGAGGTCAAATCCTGCTGAGATTTGCCGAATGCTTTGGGAAGCTGGTTTTCCTGGACATCAAGAACTACCTTCCAGCGCGCTTAGATCCTCACAAGTTTACACTCAGAATGAACAGAGGATGCTATCTCCACTGGCCTCCACTCAGTCTTCACACAGCTTTAAATAAGGGCAACATCAGAATTCTGTCTGTTGATTTCAGCCCAGCATTTAGCACAATCTTCCTCATGAAACCTTTTGGCAAACTTAGCATTCTGGGCTTGAGTACCAAACTTTGCAATTGGATATCCACTCAAGTGCTCAACAGGGCTGTGTATTCAGCCCACTCCTGTTCACAGTGTGCACCAACGGCCACAATCCCAGAGATAGATAGAAATCTATTGTGAAGGTTGCAGTCAACACCAACATCATCAGATGGATTACAAACTATGATGACAATTCATATCTGGAGAAAATCAACAATCATAAAGAGAGGCACACAGAGAACAACCAACAGTACTCCACAACATCAACAAAATCAAGGAGCAAATGATTGAGTGATGGGTCCACACCTGGAGAAAAATCCCCCTGCTCAGGTGGGTGGGACTTCAACTTGACATGGGCACCTGAAGTTATAAAGGGTCTAACTCAGACCACAGTCAGACCTTTTATCATTTCTTGGTAGGTGGATTGAAGATACAGTAGTTAACCTAGAGTACTTGTTAAAATGTAGCCCGGATTCCATAAAAGCTAGGATGCTGTGTAAAATGTAAAAAAAAGAAAAAAGAAAAAAAAGAATGCACTCATCTGCAAGCAAACAGTTTTTACAGAGTGTTCCTGAGCCCATCTAGTATGTGTTTCACAAAGTAGTTAACATCACTGCATCCTATTACACACAGGGATGTGCAGCTCAGTGATGCGTGTGGATCACAGTCTTCAAATCGGCCGGCCTGCTCATATAGATGATCAATCTGATTGATTGCAGCTGATTGGATGTGTGTGGGTGAAATAATTGATCATTAATGACGAAAATATTAGTTAGGTTATCTGGAGCGCTCCTTCAGCAGAAATGATGATGGTGATCCACCATCTGTGTCATTTACAGATGGGGCACAGCAGTTTAACTTCATTAGTTATTTAAATCTCCCAACATGCCAAGAGGATCCAATGTTAATCTATATTTTATGTTCTTTTACAAAGTCCACGCAGTGATATTGTTTGAGGTGAAGCAGCTGTCCTCTTGATAAATCCTGAGGTACCATGGAGGTGCAGTGAAGCATGAAATGTCCATCCTGGTGCAAAGCTTTAATCTGAGAAAATAATTTGTTCAGGTGGGTTAAAATGCACAAAGAGGGGTGAGAACCAAAAGGGCATAGGTGACATTTTGGGTGAAATGGCGATATATGTATGTGCATCAAATGAAAGGTCTTGTTGAGCTCTTCCTACTGCAAGAAGTGGCACAAGTGAATTCTGAATCAATTATTAAGTTAAACCGAAGGACTTATCACTGAACACACTGAACCAGTTGGTGCCAAAAGGTCATAAGGGCTCGAACGTCCTTTTGGCATTGAGAAATGTATCATAGGTAAAGCCTGTGGATAGCACAAGTCCAAATGGCTCTGACACCACCTGCATACAAGGCAGGTCAACCAACAGAAAACAAAAAAGCTATCATTTTAGCTGGCTAGCAGGTAGTAACCAATAACTTCAATTCTGATGGTCCTGAGGGGTTCTACACTCTTGTAGGGATGACAAGGAAGCACATACCCTACAAGGAGACTGACTTAGATACAGGGACTTTCTGAATTTCAAATCACTTTCACATTCAAAACAAAAGACACAGAAACAGTTTGACGACACAAAACCAAATGCAGTGAAGAAAAAGAAAGACTGAGCCAGTATATGTCAGTCTTATGAGGACTTCTATCAGGCTTTACTCGTCAGCCAGTCAGAGGAGGCCACCATCTCATTTCCAAATCCATCTCAAACTTTCATGCTTTCAATGAAATATATTGTTTTGCTCTGTTTTTCTGCCCTCATTACTCAGCAGCCTATTTCGTATTCCCCATGTTCTGTAACTGTCAGGATCAGCAGTATTCCTCCCCCTCCTCCCTCTTGTCCTCCTCTGTTCTCCCCCATTCCCCATGTGCCTGTCTGTCCCTCGTGAGTGTGTATTTGTTTGTCCAGGGCGTGGCTTTCCGACCTACTCTCCAGCTCATTCCTACCTGTGGAATCTGTCATCGAGTTTGGGCAAGAGGAACAAAACCTCTGCTACCGACAATAACCTTATCCAATGTGAGATCCCTAAGGAATAAGACTGACGAACTTCATGCTTCCGCACCATATTTGTACGAGTGCAGAGAAAGCTGCCTTCTGTGTTTTTCCGAGACATGGTTAAATCCATCAATTGATAATGACACTCTTATACTTCTGGGTTTTGTGACACCGATACGCCTGGATAGAGACCACCAGGCCATGGGGAAGACGATAGGAGGGGGCGTTTGTTTGTATATAAACAGCAAATGGTGCAAAACCCATATTGTGAGACACACCACAAACACACCTGATACTGAACTCCTTTCTGTTTCACTGAGACCCACATACTTTCCACGGGGATTTGGTCAGATTTTTGTGACCCTGGTTTACATCCCTCCAGATGCAAACTTAGTGAACAAAGAAACTATTTATCAACATGTCCAGAATCTGGAAGCTATCTCACCTGATGCACCAAAATTAATATTGGGAGATTTTAATGGCTGCTCATTAACTTCGGCGGTGCCACAATATGTCACTAGAGGATCAAAAACTATTGATCTATGCTATGGCAACATAAATAACCACTATAAGGCAACCAGCAGACCACAGATAGGTGCATCCGACCGTGACACTGTGTTTTTACTACAAACAAAAACTAAAAACTGAAAAACCTAAATGAAGATGAGTGAAAGTGTAGGATGAGGACAGTGTATCTACTTTACAAGGTTGCTTTGAATGTGGATTGGGAGGTGTTTGAATGCCCAGATATAGATGAATACACAGATGTGGTTACATTTTACATTAACTTCTGTGTAGGTCATGTGATCCCTACCACACAAATTCAAACACAACACTAAACCCTGAGTTACTTCCGATATAAAAAAGGTTCCAATTGAAAAAGAACGGCCTTTTAAAACAAATGACAGACTCACAGGAAAAACAATACAGAGAGAAATATAGACACAAATAAACTGAGCAAAGAGGGACTACAAAGCAAAAGTGGAGCAGCAACTCAAAGACAACAACACAAGGGAGGTGTGGTGTGGCTATGGTTGGCCTGAACTCATAGCGTACCAACTCTGCACATACTCTGGAGTTTGCCATTGACTTGAATAACTTTTTTACACACTATGAGACTGAATCATCCTAATATGAGTCCAAGGGAGACTGGAAAGAGGGTAGCACACCAATATGTGTATCATCAGACGAAGTACAGGGCACCCTCTCTCAGATTAACACAAGGAAATCCACCGGTCCTGATGGATTGGACGGGAACACACTACAGAAGTGTTATGAGCACTATTCACCTGAACCTTCCAAGCATCACTGAACTCACAAATAATTCTGAGGACGTAGAAAATGTCTGAAATAATCCCAATACCTAAAAAGGCAAATCCCATTGAATTAAATGAGTTTAGACCAGTAGCCTTAACCTCTCTTTTAAAATCAGAAACCAATGGTCACATGGATGCTTTTCAATTTGCATACAGAGCAAAGAGGGGAGTGGAGGATGCAACGGTAACACTTCTTAACAAAGTTTACCAACACCTGGAAACCCCATCATCTTATGTGTGCATACTGTTTGCTGATTTCTCCTCTGCCTTTAGCACTGTCCAGGCAGATCGATCGACAGTGAAGCTGGACAGCATGGGTGTAAATCCTACCCTCATAAGATGGATAAACAACTTCCTTATTGAGAGGAAACAGTATGTCCACGTCCATGGAGGGCAGTCATCTGTCATCAGCACTCAGACTGGGGTTCCACAAGGTTGCGTCCTCTCACCCTTATTGTTCACATTATATTCTAATGACTGTGTTAGACATCAGGATAATTATACATTGATAAAAGTTGCTGATGATGCGGCTCTGATAGGCCTTTTAACTGAATTCCTCTCTGGCTAAGTACTTGGGGACTATTATTGACAGTAAATTGGCGTGGGATGCTAACACCAGTGCTAGGTTCGCAAAGGCTCAACAACGGCTCTATTTTTTAAGGACACTTTGCAGTTTTAATGTGGACAGAACCATGCCAACACTATTTTATAAGACTTGTATTCAGAGCATCTTAACCTTTTGTATTCACTGTCTCTTCAAAACAAAAACAAAGGCGACACGGTCACTAAATTAGGTGGCAAAATAACTGGGAAACCAATGAGCAGTATCACTTGCATGGCGGACCAGTATATAATACATTTAGTTCATGAGTTCATAGCTGACCCCTCACACCCTCTACGGTCTCAGTATGCACTTTTACCCTCAGGGTGAAGGTACAGCATGAACAAGATGAGAACAAGAAGAGGCATCACATCCTTCGTCCCACGCAGCATTCAGCTGCTCAACAAGCTCTGAACAAGTTTATTAGAATTTTGAATGACACTTTAAATCTGCACATTGTTACTATTTATTCACTGAGGATGCCGGATAATATTTTATTATGCTCTGTCTTATGTCATGTTCATTTTTTTATGTTATATTTTTGTGTCGTGTATGCTTCCTGTGCAAAGCAAAATCCCCCTTTGGGGCCAATAAACGTTTCATTCATTCATTAATACTGCTCACCTGCAAGCAATCACCTCATCAGACACACCTGTCCACTGCTGCACTAAAGGCCCGGCTCTTCAGTCAGTATTCATACCCAGTGATAACACATCTGACTCCTGTTTTACTCTTCATTTTAAGACTAACACAGACAGGTGCAAGTATGCTACATTAGCTTCTTACACAATGTAGGCGCTGGATGTAGAAATTACAAATGCATTGGTCAGACAGTAGCGATGACTCTTGGGCTGTGTGCCACTTTGGGCTGGTGCCGCCTCTCGCCCAAAGTCAGCTGGGATGAACTCCAGCCTCCTGCAACCCTGAACAGGATAAGCGGTTGCAGAAAATGGAAGGACGTTATTGTTGATTTGACAGTGACATTCCCCCGCTCCAATTCTTTAATAATAATTCTTTTATTTACACTTGAATTAAATCTACTGCTAAAAGTTACACTTTTACATGAGTCTAATATTCTTGCACAACTTGTTGGAAATGTGTTGGCATTGAATTCATAAAAAGCATTTTTTTTTAAATCAATGATGTTGATGAGGTAAAGCATTAAACATATTGTAGTTGTATGTTTTTATTTGTGTTTTATAGGATCTCAGCTTTTCGGGAATCGTAATGTCAACTATTCTATTACCTAGCTGCATTTCCTTAGAACAGATTAATAATTTTCATCCATTGTTTTCATTTGCCTTATAGCCTTAAGGTCTTAGAACAGTTTAAGTAGCAGGGCTTCAAATTTCCTATCAAAATCCAGTTGCCAAAAACCATGTAATAAACCATATAGAGAATTGTGGGCAAACTCAGACATGGCCATATTCCCACTCTCAGACCGAAGCTGTGAATTTCTCAGCATCTCTCCACCTCCCTCACCTCTGTGTGCTCACACCTCTTTACCACAGAGCAAAGTCTGGACCTTTAGTGGAAATGCCAAGAGGGATATTTAGACCTGGAAAACAGCAACATTGTGCTGCTGATGGTGCCAGAAGGCTTTGGAATCTGGAGTGTACCTTTTTTATGCTGTGGCCCAATGTGACATTCATATTTTCTGTATATTAATGACTTCAATGGTTCTGAAATTGTCAGTTGTCAAACACTATAAGATCATTGTGCCTATTCTTAACTTTCTGATTAGCAGAGAGCAGAGCTAGGATGTAGCAGACATGCACATTACCACCACTGTGCAAGTCATTTTCTTTGGCTTGTGCCATGGGCTGCTCAACATTTCAGTGAGGGTGCTTCCCTTTCATGTGCCGGTAACATTAATTCAGTTTCACATACATTCCAAAACTGGCCCACGTTAACCTCTGAGTTCAAAATGTCTCACAAGTATGCAATCTAAATAACAGCAGCAAAAAAACACAGACTTCTGCCTCAGATTGTGAGATCACAAACACTGTAGACTCATGAATCCACAGTATTCCATTTCATAGACTTATATTAAATGAATGAGCATTAAAAGTCAGAATTTATAGAAGAACTATACAGATGCCATTAGACATGTCTATAGCAACACATGGTATCTGTTGTTGGGATTGCATTCGAAGAAGAAGCTTTATTGGTTACATACAAAAAACATACAAACAGTACATTCATTCATTCATTCATTTTCTGGGGGATTGTGTGGACTCTCCCAATGGGTGACATCATGTGTTATTTACTGTTTACTGTATTTGTCAAACATAACAAGTTTACCATAGATAAAATGTTGTCTTCCTTCATAAATGTGTTGTAAATGGTGAAATCAATGTGTTCAAACAGCTGCTAAATGTTGTCAGGTAAGAGGTCATTCAGACATGGAGTACAGACTGACATGGAAGAAAACGACATAACATGTGGCATTTAATACCAAATATACATGAAGGCATGAATTATTTAGGAAATTATGGGATTTTTAAGGGAGTCAGGGGTTATTGTTGTTACAAGTTCTGTGGCGTAACCTGTTGAAACAGTGTGTTCACAAACATCTGCTGCTAAATCTGTATAGCCTAAAGGTTTTAAAGTCTCATTTCCCTTATAGCCGTAAGCAATGAGAACATTGCTTACGGCTATAAGGGAAATGTCAGACATATGCATAATCGTTAAGTACAAGTCTATAAGTGTGTCTTTGCATGGCCTCAAGAACTCCTTGGGCCACATACAGGTCTCAGTGCATAATTTGTAATGCCAATTTGCAACAACAGCAACAACTTGTAATGCCTTAAAAATTCTTTCAGCCTTGACATGCACATGGATATAATAAGTTAAAATAATGGATATAATAAAAATGCTAGATGTTGCCCATAGGACCTCACTTCCTGAACCTTTCCTGTGCTCCATGGTGCATTGTGACATCACTGATTCCTCATTGTATTGAGTCAGCATTTAACCCACTTCTGAGACTGGCTGAAAATACCACATCATCACAGCATCCCTGTAGCATAGTAGTATAAAGAGTGATAAAAATGTAAAACAGGAAGGGGCTGTGTGGTTTGTTGTGTCACACACTGGGCTTTCCCTCAGGGTAACGAGGTCTGATTACC
Source organism: Chaunax sp. Z400 (assembly GCA_037577475.1). NCBI lineage: Eukaryota > Metazoa > Chordata > Actinopteri > Lophiiformes > Chaunacidae > Chaunax > Chaunax sp. Z400. Next base: position 6,302,840 of record CM075184.1, read on the forward strand.
ATGTGTGACTTATTTTAACCTACGGTATGTACCTTATGTTATGTTAACCAACAAGGAAGTTTCTGTGCCAAAAACATGGCCAAAAAAGAGCATGGCCAAAAGTCAGAATAGTTCATAACAAGTCAATTGTTTGTCAGCAAGCTTTATTTACTGGACTTTGCATATTTATCATTGCTTACTTACTAATAATGAACTAACCTAATATAATACATGGATATACTATCCATTTATTAATTGACTGACTAAAGCCTCTGTGCCTGGAGTCTGTAACTGAAATACTAGTCAAGCAAAAAGTCAAGGATCCACCCTTTTATTTGGATCCACTCCAAAATGTAATGGGCACCTCTGTGCCACATGCCCAACCCTCCCACCCAGTTTCAGGAAACAGACAAACAAACAAATAAACTAGGGCTAGGCAATTGACCAAAAGTGTATCAAAACTGCCTTTTCGAACCTCTTGCCACTCAGGTGGACCACTGCGATTAACACAGTATATTCCCCGATGCGTGGGTTCACGACTTGTTTTTCAAAAACACTCTATGTCATGTTCAGTCAGGTGCTTCTGCCTCGTTCAGCTGATGTTAGTCACTCAAAACGAAAGTGCATGCAAAGCAACATGGATGACACAAGGAACAAACATTCTGGGCTGCAGCATGGCAGTCCATAGGACCTACAGGACAGACCCAATGCTTTAGCCAAGAGCTCACAGCTGCTGTGTTCACTGAACTCAGGCGAGACACAGGAGGTTTCCTGTGATGATACACATCCAGAGTGTTTTACAGTCAGTTCAACTGTCTATATTCAGGGGAACAAATATGCTTTGTTTTCAGTTTTTTCAGGGGGAAGTCTGATGTCGTGTCAATAACAAATGTTGATGAGGGAGTTCAGTCATTGTATTACATGTGTTACATCACCTTTTCTCTGAACAACAGTCAGTCAGCGTTTGGGAAGAGACGACACTGTTAATGTTTTGAAAGTGGATTTCTCACTTGATAGACGACTTTGTATTTTACACTTCATTATACTGAGCAGCCATAACATTAGAACTACAGTACCTACCTAATATTGTGAAGGTTCTTTTCTCACCACCAAAACTGCTGTGACCCATCGAAGCATGGACTCCACCAGACCTCTGAAGGTGTGCTGTGGTGTCTGGCACCACGACGTTAGCAGCAGATACTTACGTCCTGTAAGTTGTGAGGTGGGGCCTCCATGGATCGGATCCATCTCCTACAACCATTCATCCTTTGCCAGGTCTGGATTCAAACCAATAACAAGAGCCACCGTGCTGCCCAGAGAACAACCCCTGTTCTTAAAAAGTTGGAACATTGGTTAAAATGTAGTAAAAAAAAACAAAAACAGGATGCAATGATTTGTAAATCATTTGAACCGAAATGTAAATGAAGTACAAAGAAAGAAGTTCATAATTTGTTATAAATGTATGTATACAGCACATTTCTAGCCCGACTGAACAACAGAAACTTTCACCCATTCACACACACATTCATACAGTGGTGGCAGAGGCTGCCATGCACGGCGCCGCCTGCTCGTCAGGAGCGAGAACCTGTCACACACTCCCTCACACACCAGTGGAACAGATACTGGGTTCGGTATCTTGCTCGAGGACACTTCAACATCACTTCAACATGTAGAGTGCGAGGGCTGGGGATCGAACCACCAACCTCCCGATGAGTGGACGACCGCTCTCTATAACAGCAAACAGAACAGACCGGAAAGTGCTTTTATAGTGAGGGGGAGAAAAAACTCTGGATCAGTGTGTGGAGGAAATATGTTCATCTTACTGATCTATTCTCTTTACAAGCGAATCAACTGAAACAGTTTCATAAACAAGAAGAGGAAGAAAGTCACTTTTTTTCATCACTGCTCTGTATTTCTGTTCCAGCCCCTCCAAAAAAGTGATTTGAATGAGTTGTTGTTCCAATTGTTTCCTCTTTAGTGTTTTCCATTGTGTAGAATTAGGCTCACATACTGAAAGAGGAAAGATATATTGTACAGGAGAGTTCCTCTGCATTGTTCTGATGAACACCAGTGAACGAAGCCTTATTTAATTATGAATATTAAAAAAAAACAGCAGTGTTACATCTGTGAATAAAATAATACCAACTGATTTAATTTCTTATTTTATATCTTATTTATATTATTATCCTGCATGTATCTTCATTTACATGAATTTTCTTTCTCCAAATAAACTGTGAACATCCAGGACAGATGACATTAATACTGGTCATGCTTGGCATGTTAAGCATCAGTCTGAACAGGGCCGAGGTCAAGAAGCCCTCCTCACACCAACATCCCCAAAAATAACTCTATTAACTGTTTCCCATGCACCATACTCTCCATTTCCTGTTGTCCCCCCACTCATCTAAACACACATTGGAACCCCCTCTCTCTCTCTCTCTCTCTCTCAGACACACACACACACACACACACACACACACACACACTTCCTGCCGTGACAAGGCTGAAATTAAAACAGGCTTTTAATTTGGACCCCTCCACAGCCAAGACAGAAATTAGGGCCATATTCTCACAGTCCGATGAAGATAATGAGAAACAACTTGGCAGCTTCTGTGTCTGTGTTTCACACGCAATGATAAAGATGATTGAGGTCAAGATATATTTACTTTGTAGTCAGCTCTTATTTCCACTTCTGGTTCCCTAAATTTTAAAACTTCAGCTAAAACACAAATCCAGACTGAATTATCAATCATTCTGTTATTCTGATATGTTGTTCTGAAATGCATGGTCTAATTTGACCATGTACAGTATGTGTGTGTGTATGTGTGTAAATCACTCTTGACTCACAGGAGTTCTTGTCAGCTGTGAAAGCATGGCAAGACCAGACATTGATACCACATGGGAAAAATTCTTTCATTCATTCATTTTCTGTAACCGCTTATCCTGTGTAGGGTCACAGGGGGGCTGGAGCCTATCCCAGCTGACTTTGGGCGGGAGGCAGGGTTCACATTGGACAAGCTGCCGGTTCATCTCAGAGCCACATACAAAGACAAATAACCATTCACACTCACAGTCACACCTATGGGCAATTTAGAGTCACCAATTCACCTGTATTACATGTTTTTGGTGGTGGGAGGAAGCCGGAGAACCTGGAGAGAACCCACACAGACACAGGGAGAACATGCAAACTTCAAAGTCCCAGGTCCTCAGGTGGATTTGAACCCAGGACCTTCTTGCTGTGAGGCAACAGTGCTAATCACAACACCACCTTGACGCCCACATGGGAAGATATGGGAGCTTATTAGTTAATATATTCCCAATCATTTTTTCCACACACTATTTTGATATGGTCTGAAATGTCAGCTTAAACAGAGATCCAAGATGGATCTGTTTCATGATCATTAAGCAGGTGAACACATCTCTACACACAAAGTGGTGAGAAAATCCATACAATTCACCTGCCGACTTTTTATTACCTCCACCAAGGAGGTTATGTTTTCATTTCTGTCTGTCTGTCTGTCCGTCTTTTTGTCTGTTAGCAGATGATCTGAAAAGACTTCTCAGTAGATTTCAGATACATTTTGTGGAGTTGGCTCCTGAAAAGAGAAGATGTCATTATATTTTGATTGGATCCGGATCGAAGCGCTGACCCAGGAGAGTTTTTGCAGCCTCGGTGGAGACATGCTCTCTGAGGGCTCCTCTAGTCTTATTTAATTTCTATCACACAAACAAAAGGGTACCTTTAAACATACACACCCCACATTAGAAAACAGAAGACAACAACCTCAAAACACTTCACTTCTGTCTGTAGCAGAGCCACAAATGGTACTTAAAGAGCACCGAGTTACAGATGAAACATTAAGATGACAGACTGAACGATTAAACACATGGTGATTCTTAAATGGGAACCTTTAGGTTACACTATGGCTCAATATGCTGCATCACAGTGGTGTCAGCTTTCTGCATCCCTCCCAAATGATTCAGGACTCATTGGACTTTAAGTTTAAACTTTAGACATCACAGCTTAGTCTATACAAAACTACATAGATTGTTTGGGAGATCCATAACTAGAATATACGAATCACATACTGTATCTATCAGTCACAGACATATTTAAAACATTGGATGAGTAAAACAAAAAGAATCTACCAACATCTCTAAATGTATATCAGGTCTCAACAAGCCGTACATGAAACCAACAATTTTACAATTGTTGTGCAACTATTTGGTTTGAGGAGGAGTTGTGTACTGAAGGTATTTTTTTGAAACAGTTTATCCATCTAAAGCTAAGCTGAGCTCAGTTTAAACACAGCATGTCACTCAAACTTTGATTTTAACATATAGACTGAAAGAAAGGGGGAAAAAAACACATTCCTATAACATTGAATTATTCTTTTAGGATTTAAACAAGCGCACCTCTTAAATCAGAACACAATCGCAACTGCAATCAATTCAAATGGTATTTTAGTGATTTGAGTGAAGTCCTTTAATATGACGATCAACACTAAACCATAACTACATCAGATATTCATGTTATCGCATGCTTGTAAGCTTTTGTTTACATTGCAAAATTGGAAACCATTGTTATGGAATAGACCTGAGGGAGGAATGATCAGTGTATAAACTTAAAGAACATTTGTAACTCCTAGAGTCAAATCATATAGAGCTATGTGAATACAACACATTTATGTATTCAGGTCAATGCTAAAGTGGATCTTCAAAGTGGTTTTGGTTTTGCAAGAGGAAGGAATTTGATTCCCAAATCACCTCATGGCAGTCACCGGGAAGTTAATGTTAATGAACAAAACTTTCTGAATTGGGATTTGTTTGTTTGCAGGTTGGTGGTCATGTAAACAATTTGGCGTGTTATTGTCAGATGGGACTCCTTTGTCGGACAGATAAGTGTGAGTTGTCTCGGTGCCCGATTGCCAGTAGAAAACTAACGCGACACACTTCTTTATTCTCTCCATTCACTGGGATGTGGCGGGACAGAAACCTGACAAGCAGGTCTTAATTGTATGGTGTAAGTTGTGATGGATGGGTGTGTGTGGGAGGAGAGGTGAGGTGAGGAGAGGAGAGGAGAGGACTCATCAAGATTACATTACGCTGCTCCAGCTATTACTCACCGGTCTTAGTCTTTTCTGTATCAAAGTTAAATTAAATCATCACATGTAATCATACATAAGACACACATGAACAGTGATTCTCTCTGCATTAAAATCATCCCCACCAGTAGGCATCAACCATTCAGCCCATGGATGCCGGCTCTGGTTCTACGGCAGTACCTTGGTAATGGTTTTTTATTGTGGGATAGACCACAGCTCACAGTGGAAACCCATGAAAACGCCGTAGGAACATTCAGAGTAAATGCCAGCTGTACAGAGTTTCTGTGAGGTTCATCGTCGCCATCGTGTGGTGGCTCATAAAAAGGATGTTAAACATACTAAACTCAGTAAAAACACATGCTTCACTGTCTTTTAAATATAGTGTAATAATGAGAGTCCCACCACAGTTACTGTGTATGAGCAGCCATGATTCTGTCCTTGAAAATCATGTCGTTCTTCACATCCACTGCTCATCCTGGAGATTCTTCAGAGAACTGAGTGTCGTGTGTGTAAGAGGTGTACCGAGGAAATGTAACATCCCTCTGAGGGAAACTTTGTGGAAGCTATGGACGGTAGGGAACGTGCACACTAGTGAGAAATAAATGCAATACTATGCAAAGTAATGGAAAATACTGGATGTGTTTTTTTCGAGTGCACGTCTGACCAATTGGAGCCCAATTAGCAGCCGGTAGCGGCCGAGGTTCAGGAGTCTGTGAAGTGTGTCCATCGCATCCTGAGGATGTCGCACAGTCATTGACCCTGAATCTGTATGGAACACAGGTTATCAGTTGGATTGATGGAGATAAATTGATTTTGAATCAGTGGTCATGTTTTCATGAAGGTGACCAGTGGATCTGGACACTTCCTTCTAAAAAAAAGCAGAGGGGACACATAATGTCATTGTTGGTTAAGGGGACCTGGCATTACAACATGGCATAAGTGTCATTACTAGTGTCCGAACAACACAGCTGCCATTTTCAGGCCGACCGTCCTTAAGTATTCGTGTATACTTACATCCATCTGTGCACCATGGAAGTGTTTGTCTTAACATGAGGTACAGTAGGTCTATGGAGAGGCACATTGCTTCCATCCAGATTTTTTTTTTCTGCTACTGAAAGGGTGTATATATACTGCACTTAGGCCGGTTCATGAGTATCATCTGCTTGTTACAGACAAGTGATGCACAGAGCAGCTCTGATGTCATCTGAATCTATGTGTACTGAACATTTTCATCCACCGTAAGAAAATATTTCACCCAACCCTTAATGATGCCATGGCTTCTTTACTCCAAACGGTTTCACTGTAGGAACACGGTCTGTGTGGGGGACCCTTAGTTACTGAAGATTTAAAGAATACTCTATTTAAATAATATTATTCCATGACCTACTCAGCAATAAACTGGATGTTTAGGATGGACTTAAAGATCATTTATATTGTAGTTTTTATATAATTACTGAGGACATATTCCAATACTATTACAGGGTACAGTATGACCATAAAAGAATCAGATGTTTCAGACAAGATGGAGTCATAACTTTTGGAATCACTGAATAAATATGTGATTTGATTATTATCAACAAAAAGGCACACTAAATTGTTCCTTTATCATTTTTGGGGGAGTGGAAATTGTATTACAATCATACTATAAGTAGTGAAACCTAACATGTTCATGTGGAGCCGTGGGCAGCACTGGAAGAATCCCACGCAAGTACAAGAATATGCAAATTCCACACAGAAGAATACAAAGCCTTCCACAGTCTCCGTAGTGTCACATGAGGAAAAACAGCATGCATAAATCTGTGAGTTTAGTTTATAATCTGTGAGCACAGATTCTCTCCTTACCTTTCCCTTGTCCACTCATTCAGTCAAGTGACACTGTAATGGTGTGATGGCTGGCTGAGTTAATATAAATATATACAGTGGCGGATCTAAAATTTTTCTAAATCAGGGGCCATAGAGGGGCCACATTTTTTTACAGAGGAGCCAACTATATGTCCAACATTCATGCACATATCCTTATTCAGTAAGATGTATACACAGAATATTTCACCAGTCATTCATTGTTTGTTATTGGCTCCATAGCTTTTAGGAAAGACACACATAATTAGGGCCCGAGCACTAAGCGTGCGAGGACCCTATTGTTCTGCAAGGAATTTTTATTATTATTATTAGGGCCCGAGCACTAAGCGTGCGAGGACCCTGTTGTTCTGCAAGGAATTTTTATTAGGGCCCGAGCACTAAGCGTGCGAGGACCTTATTGTTCTGCAAGGAATTTTTATCATTATTATTAGGGCCTGAGGACTAAGCGTGCAAGGACTTTATTGTTCTGCAAGGAATTTTTATTATTATTATTAGGGGCGAGGACTAAGCATGCGAGGACCTTATTGTTCTGCAAGGAGTTTTTAATATTATTCTCTTTCTCCGAAATGAATCGCATTTTTGGGGGCTTGCCCATACTCAAAAACTCATGAAAGTTAGCAGAAAAATTAGTCGGTGTGAGATTTAAGTGTGATATGGTGATTAGAAATTGGTGTGGCAAAATGGCTCGCTAGCGCCCCCTAAAGTGAAGCCCCCGCCTCCAGTTTAACGTACATGTACGAAACCTCATACACATATGTAACTGACCGAGACAGAGAAAAAACTCTCCTGGAGCAATGCCTTCAAACAAACAGGAAGTCGGCCATTTTGATTTTTGAGGCCATTTTTTGCCTTTTTTTGAAAATCATACACTTTGTATTTGAACAAACTCCTCCTAGAGATTTTACCCGATTGACTTCAATTTGGTCAGCACTATCTAAACCCCATGGGGATGAAAAGTTGCTCAAATCCTGAGTTTTCGTTGAACGGTGTGGGCGTGGCCAGGCATCACATTTCATCACATTTTGAGGTCTCGCCATGAAACAGAAAATTGTCATAACTTCATTGTCTAAGGTCCAATCAGCACAAAACGTCACATGCTGGTTATGAGTCCTGCCCTAAAGACATCCAAATGACAACATTTAGCATTAGTCATATACACCACCTAGTGGCAACAGGAAAGGTCATATTTTACGTTTTGATACACTATTACTAGGCCGTTGAGCATTTTGCCTTCAAATTCATTGAGAACAGTAATAACAAGTTGGTAATGCAGGATTCTGAAGCTTGTGCGTTTTCGGGCAAAGTTGTAGGCGTGGCTGTGCGGCGAATGTTGATGGTTCACCGTGAAGCAGGAAGTTGTTAAAACTCTGCTGTCCATGGTCCAATCTGCCCCAAACTTCACAAGTTTGATAAGCGTCCCGCCCTGAACACATCTATACAGATAAATTTGATAATAGTCACGGCGCCACCTAGTGGCAAAAGAAAGGTATATACTTCAGAATTTGACGCGCTACTATCAGGCCGTTCACCACAATGAGCTCAAATTTGCTCAGTAAAGCCATGAAGCCTTGAGGAAGCATTATTGGAAATATTGTGAGTTTGGGTCACATGGCGGCGTAGCGACGTTTGATGTTCGCCATCAAACACGAAGTTGATGCTGAGAGGCCAGGGAAGCTCAGATGCTCGCCAAAATAGACACACTCGTCAAAGGTGGTACTACTTTCGATCTCATATGGTCTACAGGATCAGTTGTGGCCAATTGGCTCCACAGAACCCCCTGGAAAACTTCAAATAAGTATATTCGAGTCTGTGTTTAACCTACATGTATGGAACTTGGTATGTATGTTTAAAGTCCCACCCTGAAGACATCTACACAACAATATTGAGTAAAAGTATAGCACCACCTATTGACAAATGCAAAAATTATGAGGTGGTGTCTAGCGCCACATAGTGGACAAAATTAGGTAAATCACAATCTCTCCATCAGTGTCCATAATGCATGCAGATACAGAGCCTTGTATTTAACCAGGTGTGCAGTAGTGAGAACGAAGTTGGCGCAAGCCTGACGGGCACATGCTACGACGGGCACCGGAGTGCGAGGGCCCGACAACGCTGCTTGCAGCTTTAATTGAATATATTAAGCAACTTGTGCCTTTTTCAAGCACATTTTGTACATTAAAAAAGTTAAGAAATAATTGAATTTTAAACTAGGATGCATAAATAAATATAAAAGATAAGACACTTTTCCAATTATGTAATACATAAAATAATTTTAAAATGTTTTTTTTACATTAAAGAAAATACTTATATACTATATTACAGCATACACAACAGTTTAGAGGATAAAAACTTGACACAGTCAAATATTCAAGTTGTAAACAGACAAGTGACAGGACAGGGGCACTTCAGGGGCCAATCAGATTTCAGCTGGGGCCAGTGCCCCTCTGGCCCCGTCCCTGGATCAACCCCTGAATATATATAAATATATGACTTCAAGGAAATAAGAGGTGAATTCAGGTGTGTAGGGACATTGGGAGGTGGTACAGTGATGTCATGGTTTACACTGTGTGTTTTAGTGGTCATTATAGTGATTGTTCAGGAATAGGCCTTTAACTCCTGAGACATTTACTGCAGGACTAACTACTAAGTTTCCATTGAGCCAACATGAACAACGAACAGCTGATTTGGGTTTATAAATCATTTCCACCTTGTCAAAAACAAAACAAAACAAACTAGAATATTGACATCATGTGAGTCATTAACATCACATGATTCAAAGTGTGAATGACAATGAAATTGAGGTGGAGGTGTTGACCCCAGTCTTCCAGTTTGACATAGATGGCTTCCTTTACTCCTCTCTGTCCAGAAGGTGTTTGTTGTTGTCCCTTGTCCTTTAGATGCAGGTGGACCAGGTGAGTCCTGGCATGAAGAGCTGTGGTTGTTTGGTCAGATCACTGCTCTCTTTTATAGACTGAACTGCATACACAACTTTACTCCTCTTGTGTTTGTATTCTTACAATATGCCTGCTCCTGTTCTTTTCCCTCTGCCTTTGTCGCGACATTCTCAGCCCAATGGTGTCGGGTTCTGGTGACTCCCAGTTTGTGTTTCAGTGGGTGAAAAAGCAGGTGTTGGTCTGTGTTTGTAGGTTTACAGTACATAGTTCTACTGCATAGAGAGTCTTGCAGTAGTTGTTTTCTCACAGCTTCCACCGCTTCAGATGTACTGAAGGTATTCAAGAGAAAAGTAAGATTTAAATTCCAATTTGCATTTGCCAATGAAGGAATTTTAAATTCTATTATTTCTTGATAACAAGTTTATAACAATTACTTTCCAATAAAAAGGACTGATGAATTGTTACTATGTTAGTAACATTAACTAATTTTGTCACTAATTTTGCCACAAAGATTTTTTATTTTTGTAGAAAATTGATGTGGGATATTAATTTGTTTCCATTTGTTGTTATGAAATGCACCTTTAGGAAGATCAATTCTTTCATGGAAAAACAAGCTGATTCATTAGAAACAGGTGCATTTTTGGTTCTGTAGTTGTTTTAAGAAAATGTTTCATCCAAACCTTGACAAGGAAGAAAAGGTTTCAAGACAGTGTTTATGAAAAGCAATGAAGAGACTTTTTAATCTCTGTTAAGACAAAAGAAAGGGCTGGGAATCCTTATTACCTCATCCTTAAATAGCTGTATCTTTCTGCTTCTGCCGTTTGATTTGGATCTGTTGTTTTTGGATTACCTGAGTACTGATTACCTGCCTGTCTCTGGTCTATGAGCCTGTCTTACCCCTTTTGATACTGTTGCCTGTTGTAGACTGCCTTTCTAGTTTTTTGTTTGGACTGTTTACTAGTTTGTTGATTATTAAATCTCTGAAAAGCTCCCAGTGTCTCTGTCATATGTCTGCATTTGTGTCCTCGCAATTCTGGCTGTGAACTCTGACAATTACTGTCCTCTGAAGGTAATTTATTAGAGCCATATTTATCTCATAACATCACTGAATCAATGGAGCGTATCACTTTCACTGATCTACAATATGAGCCTGTAGCTGTGTTCTACTGCTAGTGACTGTAAACTTTAATTAAAGGCTAGAAACTACTAATCCAACAACATGGAGACTTTTAGCCTCATAAACCAGATATTTAATAACTTTTTAGCAGACTACTTTGATTGACCTCTATGCTCCAGTGAATAAAACATGCTTGTGTCCTTTGACTATAAAAAGATAGGGTGGAAAATATGAGAAGAAAAAAATTTGTTCAGGAATCAAGACAGTTCAATTTTCTTCTCTTCACTATTTATAGATTATTCCATTTTAGCCACACAACAGGGACCAGCCTGACAAATGAAGTTGTCTGTAATTACGGGACTAAACTAAACTGAATTTATTCAGTTGGTAACCGTTTCCTACTACAGTAATAAAAAAGTAAAAATAAAAAAAAGATTCTCTTTCAATTGATTTTTGACTCCTGAATCACTTTTACACTTTTATATACAGTATGTATAAATAGCTAGCTCTTAATCTGTTAGCTACATGCTAACACATAATGGGAATTAACATCATCAACTGAACAGTGATAAGATTATCTTATCAAACAATCAATTTGTACTTAACATATTTAACATAAAACACATAAAATGACTCACTACAAGCATTTTCTATTAATACAATATAATATGATATAATATAATATAATATAATTTAATTTAATATATCATATTATATAATTTAATATATAATTTAATATAATATAATATAATACAATTTAATAAAATTTAATAAAATACAATATAATTTAATATAATACAATATAATATAATTTAATATAATATAATGTAATACAATATAATATAATACAATATAATATAATATAATATAATATAATATAATATAATATAATATAATTTCAAATATATTCTCTTCAAAACAACCAACCCAAGGTATGAGTGGATCTCAAGTCAAGTCAATTTTATTTATATAGCGCTAAATCACAATAAAAGTTATATCAAATCACTCTTCAGAAATAGCAGGTCTAGACTGACTCTTTATTCTACAGAGACCCAACTATTCACCATGAGCAGCACTTGGCGACAGTGGCGAGGAAAAACTACCTTTTAACGGGCAGAAACCTCGAGCAGATCCAAGACTCATGGTGGGCAGCCCTCTGCTTTGATCGGTTGGGGTGAGAGAGAGAGAGAGAGAGAGAAAGATTGGGAGATAGATGGGGAGAGAGAGAGATAGGGAGGATAAGTGGAGAGAGAGGGAGTGAGGGTGACATCGACGTGTGCAACCAGTAAAAGAAAGATTACAATTAGTAATATTTATAATACCTACCACATAACTAGACTGATAATGATATTAATAATGATGATGATAATAATAGTAATAGTAGTAATAATAATGGTAATGATAATGATCTCATCGTCTCTGATGAGATCCCATCTGGACTCTGTTCCAGTCCCCTTCTTCTTAGGACTGAGGTGGATGGCACCAGACGGCAGCAATCTGTCCACTGGGCCAGAGAGGCAGTGGTGATGAAAACATGCCTCTACACAGTCTGCACCCCTGGAGTGAACTCCTGCTTCTTCTTGGGAGACCTGAACCTTCCCATGTCAAGCCTGCTCTGGTGTCTGCCAGCAAACACCATCTCTCTGCTTGTCGGACTCCAGCAGGTTTGGCCACAGAGCGACGATGTTGCTCACCAAGAACAGAGAGAAAAATAAAAACAATGCATGAGAAGACAATAATGTGCAAAAGTGAACATGTCTCACAGAACCCAGAGGGAGAATAGTAAGACAATAAATGTTCCTCACCTGCTGGTTTGTGGGAGCCACAGTCTCTGTTCTCAGCTCCACCAGATACTCTGCCAAGCTGTCAACTCTGTCCATGCCTGGAACACCAGAATCATCCACAGCCTGAAAACATCAGAGATGAGATGAGCAACAGAATTGAAGGTTGTCACAGATGTCCGGCCAAACACCTTCAAGCTCTTGGTGTTGACACTGTGGGTCAAATCCCCCCCGATCCTTGATGTGGTCCATGCTGGAGAGGAAGTCTCTGCCATACACAGACAGCAGTCAGCGACTGGTGGGGACCACTGGGAAGAGGCTGGGCCGATCCACAACGTCAGCACACTCCCCAAGACAGTGTGCCAACAGGGCCAGCCATTCCTCCCCATGGTTCTCATTTAACTGTGTCAGAAGTCGTGTGGGTGTTGCTAAGAGACCGGTCCCTCAGCAACCGAATGACACAGATGTAACAAGCATACCTGAAATGCACATTGTTGATGTGATTCATTACATATTCAATCCAATGTTTAAACTGTAGCATAGCCCATAATCATTGTATTGCTTTTTAATTAATCTTATTTTATTTTAGTTTATGTTATTTATTCACATTTTATGCCCTATTCCTATTTTTTTATATGTTTTTAGATTTTTTACTTTTTACCTTAAACTTAAAAGAGCAACTGTCATATTATAATTTCCCTGCAGGGATCAATAGAATATTTCAGATTGTGATTCTGAAGTGATTCTGAAGTTGATTTCAGTGGTTTAAACCTACATAATCACCATGTTTTAAAAACTGCTTCACTCACTTGTGGGTCAGAATCAGCCAGAACATCATTTGTTGAGTCAGATCCAGCTGGTCCCAGACAGTCTGACTGTTGGACAAGTAGTTCAGAGAACACACAGTGGACCTGAGTGTCTCTGTTACCATCAGGTAATATCTGTCCATGTCCAGGACCTTCCAAGCCTTCGTGTGGACACCACCGCCTGTCAGCTGCTTCCCACAGGTTGGGCAGGACACCCTGGCCTTCCACAGGTGATGGGGCATCCATATCATCAGCCGATGTGGGATAAAGCAGTCTGGTTTTGGTGTCTGGCGGTAGATGAAGGCTGGGACAGGAGGCTCATAACACAGCTTCAAATCTGGCCGCAACTTGCCAGAGTGATCCACATAGAGGATGGAGTAGGAGAAGGGATGGTGGTTGTCACAGAGACCAAAGTGGGGGTCCTCAGAGGATGGGTGAGGAGAGGGGCTGGGGGTAGAGGGGCTGGGGTAGAGGGGCTGGAGGTAGAGGGGCTGGGGGTAGAGGGGCTGGAGGTAGAGGGGCTGGAGGTAGAGGGGCTGGAGGTAGAGGGGCTGGGGGTAGAGGGGCTGGAGGTAGAGGGGCTGGGGGTAGAGGGGCTGGAGGTAGAGGGGCTGGAGGTAGAGGGGCTGGAGGTAGAGGGGCTGGGGGTAGAGGGGCTGGAGGTAGAGGGGCTGGAGGTAGAGGGGCTGGAGGTAGAGGGGCTGGGGGTAGAGGGGCTGGAGGTAGAGGGGCTGGAGGTAGAGGGGCTGGGGGTAGAGGGGCTGGAGGTAGAGGGGCTGGAGGTAGAGGGGCTGGAGGTAGAGGGGCTGGGGGTAGAGGGGCTGGAGGTAGAGGGGCTGGAGGTAGAGGGGCTGGGGGTAGAGGGGCTGGAGGTAGAGGGGCTGGAGGTAGAGGGGCTGGGGGTAGAGGGGCTGGAGGTAGAGGGGCTGGGGGTAGAGGGGCTGGAGGTAGAGGGGCTGGGGGTAGAGGGGCTGGAGGTAGAGGGGCTGGGGGTAGAGGGGCTGGGGGTAGAGGGGCTGGAGGTAGAGGGGCTGGGGGTAGAGGGGCTGGAGGTAGAGGGGCTGGGGGTAGAGGGGCTGGAGGTAGAGGGGCTGGGGGTAGAGGGGCTGGGGGTAGAGGGGCTGGAGGTAGAGGGGCTGGGGGTCCTCCTAGGCAATAAATTGAGAAGAAATACATAAGAAGACAATAACGTGCAAAAGTGAACTAGTCTGACAGAACGCAGAGGGAGAATAGTAAGACAATAAATGTTCCTCACCTGCTGGTTTGTGAGGATTTAGGGACTGAAGGAGATGTTTAGTTGGACGAGATCAGCTGTCATCGGTGTCCAGAGAACCAGGTCTCTTGGCTGAGTCCTGAAGTGGACCTGATCAAGTCCTGACAAGAAGTTGCACTTGGTCTCAATGAAGCTGTTCAAGTTGACCCGTTGCTTCTTCTGCTTTCTCTCCAGTCTTTGGCAAAAAAATGAACGATGGGCACATAAAGTTCAGCATTAGGAAATGTTTCCTCGGCCACTTTCAACAAAGCATCTAGTTGCTGGACCATGCTTTCAGTCTTTTGCCTTCAGACAGTTGTTGAGGCCTGCTGACGACACCACTGTCTCCACGGACTTGTTTGGGAAGCCTTTTGAGCATCTCAGTACAAAGAACGTTTCTTATGGCTCCATGTCTGCCTCAGATTATAATCTTTTCCTACAGGCAGTGATTACGCCCACTGAACAATTTAGAAATGTTAACTAACTGGATGGTGGATGAATTGTACAGGAATGTTAACAGGTTGTGAGGACAGAAGTAAATGTAACGCACAGATTTACGCATGGCTGTTTTACAGTGTTACACAACTTGTTTTTCAATATCAATGCTTGCTTATTATCTCTGCATGCTGTGTTGCTGCTCATTAAGGTCTAGACTTGTTCAAGCTCTTCCTCCTCAGATGTGCGCTGCTGCTTTTAGTTTGGAGGCTGCAGATGATTTGATCCTAAAAGGGGTGTAAATAACGTGGGATCTGTGGCTTCTGCAGCTGTTTTGGAGTCCTTTCGCGTTTTCTCTGGGTTGTTTCTCTATAGGCCGAATCCTTCGTAGAATCCCGGTCTGCTGATGATGAATGGATTTTCCTTTTTGGATGCACTGCTCCTCCAAACACCACCAGGCGGCGGCTTTAATGCGCTTCCGTGTCACTTCCTTGTTCTTTGTATGGAAGACGAAAAGTTTTCACGGAATGGAGACGTCCGAACAAGCCACTGTATTCGGCTGAGCTTGTGTTAAATGTTGGAGGCAGATATCCGGATTCTCATTCATCGCTCCGAGCTGACAGTTTGAAGCTATGGCTGACGGCCGAGAAGAGGAGAAGAAAGCTGAACAGGAGCCCCGGGGCGCCGCGGGTGGAGAAGGTATGCGGAGCTCCGTCAGGTCGACATACAGGCTAAACGCCTTTTCTTCGAAATTAAAGTAAAACTTCACCGAATTCACCGCAAGTATTTCATCAAATGTCTCGGTTCAGCGTCAATGGACGGCGGGTGTTTGTCGGAACCGTGCGTTTTTCTCTGTCATCTGTTATCTCTGCCATCCCGACAACATGTCGCTTTTTTTAAGAGTTTAACTTCAGCATAACAAATGTACCTCTGCTTCTACTAACCATAACCTAACTAACTAACTAACTAACTAACACGAAGCCTAAATAAGCACAGGTGTATCGGTATGTGGACCGGGAACGTCATGACTTTAGTCAGAGTACATGACGTCGTTCCAGACGCACAGGTAGTTTCTCTCCACCGCCTCGCCTCGTTAATCCTTTAAGTATTATTTTGTTTTTTTTTAAATGGTGTGTTTTGGATTTGTTCAGAAAGCTGCTGGGCAGGTGTTGAAATGGACAGATGTGCTGAATACCGGTGTAACGCACACATTATAGAGAAAAGGCCTTCTGTGTCCGCTCCATCCGGTAACTCCACTGCGGTTCATGAAAAACACGGTAATAAAACGGGTTGAGTGAGGACCGTGGGGGGGCCGTGAGGGCTGCGTCCTCCGGACATTACAGATGTAATTAATGTCTTATTAATGCATGAACAAAGGTAAGACGGGTCACCACGCAGAGCTACACTATCGTTGTTTGTCCAGACAAGAAGACCGACGGTCATATTATTGGAAAGGTGATGTCATGAGGGAAATAAAATAAAATAGAATGAGGTATCTGATGAAATTGTAATTATATGTACAATTTTTAACTTAATCACTGTATTGTAATAGTAAATAGTCTGTAAATGATTGTCAAAATATTTCCTAAACAATATCAAACCAAAGCGGGACACCAGCTGAAAACACCCATTTAAAAACACCTGAATGGTTTGGATGGTAAAGATCACACAGTTGTGTTCAATACCACCTGAAAGCTGTAGGAAAAAGAAAGAAAGGTTATGATCCAGGCATTTTTTTTCTGAGTTAACACAGAGTTGATGACCTCATCAGCATTCCAAAGTGAAAGTGAAATTGACATTCCCTCTGAAGGAAGAATCATATGAATGAAGTGATATTGATGTAGCCCTGTTCTGACACACAGCTATGGAGCTGGTTTCCTCTCAAAACTCAACAAACAAGCATGTTTTTACTGTGATTCTCTGTCGAACTGTGTGATTTGTGAATAACACCAGTGATAAACTGATGCCTCTTGTTTCACAGTCACAAAACATCCCTGACAAAATAACAAATTAATGCTGTCAAGTCATGTGCTGGATTAAAAAGTTACTCATTATGGCTTCAACACACTTTACAACACATATCAGCCATAGTGTAGTTGAGCCTTTTGAGCGTCTGAATTTTATCCTCATTTCATTTTTTGTTGTTTTCATATAGAAACATGTCGTTTTAATGATATTTCCGGGGGGTTTTCTAAACCAGGTCACGGGGCCGCTGTGTGTGTGCTCTCTCTCCAAAATGTCATACATTATACTGTTAAACAACATGTAGTCTTCCTTAAAACGGTCTTTTTTCTGCAAAACTATCAAAGTAATGCCAGTTAACAATATGTCTAAAAGGTAGGCTATTGTTACGCCAGTAATTTAAAAGTCATGGTAAATAGACTGTCAGCTTTGATGTCACGTAGTTCACATGTCCTGTGGTTCATTGGTCAGCGGTGCCATCTCTGTTGACCTGGTTTATATACAAGATCAGCTGACTTTAAAGGAGATCCTCACATTCTTATGAGCTTTCACCCACCGTAAAAAAAAAAGTGGAAGAGAGCTGAGGACTATCCTGGGCAGAAGTTGCCCAACTACATATAATACATATAATATGTTTTCCTGCAGTCACACAGCTGATAAAGATGGTAATGAAAGAGAAATTAGGTCCATTGAACTATTGATCCAGCAAGAAGCCAAGAAGAAACAATAATGTCTCTCCTCCTGTAGCCTCATAATGCTTTTTTCCCCTTTCACCTCCTCACAATGCCCTCATACTGATGTTTTTACTAGAAGAAGGCCTGATTTTGTCTTGAGCATATCTGGACAACTATACATTCTAGCTTCACCAAACTTTATACACATATTAACCATTATATGTAGTTGGGTCTTTTGAGTTTTTGAACAGTATACTGATTTTATTTGGTGTGATTTCCATAACCCTGACTCTGAAGGGTGCTCATTTTGTCCAGAGCATGTCTCCCAAACTCTACATTCTTGCTTTATACCAACGTATCGCCTACATAAATTAGCCATGATAATTAAATGTACCTTTTAATTATAAATCTTTCGTTCCATATTCCGTCTTTAGATGAGTCTCGTTTAAATTTGTTTGTGAAAGAAATATGACAACTTTTCTAGACATTTAAAACAAAGAGTTGTGTGTCGGTGATTGACATAATTGTCGGTATTAATCAGTCTTCTCATTGCACCAGATGTCATCGATGATCCCATCCTGGAACAAGGAGCTGTGGTTCTCAGAGGGTAAGTCTCATCATAACAATGTGGTAAATGACATTAATAATAAGGAGGGCTGATTTATTAATAATAATAAATCAGATTGGCAGTCTCTCACTTAATAATATCACGCCAGGTCATTTTTCCGATTGCGTTTTCCCAGCAGCAGGGGCAGCTCTCCAATCACAGCACAGCATTAGTTCCGTCAACCTGGCAAAACAAAAAGCCAATCAGACGGCTGGATTTGTTTCACCTTTGGGTATCCAGCTTTTCATCCCGCCTCCCCCTCTCGCTCTGCACTCTGGATAAGATGCTAAGGCAGTAGATTCGATTCATTTTCATTAAATATGAGTAGAAAACGTTAAAACTCCTCTTTATGTTTGATGTCAGTCATACTTTGTTAGCTGAGGTGTTTGTAAGGCTCTTTGTGAAGTTTTCCAGTTACCAGTGTTTCCAGCAGAGTTTCTCGTATTTAAATGTCAAACTTTGCTGCATGACATTTGTCGTGTGTACTGATTGTCATGTCTTTGTGTTGGCCAGCGAACGCTCATGCTTTTTAAAGAGTGTTTTTTTCCTGTTTATTAACTCTGTTCTGTGAATGGCTGATACTCCATGATGGCTGTCGCTGTGTGTCTCATATGAATTTACACGTTATCTGTATCATTTGAGCTCCGCCATTACGATCCCAAAAGTCAGACTTTAAATCATTGATTTGTGTTTTCCAGCATTTCATTCTACACTTGTACATCCAGCGATCAGCCCCAGCCCATTTATGGTGCTTACATTTCTGCTGTTGTATTTGTGTTTAAGCTACTGGTAAAATTCAGATCGTCATGCAAACTTATTTCCATCCGATTTTGCTCATAAACACAATGATGTGTATTTTTGTTTTATTTTTAAATCCCTTAACCCAAACTGTATTTAATGATTCCGCCAATGCTAAGTTAAGCAAAGTTAATTGAGAAATGTGGCCCCTTTTTCTCCTAATCTAAATGTTCTCCCCCCTCCAAGGAGGGAGTGTCTCATGTTAGAGGAGAATGGACTTATATTATGGTTAACTGTACATCTGTAATATCTGGTGAAATTTACAAATGACAAATGGAAATATAATAATGTTTGTAGTAGTTTTGACTCATTTGAGCTCTTCACCACCCTCATCTAAAGGTTTCAAACCCGTGACCTTCTGGTTGTAGAGTTATGGCTAGGGGCATTATAATTCATTCAGTTTTTCTTTTCTTTCTAGACCTAGCCTGGCTCTTGTTGCTATTGTGGAATTTAGTGTTCCCCCACCTCCCAAAACAATTAGAAGCTTTATATATATGTCACTTTTTGAAAGAAAATTACAAATTTCTATACATGGTTGGAATAAACACTGAATAAGACCTGACTTTTTATCACATTGATAAAAAAAAAGAAAAGGTTGTATTTTCCAATAATGAAACAGGTGTCATTCAAAACGGATCATTCTTCTGGCCGACATGCTGCACAAAGAAGACAAAGGGTGAACTGATTTCTGCTTCTCCTGTCTCCTGTGGATATCATGTCTAAAACTAGCAACAACCCCTCAATAGGTTATTTCAGCGAACTTCAAAATAAAAGCAGTTCCTGACAACGTTATAATACTGAATTAGTACTGACAGCAGGAAACAAACCAACTATATTTCTCACATTTTCACAATAAACATGGCAAATAGCATGTTTTTAACATTCAGCTTTTAACTATTTCAAACTGCTTTTCAACCAAACATGAAATACATTATTGATTTACTTTGTAAGCTAAACATTGAACAACATTCAGTTGTCACTTTAACTTATCTCCAAAGGATATATCAACTCTACAGGGCTCCTTAACAGACGGTACAGTACTAACAGTTCAGGAATGAATGGCTCCATCTCTCCCAGCAAACAGCTGGGGCATCCTGCCCAGTCTCCAGGTCTGCCTGGGCATGCTGTCCCCTCTGATCAGGATGACATCGCCCCCCTCTAACAGAATGTGTGTAGGTGTCTGAAAACATGTGTCCAGCTGATCCAAAAGCTGGTAAGGAGTCTCTGCCGGTGCCTCCACCTCCTGCTCATGTCCTCTCTGCTCACATGGGTTGCCTGGGTGGACGTATTGTCGTTTGTGGCAGAGAACCGGGGCTGGGGTTGTGACGCGTCATCGGGAACACGGGAGAGAGGTGGAGAGTAGGAACAAAACATCCTCTGAATGACCTCCACACTGCTTTAGATCCTGGTCTGCCCTTTTGAACGTTTTGCCATAACTTTACACAGTCTTCTGTTTAAGGCTGAGAGAAGATTTTCAGTAGTCTGGTCTGAAACTGACTCTGCACTGCCCTGGTAACAGCACAAGTGAACAATGCAGTTCATGCTTTCACAAGCTGAGCACTAGATTTGACATTCAAAGGCCCTGACGGTCTGCTGCCGTAGCTGCAGAGGGTTGGGCCTTGGTGACTCTGTCTCTGGGTAACGCAGCTGTAACTTGCTGGGCTGGTTTCACCTTCAGTCTCCTTTGAGGGTGTCATGTTTTTATGGACTGAGAGGAATTCATTAACAGTGCAGATTTAGATATGACGAGTTTATTGCACTTTGTTTTCCACATCTGTACCTGTACAGGCTGTGTAGTCGTGCCTGTTTGAGTTTATTAATAATTTAGTATCTTTACCAAAGCAGCTGGGAAGACAGAAGAAGTGTTCAAAAACAGATAAATGGTGTTAAAGTTGAGTAATACCCAAAACATGTTACTGAAAAACTGTTAACATTTTATCCTTTGTTCAATAAAAATGTGAACTAAACTGATTTCGTCGGTCTGGCTAAAAGCAGGAGTCATATTTGTAGGTATCTAACTGTTGGGAGCCTCCTACACTAAGTCTTTACTTATTATTACAACCTGCATATTAAGCTCTAAGCCCATCACAATGTAGCGTCACTCTATTTAATGAAAGCTGAGATGCGTTCAGTATCTTTTCCCTATCAGACCCACTAGTCTTGTGTGTTTTTTCAACCCTTTTCAAAGTGAGGCTGTTTTGGGTGGAGATAATTTGCATCACCTGCCACTCTGCTTTTCACTTTATGAAGAGTGCAGGTTTCAGTTTTCTGAAAGGAGAGGTGGACATGATTCCCAGTTCATCTTAAAACAATACATCAAACAATGCTGTAATTGTTCCATCTGTCCATATGTACTGCAAAGCATCCTCTTTCTCATATGATTTCATGTGCAGTGTAAGTGATGGAGTTCAAACTTTATGTTTTAGGTATGTTATTGAACGCATAAACGCAGAGGAGCCCACCCGACATGTCACCTCTGAGGATCTTGGAGGAGCACCAAATGAACAGCATGATCCACAGATCAAAGAAGTGGTCTCACAACTTCTGAAGATTGCAGAGGATTTGAACAGGAATGCTGAGCTCCATCGGTAAGCTGCACACCAGTCAACAGGTCCATTGGTTACTGGTTATTTGATGGTAGTCATTGGTTATTTGATGGTAGTTATGGTAATGATGGAAATAGAAATTATGGGCTTTTTTTCAGCACAGTATATAGCAAACCCAGTGTATGCAAACAACACTACTTGTGATTCAAGATACATTTCAGAGAAATCTGATAAGAAGTGAAATCAAATCAAAACATTTACATTTGAATCTTTACATTTGCTCCTCTCAGACTAATCAACCAGGTTCAGGGTGATTGTGCTCAAGACATCTTCATGAAGGTGGTCAGGAACATCTTTGCTGATGGCATTAACTGGGGACGAGTGGTGGCTCTCTTCCATCTGGCCTACAGACTCATATACAAGGTAACGCAGCAACATGCATCTCACAGAGTGGTGCTTTTCAACAGGACTACAGTCGTTCTACTTCAGCCTTTGTCAACCTTCTTTTAGTCACGGCACCTTTTAAAAGTATGCAAATACTCAGGTCTGTAATATATTTTAAAATGTATGCTCTGCATTCCTCTGAAGACCAACTCACACACTCACACTCACACACACACACACACACACACACACACACACTCACACACACAAACAGACTCACACACTCACACACACTCACTCACACACACACTCACAGACTCACACACACACACACACACACACACACTCACACACACAAACACACTCACACACCCACCTCCTGGTCCACAGTCCTCAGTCGCTTCCTGGACTTGTTCTTAATCAAAAGTCAAAGGTCAGAACCGAACCCGTGCCAGCCCATAGAGGACTATAGTCTTGGTACATGGGGCAGGCATTCTAACCACTGCGCTATCTGCACCCTGTTGTGACCAATCTTAAGCACACAACAATCATGTTGTTTTAATCAGCATCTCGATATGCCACACCTGTCAGGTGGATGGATTTTCTTTGTTACACAACACAGACTTTAAAAAGAAAAGTCAGTCCTGTCTCACAACATAAAAACAAACCATTGAAAAAAATAATGATTTAATCTCTGTACATTAGGCTCGAGGTACTCTATTCTATTCTTTGCTACTCTATGAGTACCTGGTGGATATTCTGTGCTTACAACCTACTACAGTTGACTAAAATGCTGCTTATATTTCTTACAAACTGATGTTAGGTAAAATCAGTGACATGTGATCAATAAGAAACATGCCATTTGAAATATTTAAGAAATTAATTGGGAATTCATTCTACAATTTGACGTGACAGGGCCTGATTATTTAGGAGTGAAATGCGTGTATGTTATGAAAGCATAAAAACATGTTGGGATGGCATGATATGTATATCTCAATATCCAGATTCAAGAAAGAATCTTTTTTCTCCAACATTTTTCAAAGTGGAAATGTTTAATTCTGGTAGAATATCCTAAATTCACTTTGAGATGGGGTGACCTGATGTTCCACCTTATGCACTTGTATCCATTATTCTGCATCCCATATATTGAGACATTGTACCCCATATTAAAAAAAAAAAAAATATGCGGAATGTGGGATAAAACTGCTGTGCAGTTCTGCATAAAGTGGACATCTGGTCACCCTGCTATAATCAGAGGAGCTAGCATCCTGGACTCAGGTGCAAATATAATGAAGTCATTCACACCAGTTTTTTTGGTTTTTGCTGTTAAGGCCCTGACCACCAACCATTTAGAGAACATCAGAACAGTCATCAGCTGGGTTCTCCAGGTCATCAGAGAGCAGCTTTACCCCTGGCTTGTACAGCAGGGAGGCTGGGTGAGTGAAGCACTGTCCATACAGATCCGTCAGTCATGTGCTCAATTCATTTGAAATGTTTGATGGCTTTATGGTTTTTTGATATGAACCAACCAGTAGGGTCCAAAGCTCCTCATCCTGTTCTCTTGATCTTCTTAGGAAGGAGTGATCAGCGGCTTTCCACGGTGGAGGACAGTGGCCATAGCAGCATCAGTGATTTTGGTTGCAACTTTTGTTTATTACAGGAAGACACGCTAAGACCTCACAACCAGTCCCATCTCCTGGATACATGCAGTTTGTGGTCATTAATTACTGCCGCTGCTCAACCTCCATCTCATTAACCAGTGGACATCAAGTACCAGGAGAAAACTCCTCTCCTCTCAGGATTCCCAAAAAAATGCATTTAGAGCCACTATCTCCTGGGTATCGCCATCATCATTTATCATCAACTAATAAGTCCCTTCCATGGAATCACAACAACAGCAGCAGCAGCTCAATCCGAACCAGGTCTCAGGTCCACAGCGATTCTAGCTGAGGTCCAACTTAAATATCCCCTGGTGGTGTGTCTTCCCAGAATTTGGATTAGTTCTGAGGTGTTAGCCAATCAAAATTCAACAAAGGCATGTGCACCATACCAGCTAGTCAGGCTCAGGTAGATGATTCAGATACAAAGTCCCTACACTGGTCCTCTATGTAGCTATACCTTTGTGTTACTACACATGGAAAAATACAGGAATTTAGAGGCTAATGTAATGATAGAGGTATTTAGTGTATTAAGGCCATGAGTTTGAATATTTCATTTTCATTTCTGAAGCCCTGTTCAGACCAAATATTCACAACGACAGAAGTTGGGACAAGCAAATACTACATACAAATTTGAAAGCGTGCCAGTTAACAGTAATTTAAAAACATTTTGCCCATCATGCACTGATTGACTGTTGGTATGTAATGTGCTTTGAGTTTTAAAGCCAGCCACTTGCCAAGCAGTCACAGGAGACACCAGCCCTTTTTACACTGCAGCGAATAACACGCATATGAGGTGTGACGTGTAACACAGCATCGGCATCTAATGTGACGCTTTCTGAATAATCTTTTAACAAGACAACAATAATTTTACCGTCTGTTATATAATGGTTGATCTCGTCCTCTGCTAATAGAATAAAGAGCTCACAAACCTTGTGTAGAGGTTTTCCATTGATTGTCTTTGTCTTTGAATTAGCTGCTAAGTTCTTCTAGCTTTTTGAGGCCCCGTTTCCACAACAATGGTTTTGCTGAAAACAGAAAAGTTTTTCTTTTGCGTTTTAAAAAAGTTCTGCGTTCGCATTCAACGTTTTGGAAACGATCTTCATCCAAACGAATCGGAAAAAATGGTTGAAAATGCTGTAGTACGCATGTCAGGGCAGTAGTCAACACACCACAAAATCAACACCACAAAATAAGATCAGAGGAGCGGTGAAGAAACTTTACTGCGGAGGAGTGTTAATAAACTAAACGGAGTCTGCAGCACAAACAAAACCAGACGGTCTGAAAATTGTTTCGATGTTCTGTCCATAGTGTTTAGTCCCTTGGCTGGAACCGCAATAGACATGCATGAAGCAGGACTGTCTTCATTGTCTTCATTCATTTTCAGACCCCTAAAACATCGTCCTCGTGTAAACGAACGGACAAAACTGCAACAAAAGGTTACAGTTTTAGGGTAAAACCATTGTCAGAAATCGGTCCCTAATCTACCAATAGTGGGCCACACACATAACGTCATGAAAACCTCACCCCCTGTCCCGTCCTGCCGTCTCACTCCTTTTATACCGATGTCGATTCCGCTCTGTTTCTGCCTCTGCTGCTGGCTCAGCGGCGGAACAACAACCACCATTCCACCTTTGTATCTTTTTTACCGAATGCCAAGGCCCAATAAAGGCAACACAGTCCCACCTTGAACAGGCTGTGTAAAAGGGACTATTGTCAGCGGGCCTGTCAAGGTGAGCCTGTCCAGTTCACACCTCTGCAACGTTTCTCAGCAATATACAGTACCAGTCAAAAGTTTGGACACACCTTCCCATCCACTTGAATGGGAAACTGTGTCCAAACTTTTGACTGGTACTGTAATAAAAGGGTTTTGTCTCATTGTGAATCTTTGGTCTGAACCGGGCTTGAGAAGAGATCATGATTATTCCATTACTAGATGGATGAGCCTCACTGTGGCCATAGAAAAGGGAAAATGGCACAATTCATTGTTTTATTAGACGTTTTGTGCAGCAGACATTTTGGCATGTCATAGCATGAGAAACACTGATGTCATAAATGGCTGCATACCATTTAGTTCCACCAGTTCCAGGACCCTTTTGTTGTGCTTGCTGGCTCATGGTTTACGGAGACCCTTACAAAGAACATTGATAATGCGCTGTGAAATGCTTTTTAGGTACCTGTTTGGCAGGAGTTACAAGGACAAACTCCAAAAATATAAAAGAAAAAAATGAAAAATTAGTTAAACAATGTAGAAATGGTCAAAACATGTTGGCCTACTGTTCATCTTAGTGTGCCAATAGTGCAGAATGATTTGACAACTGTGTATTTTAAAAGTTATAAATTGATGAGTGCAACATATCAAGTATAATACAGACTTTAATGTATATATAACTATGCCTCTGCTGCACATCCTCTGCAAAATTGCTACATATTGTGCAAAATTACTTGAAGGTTTTGGGGGGAGGGGCTAGGTACTGTGACTTTTAAGCAGTGGGATGGCCTGAGGGAAAATGCTCCTCGTCCTGTCAGGCAGCAGAGAGAACAGTCTGGTGTTAGGGTGACCCTTCTGGTGTTAGGGTGACCCTTCTCTCCAACTATCTTCTTGGCCCTTAACCTGCATTGCTTTCTGTAAATGTCCTGCAGTTTTGGTGGGGGGTTCTGAGGGTTCTGAGCGGACCTCCCTCCTAAAGGGCCAAGTAGTCCTGTTTAGTGCTGCCTCCCATCCAGGTGATAATGCTCTCTCAGGGACAGGTGTTAAGGTTCCTGAGCTCCAGGAAGTCTCTCAGGTGGCAGAGATGCCGCCGAGGTTTATTCTCCTGTGTGTTGATGTGACAGGCCCACGTTAGGTCCTGATTATATGATTCATGTAAGTAGTTTCACCTCTGCTTGTCTTTCTCTGACAAGATGAGATGTTTGCCGTGCCATCAAAAGTCAGGGTCAGATATGCCTAATCCATCAAAGGTTCAACTCTGAATCCGAATCTGTGAACTGAGGTAGAAAGATAGTATTTGAGAGAACAGTGAACATATCCCATGTGGATGAAAATTACATAAGCAGTGTTTTTTTTTCCCCATCATGTTACCCTGAGCTGACTCCTCAGAGTGAGATGGTGAAATGTTTTACATTGGTCAACAGTTGGAGACTCACAGTATGTAGTTCACTGTACAGAATCAATATCAGAGTCTAGTTCTCTCTTTTTCTAGATGACTTCATGGATGGCTTGTATGGTAACAGTCTAGTATTTTTGCTACCAAATGGATCGTGCACTTTTAAAGGGATATCACACTATTTATCTGCTGTTTTGTGGTGTTTTTAAAAAAAAAAGTGATCTGATGGATATTTTATTGGTAGAAAGTTATTTGATTGTACACAATTTCTGTGACTAAATTAAAAGTGTGTGTTACCACTCATTGCTCACTGTATGAATGTTTTGGGAATGAATGGGCTGTCCAGACAGCTGGACTTCAAGAACATATAATGTGGGGAAGACCTCATGTGTAAAGACACTGATGAAGGTAGTAATTGAAAGTATCAAAGTCCCAGTTTAAGTTTTTAACACACCAAAAATATGTAAACCTGCAGTTAAATGAATCTGCACTCAGGGCCACAGCTTCCTGAGGGCCATGTGAGTGAGTTTGTAGTGAATGTAATACCTAGTGCAGGGTTTCCCAATTAGTTTTCCCCAGGGGCCAAAATATTTCAAACATGTTAAGCCAAGGGCCAAAGTGAACCACCAATAGCACAAATCAATTACTATCAACAGTACTACAGCGAGTGGCACACAGAGGGAAAGAAGTATTCTTGGTTCCTGTGTCAACTATTCTACAAAGGTCTGAAAAATCTCCATGTACCATCAATAACATTAATGCTGATTGTTAAACAGAGTCCCATCTGCAAAACGTCCAAACAGCTCTCCACCATGACAGCTGTCAGCAGCATGTCTAACCACACTGACCACGAGAGGATCCAAGTGAAACTTTGTGCAAAGAGTCAATATGCAGGACATTTGTACACACAGACAGACAGACAGACACACAAAGACAGGGAGAAGGTGAGAAAGAGATGTCACTTTTAAAATAGGAGGTTATTTGTCTGACACTTCTTTAATATGAGCTACCAAATAACAGGCTATGGATACCAAATAGTATTCTTCACTTTTCTTGTGGCAAACAATGTA
This sequence comes from Chaunax sp. Z400, assembly GCA_037577475.1. Taxonomy (NCBI): domain Eukaryota; kingdom Metazoa; phylum Chordata; class Actinopteri; order Lophiiformes; family Chaunacidae; genus Chaunax; species Chaunax sp. Z400. The sequence goes on from CM075184.1 coordinate 6,330,875, forward strand.
ATTTGCTTTAATGTTCGAATTATTATTCTTTAAATATTATTGTCTCATTTCATCTATTTGTTCTTTTCAATTAAGCTCTGCAGCATTTGGAGCATGAAAAGTGCTGTACAGACCAAATTTTAAGTTGTAATTATTATTACACCAGAATAATATTTGGCCAAGATGTGCATCAGGGAGTGTGTTTCTTTCTTGGTTCATGATAGAGTTCACTGTAGAAAAAGATGAGCAGGAGCACTGCAATAGCTCTCATGTACAGTATTTAAATCGAGCTTGGGGAACCACCCTGATCCAGATGTTCTCATCTCCAAGACCTCCATCTGAAGAGCTGCCTCATCAATTGAAGGCAGGAGTATTTTTGGCCTCTGCAGTTTACTGGCCGTCAGCTGAAACAGAGAATGGTTTGGGGAAGCTTTCAATTTGTTCCTTGAAGTCTTCTGCCAGGCTCCTCATGAACTCCTTCATCACTGGATCCTCACGCAGATGTGGAAAGTGCGGCTTCCTCCCTGAACGTCTCTCTCCAAAAGTCCCAGCTTTGACCGGAAAGCTTCAGCCGCCTCGTACATGTCCTCAAAACTGTGGTTCTTACCTTGTAACTGCAGATTAAGGTGATTGAGATGAGACATGATGTCACACAAAAAAAACAACATGTGCCATCACCTTATTGTCACTTAAAAATATCTTCAAATCTTGGGCTTTCTGGCTCTGCTGGTTGGAAAAACACGACACAAGCTCATCATGCAGGTCACACACCCTCCCCAGCACAAGGTCTTTGCTCAGCCAGCGAACATCACTGTGCAGCAACAGATCCTTGTGCTCCACTGACATTTCCTCCAGCAAACTGAAACTGACCAGTCTCGTCACAGCATCCATCACGTCTTTCATTTTGCCCACACAATTTAGTGCACAGCTCTGATTTGTGAATGATGCAAAGAAGAATTAAGAGTGCAGGGTTAGCGGTGGCAAGCCTGCTTACCAAACCTTTAGCAAGGCTCCATGCAACATACAACGATGCAGCTGTTGCTCTTTCTTGTGCTGATGCTGATTTTAACATAGTTGAAACGGAGCGCTTGTATGACTTTATCGTGTTGGATATTTTTTATTTGTGGTTGTACACATTTGTTGGGTAGTTAGCATTAACACTGGCAGTATGAATAGTGTTGAAGTGCCTCTTTACATGATCTGCTTTGCAGATAGCTACGGTTTGCATGCATATCAAGAATGTCGGTTTAGCATTGGTGCGGTAAAATTAAACAAAACTGATCAGTCCAGTCAGATTTAGGCCATTTGGTCTCTGGTTTATTATCTGTTACTTGCCGGCAAATCAAGTAACAGATAATAAGTGGGCAAAAGTCGGGAACACCCTGGACAAATCACTAGTAAACATGTATTTTAAAATTAATCATATAGTTTCATCTGCAACTAGTAAGATGCAATAATATAAATATTAAGTAAGTTTTTTACAGATTGTGCACATAAAACATTTCAACCTATCCTGAAATACTTTTTTTAAGTTTAGGCAACACTTTATGTGTTTTATAATAGACTTTATTGCAGAAAAGGATGTTTAACATTAAACAGCAGTTGCTCTACATGTGTGAGGAAACATCAACACAAACAGTAAAATGCAGAGGTGCATCCAATAAAACTTACGGTTAACTAACATTCGAACTGCTGGACATTTAAATAACCAAATAAATAATAACACCATACTGTTGCAAAAAGACTATACTTTTCAGCAGGTATGGAGAAGTCGTCACATCTTTGACCCTCTATCCCACTGCAGGTCGTTTTAGCAGCATCCTGATTCCCAGCGCCATGTAGCAAAGTCTTGTCTCCCTTCCTTGCTCACTGAGGCAGAACACCTGAGATTCTGGGAACTATGCTTGCTGTCTGTTCTAAACAGCAATACTTTTTATTAGGATGGCAAACATGTGGCAGTACACTTCCTAGAATCCAACAGGGTGACAAATATTGCGCCAGTCTTATTTCAGTTTCTGTAGATGGTAGTCTGGGTTCAGCTATGGTGTGGTTACTGGATGCTGTCACCTTCTCTTAATTCTCAACAAACCACAATGTCAAACACGTCCCTCCTTGTGTAGGTAGGAGGCATGAACGAGTGTTTGTTCAGGTTGTTACTGAAAATGTCAGGATGGAACATTATACTCCGGTGTCATTCTCCACTCTGCAGGACACAGCACCTGGTGTAGGCTGGCTGGACATGCAATCAGTCAGACGCAGCAGAACACCCCAGGACACGTCCATTGACTGATCTCAGAGCTGCTGTCTCATCTCTTGTTGAAGCTGGGGCTGTGAATGATCTGAGAGAGCTTTCCAAATGAATCCATTGAGTCCACAGGTTCCTCTGTTTGAGCTGTGGTCTGTTCTGGTTGGTCATTTCTGTCCAGGCCATCGAACGAGACCTGATCCACTTTGCTTATCCTGGGGAGGAACTGGGCCAGAGCCGGGACGCCTCGATCCCGACCCTGCAGCCTCTGCCGATGGTTTCCCAGGCTGAGCAGGGCTCCATGTCGATCAGAGATGTAGATGCTGTACCCATCCGGCAAGATCTGCTCTCTGAAGGTGCAGTCATCTCTGCTGTAGGTGTGCTAGAAACAATGGGAGACGGTCACATCTTGAAATAATCATATTATACAAATAGATTTGAGATGACATGACACTAAAGTGATCACTGTGAGGAAGTGATGTCTTTGTCAAGACTGGATTATCAACAAAATAAAGTAGGGAACTGGATTAAGGGCTTCAAATTAGATTTCGGTGCTATGGGACACAATAGTAATATGAATACTTAATTTAATTCTCACCAAGACCTGGACTGAATATGACTTTCAAAGCTTCTCCATTATAGACTCTTGTCAATGTGGTACTACAGTATCATGTTTTCTCTGATGCACACTTTTGTTCTCTTATTGTTTCAATTTTAGTCGATTTGCTAGTTTCATTCTTGTGTATATATTTATAGGGTAAATATATACTCAACAAAAATATTAACACAACATGTTTAAAGTGCAGTTGTATCACAAAATACAATGCCACATGGTGCAAATTGTAAAGGAGATTATGTCTCCAGCACACGTTATGGAGAGGCCTTTTATTGTGACCATCCCAACACACACCTGAGCAATAATCATGTAGTTCATTCAGCATCTTGATAAGCTGCACCTGTCAGGATGGATTATCTCCAAATGCTCACTAAAATGGATTAAAACAAATTTGTGAACTACATTTGAGGGGAATAATCCATGTGCATAGACAAAGTCACAAAGTCTTAGCTCCAACAATTACCTTTGTTTTTGGTAACATTTATATGGATCCTGCTCTATGACAGTTTCCCCACTTTGCTATTCTTATCAACATGAGCTATGCTACAAAATCTGAAATCTAAGTAAAATAAAAAATCTCTAATCAATGCAATATAAGTTTGCAATTTATTCCTTATTTCAAGCTATATTGTCCTTAATAATCTTAATAAGATATCATAAACTGTTACTTACATTTTCCCACAGTTTGGGGTAACTTAATGCTTGAAACTAGAATCAAGTGTGATATTTTGTAATACAATATTGTGCTTAAATAAATGTATTCCAGAGTATCTATTTAAGTCAATGGCAGAAGCACTGGATGGTATTGTGTTACTTGATTTTTTCACTCAAATAAAAAAAAAAGAAGATAGAGGAATTGATGAGCTAGTTTAGAATTTTATTTTAAATATATGTGCTTGGAATGAGTGGTTTTACACTTATTTCAAGAGATTCTAACTATTCTTTTTTATATTTCAAGAAATCTTATCAAGTCAATTATCAACTCAATTATCTAACTGCACTGGCAGATAAATTCACTTATTTGTAGTATGTATCTTCTCAAGTAACATATTTATTTATTATATTTATAATAATTTATTTGCTTTTGCTTTTTTTGCAGTGTACTGCTGAAGTAAGTTTTAGCATTTCCAGTCATGTAGTTGTAACTTATGGCCACAGTGGCTGCTATTTAACAAATGTTAGACTGTCTTGCTTTAACAAAGGGACAGAAGTCAGGTAAAAAAAAAAAAAAAAAATCACATTTGCTATTGTTATATTCAGGTTACAGTGACATGCATCCAAAATGAGAACTGCAGTTTTAATTAGGAGTGCATGGCGGTTTTTTTTCGATAGACGGCCCCTTTTATCAAAAAACATGCATAAATGGTGCTGCAAGTTCTTCGAGGGCTGTTTACTCTGACCAAAGAGAGCCAGCCAGAGGCCAAGGTTGTTGTTGCTGCTGCTGGCTCTTTTCATTCAGCTTTTTTTCCTACTTAGCAAACACATATTACCACGCACCACACTGGACAAAGGTTGATGAACCGCTCCTCTGTTTGAATGAATTCCTGACTAGTATGCAATGTTTTCTGAAAAGAGAAAGCTGATTAACAACATATGAGACCTTGGGTCAACTTTGCCGACAGAAATTCTTCTTGAAGATCCTTAGAACCATATTGTCAGATCATTGAAGAAAAGATCATTGTAGTTAAGTCTATGGTCTTGACCTAATCTTTCGGAAAATGTCATGAGATAATTTTTGATTTGGTGCAATAAATACAACTGAATTGAATTTACTTGTTATAATGTGCAACACGGTGAGATACGTTTTTACTTTTGTAGTCACATTGTATGTGAATCTTGGATGTAACATGTTCAATGTTTTATCTGTTTATCTGAAATTAAGGTATCAGTAAAATTAAAATTCAGTTGAACTTGGAGCACCAAGAGAAGTAGCTGAAGAGCAACATATGAAAGCACTTGAACTGTCATGTGTAGTAAAGGTTGGAACCTCATGAGAACAGTTAGAGGGCTCTCCTTGTTACATCCATGTCAAAACCTTCTGTGACCACTAATCAGCCTCTTCTGTTGAGCTGGTGACGTTTCATGTGTGAGAAAGGACTTATGTTAAATTGTGCATTTGGTGACTAAAAGTTGAATAATAATGAACTATATGTTCAAAGGTTCAAATGTCAAACAGACATTTGGAGAGAACTACAGGGCACACTGCTGAGCTACTTTATGTTCCATGAGGGGATTTGTAGTTATTTATGTTATCACAAATGTCAATGTGATGTTAAAAGAAGTTGGGGTCCGACTTTGACTTCTGAACTAATTCTTTCAGCCTAGTTTCTGTTATCTGTAGTGGACGGATCTTTGCCAACAGAATCTCTCCATCAACCATCCAGACCAAACAGACCAAATGTCACAACAAGAGGTCAAGAGGTGTGACTGACCCAGGGGACCCAGAGGAGGATGAAAGCCAGGATCAGAGCTTCCCAGACCACTCCTCACTAATGTCTGATCACGGATACATAGAATGTATTCAATTAAGACTGAGACTCACACAGCAACTGAGCTGGAACTTAAGGTGAAGCCAATGTAAAGAACATAAAATGGATGTGATGTGAAACGTCCTGCAGGACCTGGTCAACAGCCTTGAAGAAGCATTCTGGACCCTTTGTAAATGGTTTGGATACAATAACAAGGTGGGTGAAAAGCAAATAAGTTGGGATGATTGAAATTGTCAATTATCATCTTTAGATCAGTTTGTAAATATATCGGGCAATGTTTCTTGAAAAACATGTACATGTCACGAGCGACCTTAACCACTGTCAACATGTTAGCGATCTCAGAAGAGTCTAAATATCTGGAACTCCCCACCAGTCAGTCAGAACTGAAGAAGCCTCTTGGATGAGAGGTGAAACATCTTCAAACCCTAAACAGAAGTCAAGCTGCCTCAGATTCAACCTTCAAGGATCACATGTCAACGATTTGATATCTTTGTCAAAATATATATAGCCTAAGAGCACACAGACGTTTTCATGTCTAGACTGTATAGCTGAAGACAGGAATCCAATTCAGTGAGCAGCCTTGGAAGCTATACTGTCTGAAGGAATGATAAGGACCTCTGTTTTATTTTCATTTAGCTCTAAAAAGTTATTTGCCATCCAGTCCTTAAGAGCAGGTCATATCAGGTTTTAAAAAAACATAAAACTGAATATCATCATGGTAATAGTGATATGAAAGACCTGTAAATGTGCCAATAGCAAGACCCAAAAGGGACATATACATATAATATAGGACCCAAGAGGAAACCCTGAGGCACACCACAGAAATGCAGCTGGTTCAGTGGAATACTTCTGAAGAAAACCAAATTGTAATCTAAATCTAATCTAATCTACTCTACTCTACTCTAATCTAATCTACTCTCATCTAATCTAATTTACTCTATTCTAATCTACTCTATTCTAATCTAATATAATCTACTCTAATCTACCCTACTCTACTCGAATTTAATCTAATCTAATCTACTCTATTCTAATCTAATATAATCTACTCTAATCTAATCTAATCTACTCTAATCTACTCTACTCTAATCTAATCTAATCTAATCTAATCTAATCTAATCTAATCTAATCTAATCTAATCTAATCTACTCTAATCTAAAATGTTATGTTGAACCAAGACCTCAGCACAACCTGACAACAACCTTCTCTAATATTTTTGAGAGAAAAGGAAGCTTATATACCAGTCTATAGTATTTGGGAAGGGATGGATCAAGAATAGTTTTTGTCCGAACAGGCTGAACGACTGCATGTTTAAGAACACTGGAACACAACCACATTCTAGAGATCTATTCATAATAGAGTCCAGGCTTCAACCAATAGACCCAAGTTAATTTTTAAACATGGACGTTGGTAAAATATATACAAGGCATGAGGCTGGCTTCATACTAACCACCAGATCAGTGAAGTCTTGGAGAAAAGTAGTCAAAAACAGTTGGCTGTAGAAGAGGGAACGATGCTACTCATGACTTTTCTGATCTTACCCACAAAAAAAGAGAGAAAGTTATTGCAGTCATTATTAAAAAAACAACAACAACAACAACAACAACAAAAACAGGCATAATAGGAGTGGCAGGAGTGACCGTGTTTAGGTTGGGTTTACTGTAGAAATGTAACAAAGCATAAAGCCCTCATCCTCCAACAAGTTATTGGATTCAGCCTCTGACTTTTGATATCATTACCAGCAAAGGTGCAAGAAACATTTTTGATGCCAATATTAAATCCACCATTCATAATAACTCTTTCCAACTTTATCTTACAAAAGTTAGCACCACCCTAAGGGGCAGAGGCCCACTGGTAGCAACAGCACCAGCCCGGGCCATGAGGAGCAGGCTGGGAGTCTGATCTGCCTCCAGCAGCGGAATATCTCAGCGGGGGTAGGCAGGTAGATGAATTGGTGAATGCTGTTGTCAGCTAACTGTGGACAGATGGTCGTAGGAACCAACCAGTTATAGCAACTCTACAGGACTGTTTTGATCAGACACATAAAACTCGAGGACTCATCACTGCCCTCATACATCGGGAAATGTGTTGACGATATGGTGATCACAAAGACAAAAACACATTCCCCAGTTTACCAGAGCAAGGCTGAAAAGGTGGCAGCAAGTGGAAAAGGAGACATCATCCAATACTGGAAGGGGCCTCAACACCAACAACACCAAAGGTAGTGTGTCAGGCGAGCCACATCAACACAGGCTACAAAAGCAGGAATGCCCCCATCATGTGTGAGGCCATGCTGGAAGATGAGCTAAACATGTTTTATGCTCACTCATGCTTTATCTCCCCAACAAAGACTCAGCTGTAAAGTCTGCTCTGCCTCCAGGGGAACAGCCACTATTAGTATTCACTGTAGATGTGAGAAAAGACTTACACAGAGAGAGAATATAAGTACAAGTCCTGGACCTGATAACTTTAGCTGATTTTATTACTGACTTCTTAAAAATACCACGCTCATAGGAGAGAGTTCCAACCTACTTCAAGAGGTTGTACCTGAAAAGCCTGCAGTCTAAATGACGATGGCCCTGTACACCAACCTCATTCTGATTAATACTTTAAGAGACTGAAAAATAAGGAAGAAAAAATCCCATTATTTTAAAGTTATTAATTCATTAACATGACATACATTATATAATTTACAAAATGTATTTAGCTTCTTTAATACTGTATTTATTCATAAGAGAGTTATTATTTCATACACTGTAATTTCTTTCATATGGGCAATTTTGTTGTTTGAGTGATTCTGCTATATCCTGAGATTTTATCAATCTGTTGGGTTTTAACTATTTTATTTTTTTAATATAAATCTTAGTCAATATTTAATGTTAAAACATTTAGTTGTAGCTAAATTTGTTGGATTTTTTCTTTTATTTATTTTGCAGTTGTAAAATGTTACATCTGAGCATAGATGCCTTACCAAAATTCAAATTCATCTGAAAGGTTTGTTTTGTGATTCTACACTTACCTCTTAGATAATATTGAAATTAAAATACTGAAATACTGAAATTAAAACCAGGGTTCTTTTATAGAAACAAACATTGCTTGTCATTAAATACCAGGAAATGACTTGTTGCCACAACTTTCTTACCGCTTCTTGACTATTGTGACATTATTTACATGAACGCCTCTGCCAGCTCTTTACAGATGTTGGATGCTGTTTATCACGGAGCACTAAGATTCACAACAGGATGTAAACCTCTCACCTACCACTGCACTCTACTCTCTGGTCAACTGGTCATCATTATCCACACGTAGACTACTGCAATGGTATATCTTCATTTACAAATCCATCCTTGGTCTGCTCCCTTCATATTTATCCTCTTACATGTCACGTAAACAGTGTAGTCGTAGCCTTCGCTCCCAGGCCTTTATAACCTTCAGTGTTCCCTCAGTCCGTACAGAGCTTGGCAAAAAGGCCTTTTCATACTCTGCACCTTCAACCTGGAATACATTACAGCAGGATCTGAAGCTGTCCAGCTTGATTCCACTCAGGGATTTTAAACTTATTTTAAGGACGTTGGAAAAAGCTATGGAAATTTGTTCCTGTTTTTAGTATTTTTTACTAATTACAGTCTTCCAGCTGCTTCCGCTTTGCACTTTTGAATTGTTGAATGTATTGATTGATCTGTCTGTAACTAATTGTTGTTGTATGTGTGTGAAACAGGTCTCTCTTGAGAATGAGACCTCGTGTCTCAATGGGATTACCTGTATAAATAAAGGTTACAAAAAGTAAATAAAAAATATCACCAACGTGGTTAATATTTACCCTAATGAATCAATATGAACCAATATTAGTTTACCTCACTTTTTATTTGACTAATGACTTTTCATAAATATGAAGCCCAAATTAAAGAATTACTTTCTACAAAATAAAAACTTTTACCACTGGTTTTTATGCCACTGATAAACAATATATGCAGAACTGGACTGACTATAGATTGTCACCTCCTATGAAATCCTTACCGATGAGTACAGTCTCCCGTCTCCCTCTATGCAGAGAAAGCGTGCCGTTGCAGCTCCTCTAATGACAACACAGCCTGGATCCACTGGACGAATCTCCAGCAGGCCTGTAGTTCAAATATTAATCAGAATGATATATCCTACCACAGACTCTGGTCATCAGTGTGATTTATCAAAATTCACAGTTTACAGTTTGTCAAGTCTGTGCTGTAAAATGCTTGACTTACTGTACAGAGTTTGGTCTGCAGAGCCATGGATCTGTCCATCTCCACTGATGAGCAGGTGCAGTCCCGTTCTGGCGGCGTACAGGTGCCTGAGCCGGACCACCTGGCCCCAGCCATGGGCAATGTGGGGCTTCTGATCCGATAGGGGCACGCAAACAATGGTAACAGAAAAAAATAGATTGGCAATGGTTAAAGTGACCACTAATAGTAGCATGATTGGTAAACTGTAAGCTCTCTGTTGTGGCTCCCTCCAGTTGGCCGTGTGCTGTGAGTTAGTCTCATCCTAAGCCAGCCTTTTACATGTGGCCCTTATCAGCAGCAGATAACCCTCTTTCCAAAATCCAGTTCCCAGAAGCCAACCAAAACACACCCCTGCATGACATCCAACTGAATCTGAGCTCTCTGTTGGCCCAGACGCGAGCCCCTATACTGATAATAATGTCATTCACTATTCTGGAAATTCAAAGTGGTGTTAAATATCAGCAAATACAGATAAAAATACATACATATATATATATATATATATATATATATATATATATATATATATATATATATATATATATATATATATATATATACAAAATACAATATTGCAAATTCATGAACTCGTTTCAATTACTATTTGGTAAAAAAAAAAAAATACAGAATGCAACAGAAGACACAAATGACTTACAGGCTCGTTGTTGCTTTTGGTGGATTAGCGAGAAATCACATGACTTGTGTGAGGCTCCATAGACACACAGGTGTCCCCCAACCCCAGTCCTTGAGAGGGATCCAGGGAGTCTCCAACAAAACAGGGAATCATTTATTTTCATTGTAATTCCATCCATATGTAACAAAATAACAGAATGCATGACTATTGGTCATGGATTTGATATACTTTCTGTGACTAGAGGGCGCTGCATCCCTCTGCAGAAACAAATTTATGAATCCTACTATGGTGAGGCCATGACTCGCCCTACGCTGCTTCTGATTGTCTTGGCATGATGATGATGGTCATGCAGCCCCTAACTGGAAGAACGTTGACTACGTGAGAAACGTCATCGACAATCCAAGCCAATCAGAGGCAGAGAAAGGATGGTCATGGCGTCCATCTCCTGGATAAGCCTCAAATAAAATCTCATTTGTGCCAATTTAGGGGTCCTTGGCATGAAAAGATTTCCATCCCATGACCATAGAGCACATAGTGGACATAGCATACAAAGCATTGCCCCTTATTATTATCAGTAGTAGCAGTAGGAAGTAGTTGTAGCGTTTTGTATTATTTTATTATTGTGATTGGTAAGAATAATTATCATTACTGGCAGTAGGCTTGTCGTGCAGTGAGGGACGGTAGCTAAGTCAAGTTAACTTTATTTAAAATGCACAAAATCACAGCAAACGTTATCTCAGCAGCCTAGTTGGGATGGGGTCTAAGACACAGGTTGTTGGTTTAGACGAGGTAGGAATAAAAGGCCAGAGCTACGACTCTGTCAACACAGATACAGAGCAGAGACCTGGGGCTGCTCTTATTTCCCCCTGTGAGCTGAGTAATAGGCTCTGGCTTCATGTGTTTTAAGGCTAAGTTTTACTTTAGTTTGCAGACTTGAGGCTTATACCATGGACTCCAACTCCTTTGCTCAATAGTCTTCATTTTTAGAGGGTTAATAAAGTGGAGGGTTCCTTGTAGGTAGCCTGCAGCACTATCAACATGATTAACATAAGAGTACCAGCGTATCAGAAATCCAGTGTAGATTTTTTTTTAAATTTAGTGACACACAGTTGAGTTTAATAGAAATTCAAAAGTTATTAAATGATGATTCAATACAAGAGCATTCTGTGGAAAGACTATTAAATGTTCCATTTCAATGTCATCTATCAGAACAAGGGGGATGTTGTCATAATTTAGTAATGAGGTTTTCTACCACCTAGAATAATTTCTTTATCTGTTTTAAGGACTAAACTTGATTAAAAAAAAAACTTTAAAAAGTGTCACACTGAGTACTTTTACTTTTCACATCTTTTTGAATAAAAGTAATAGTAATATTTTTGGTGTTGTAAGGAGCAGTCTTGCAGTTATTACAGGGTAATGATGGCAGACTTCACGGGTCTTCTATTGATGTCATTGCAAAATTAAATTACATAAAGTGCTATCAATGTGCGTTTACAAATTGCACATTTTTTATTTGTGGACAGGGTAAAGTCTACATATTGGTCTGAATCCAAGCGGAGCTGTGAGACTGTGGGTCACTCCACACTAAAATAACAGACTTCTTTCCGCTCTTATCATATTCTGGCCTGTGTTTCCGCTGCTTAGCCTTGCATTTACCTACAAGCAAGTTAAACTGTAATGGAGAGCAAATATCACCATTTACAAAATTGCGACCTGAGGCCCAGATTTCAAAAGCTTATCGCTGGCAAGTTTTTAGACTTTACCTGAAAGAACTGCACAGCTTCTGTCACTAGATGGAAGCCTGGAAACAGAATTATCTTTTCAAGGCAACTTACTTTTCTTTTTCTGTGACATAAAGTGTACATAGCTAGAACTGAAGAAAATCATAATAGAAAAGGCAACAAGTGCCCAAGTCAGGAGACAGTCAGTAATGGTGTGGATCAAGATGAGGGGCGGGGTCCTTTTAATCACTTTAAATATACATAAATCCCTTGTGTTTGATCCGGACCCTTTTTAATGTTTACTAAAACAACAATGATGTCATGATTTCTTTTTTTTTTTTACCTGAAACTCACTGCATGAACTCTTCTGTGAAGAACATATAAAAGTAGTGCATCCCCTTAAACGTTTAAATTGCATGTGGGGTTTTCAGTTCCATATCAAGTAAATCAGAACTAACTTTATCTCATGCCACTTTCCAAAGAGCAGAATCTGGATCAGAACAGTTTCAGCTAAACTTTGATTGTGGCTCCAAGCCTGCAGCCTCATTATTTATTATCTCACTGCAGCTAATTTTCCATTAACCCTGTCAATTTAAACTTTCTGGATCAACACATCCACAATATTACCTGGATCCAGACTTTGACGTGTGTCAGATCTTATCGGAATGTCATTGTATTATTTTTGTTCGAGCATTGGAGGTTCATAACTTTTGGAGTAATCCTTCTACCAGACAGACACACAAATCAACGCAGGCAAAAACATTACCTCCTTGGTGGGGGTAATAAGAGTGGGCATCAGTTAGGACCACAGCAGGGTCTAACCATGATCCATGGGATAAACCTTAACTTATTTAACTATTTATTATTGTTATTTAAGTATAAGTTAATCAATATGAGAGAAATACAAATTAATGAAAAAATTGACGCCAACATTGAGGGATATTAAACATCTCCAAAAGAGTGACATGACAAACCATATGTGACCATATGTGGTTAGATTACAGCATTTAGTTAGGATAAAAGTGCCTTTGAATAATTTAACCAACAGGAGGAATAATAAAACCACCACTGAATTTGGTGACACTACTCCAAGGAGAAAGTTGACTATTTTTCCCAATAAAAATTCCCCAAAATTGTGCAAAAGCAAATTTGTCCCAACTGCTTGCTGTAGTATAACCAAAGGGGGACCACTGATGAGTGATCTAGCACCGTTACACTGAGTGAAGTTATTGAATATTTTTCCCAATAAAAATTCACCATACATTGCTGTAATATAACCAACAGTTGATGCATGAGGTTTACTGCATAAGAGTGAAGTTAATAAATTGTCTGGACCATCTTTTTTCGATATTCCACTTTGCAGATGTTCCGTCAGCACACCGTCTAACAGCTGGCTGCTCAGAATGTTGTTAGTCCTGCAGGACGACGGCTTGTTTTAATGAAGATGAGCTTGTCGCTCCTTCTTACTGGATTCTGAAAGACATGTCATTTGTGTTTTGACAAAGTTTCACCAATGACAAGTTTGAATCTGTGAATCTCTGTCCAACTTTAGCAAAGTGAGTAACAGTTAGTTACTGCTGCGAAATGAAGCTCAGAGGGTTGAAGGTGTTTCTTACAATTAGAAAGAGACGGACAGATTAAAACAAAGTGAAACTAAAAGCGTTAAGGTGACCATTAGAAGCATGGAAGAATAAACCCAAGATAACAGTGCATGTGACTTTCTGTTTGTAAGCACATATTAACTCTAGGAGTGAGGAGAGTTCATACTTCACTCTAAATCCAGACTCCATGAACAGTCAAAAATCACACAAATGAAGCAGGAGCTCTTTTTTTTTTCTCTATGTGGATTTTATTTGTTTTCCTCCCCCAAGCCTCATTTGCCCTCTCCCATCACTGCATGGAAACAGACTGAATTCTGATTGAAGGTATTAAAAGTGCTGGAACATCATTCTGGGTCATTTTAACCTCTGCATATGACCACAGGTGTGTTTGCTTCATTGTATGTATGACAGTTCAGTAGCAGAGATGTCCAAACTAACAATATGTAGGTCATACAAGCAGCTAAAAGGGGGCCCACTTAGGGTGGTTTTGGGGTGTTGGCAGTACACTGTTTAGTGCCCTCATATATCATTTTGAGATGTGCCAGTATGAATGGCTGTATGGGGCCCTGCTGGTTTGCGAGTCCTGAAGGTGCACCGCTTTGTGTAAACAACTCAAAATAATTCTTGAGGTACTTTTCCAGGTTGTTGTAAACTACTTTTGTCCAAGAGAGGGCAGTGGTGATACTCGAAAGAAAATCCTGCACCACCAGGTTCACAGCAGCATCGTCTGGCTGGGGGTTTCCACATGTCTGCCTTATTATGATTTATTATGAATACATTGGTCAAAATTAAAAAGTTAAGTTAACTATTTATGTCTGTCTTTGACAAAACTAAGTAGACATTTGTGAGCAACAGAGAGAGCCATGCTAGCCACTGCAATCTGAAGCTGTGTTGGCTACGTATCCATATTTTGGGATTCTTTGGTGAAATAAATAGTCTATCATGCATATCAATGGACAGTGGCTTTTACTGCAATTCATTAAAGTTGTGAAAACACACCTGTGCTTGGCTGCAACACTGCTGGCTGTGTGCATACAGCAAGGATGTTGGCAATAAAATGTCATCCTGAAGATTTCTATGACCAACAACACTTGTTCAACTAATTATAATATGTTCGATTGCCCCGCCCTGCTCCAAGCAGCAGCTGGAGCAGCTGCATCTGTAGAGGTGAATCTGTGTGATCAGGTCTTACCTTCCCCTACACTGCCTGCAAGAAACACATGAATAAGAAAATCATGAAAACAAAGGCCCTCTTTAGAGCCAGTGCTAAGTTTGTTCATTCTGGGCTGCTGTAGAAACATGGTGGTGCAACATGGCATCCTTCATGGAAGAGGAGCTGTTCTCTTTGTAGATATAAAAGGATCACTGCAAGGTAATGAAAAGACAGAGAGTGAATTCTCAGTGAAACTAACTAACAAACTAACTCATCAGCATTTGTTCCACCACAGTTACGATGTTAGACATGTTGTTCATTGCTGCTCCCAATTCTATAATGAGCTGAAACTCAAAAAGTGAAAGTGAATTCTTTGTTTCAGGTTATTATACATAATGATCAGTATGTTATTAACTTTCTAAAGTTCTTAAATGTTAATGTTCTATACAAATACAATAAAATATCTCAATAAAATACAGAGTGAAACAGTTAAAATGTTGCTTTAAATCAGGAGACATTTAATACCAGCAGTTTGAGGTTGGACATCTTTTCACATGACATCATTTCAGTGATTCTTCCCTTCCAGTATCTTACATGCAGCTTAAAACTTTGTTCTTTTGTAAAAAAATATTCATTTTTTTTCATAATCTTACCCATTCTACATCTCTGTTGTTTACTTCCTAAAATTTGTGCAACAGTTGATTTAAAAATTACACATGTATGTGTGCAGAAATATTGTTGCAATAAATTCAGAATCAGTAGGATGTTAGTCAGATGCAGCTGTGAAAATGGCTTAGTGGCAGCCGACAGAGCAAAGGAGGCTTGTTATAGCAGCTCATTGCTGACACAGTCTTTTTTTTTTTGTCGTACAGACTCTTCTTGTGTTTGCAATATGGTTGAGATGTTAGGTACATTGGTGTATTCTATTTTTTTTAAAACAGGGGACAGTGTTGATATTCCAAGGAAAAAAAAAATTCCAAGATTTAGGTGTTAAATTGCAATAAAAAAAAGAAGATTATTCTCTG
>CM075184.1:6351593-6369093 GCA_037577475.1 Chaunax sp. Z400
GGCAGGAACTGTAATAGGCATGCAGGAAGCGGGGCTGTGTCGTCATCGTTTTCAGTTCACTTGCTGTTTGCTCATCAAAAGTTTCCACTCTGGGGCCCACTTATAAAAGTTTACGTTTTCAGTCCCTGAAAATGCCGTTCTCATGTAAACGGATGACCAAAACGCAACAAACGTTTACCCTTTTTGGGTGAAATGGCTGTTGTGTAAACAGCCCCTAAACTTGCATGTGGATGTGAACCAGCAGAAAAGCTGCTCCACCAGTGACAGACTGTTGACCTTAACAATTACATCGGGCTTGCTGAATAACCAAATTAGCAGCCGGAGTAGAGGGCTGGCCCTGGGTCAGTGACACAGTGCAGAAAGGTATTTTACTGTAAACATGATGCCCGCCATGCAAAGCAGTATCACTACAGAACAGCAAGCACAGCTGTGAGTATACCAGACACACCAGCATACCTGCATCCATCACTGCTAAGCAGCTGAGATACTGCAGGACATTTAAACAACTGCTCTGTGACTAGAGACGCTACAGGACTACCAGACAGTGGCTTTTGCACTTATGCTGACAATTTTGAGAATGACATGTATCTCACAGTAGTGAGCCTACATGGCTTGGGTCAGAGTGGACACTCATGCCAGATTGAAGGAGTTACAGCCTAAAGCCACTACAGCGACAGTTTGCATGATATTTGCTTGAGCTCATTGTGACTTAATACTTAGCGTGTGTGTATTCAGTGCGCCCAGCCTCTGTGCTCATGCATCATCACTTCCAATGACGGCACAGAGAAAACAGTACAATTGCAAACAGGAGTTTGACTGGATACAATATATGCTATATCGTATGTGGAATGTTAAAACTGAGATTCCAAACCTCTTAGATAAATGACTCAAAAATAAAACAGGAGAGTATAGCAAAGAAAAAAAACAGAAAACAGCCAACATGTGGTCACCTCTATCTCACCAGTCCTTTTAGGAGCTGGGTTGTTGAGAATCATGTGGATTCGTTCACCAATTGCACCAAAACCAGCCAAACAAATGCACTTTGTGCCTTCTGACGTCAACTTCCACCCAGCTCTGTTGGTTTAAAACTACCCTCCCCCAACTTCAGTTGCACACCTTCAGTTACTTAGAGGTTATATTTACAAAATATATACAGAAAAATATAGGGTTACTTGTCCCAGCATATAGTACAGTCAAACAGCTGTCCGTAAATATTTCTCCCATGATTATCATTTCTAAAAGTAAATCACAGGGTAAAGATAGCTGAAACGTGACAAGGTGCAACTAGGACAACATGGCCACCAGAGCTGGGCTGCAGTCAAATGCAGAGACTCACAGAGAGACAGACAGGAGACGAACACAGGGAGGAACTGTGGGAACTATGTTCTCAAACTGAACTAATGCTGTAGAAAGTTAAAGCCAAGCTTCAAGAGAGGTGGTGGTTGAGTCAAAGAGAGGCTCCACATGGAATTGGAAATTGGTTGTGCCAAAGTTTATATTGTCGTGTATTTGTGGCTTTGTCCTGAGTGTGTTGTTGTCATTGCACAAGGAAATGAGGGGAAATCCACACTGTAAATGACACTGATGTATAGCCAGTGAATCTGAAGGAAGAATGTGCTTCAGTATACTAAGAGAGTTAGATGTCCAGATTGATAGCACAGCTACAGCCAAAGGGACGACAGCAAGCATGGCTCTGTCTGCAATTTGAAAAACATGCCTACCAACACCTCACTAAAACTATACCTCATTTAACCTGTCCAAACTAAACAAGAACAAACAATCCTTGATATAACCTCTCAGTTTCTGGTACAGTCTGATTTGATAGTTCTAAAGTTATAAGTCAATATGATGAAAACTGCCCTATCTCACAATGTTAAAAAGAATCCCCGGATCCAGATCCTGATCCAGGTCATCACCAAAATTGAATCACCTCTAGGATATGCTAGGGTCCATCTTTGGTGGAAATCTCATGCAAATCGGTCCATTATTTTTTCCGTAATCCTGCTAATAATCAGACAAACAAGCCGAACCAATCACATAACCTCATTGGAAGAGGTAATTAGAAGTAGAAGGGCACTAAAAAGAGTGGATGATTCCACCGAGTCCCAAAACTCTATCATGTAATATTTCAGGAAATGAAAGAAATTCATGGATCTGATCCTCTGTGTCCGCCTAAGAATTTAATTAATTTAAGAATTTAATCTCTGCCACATGTCCGACCTTCCAGACAATTCGCATGAAGATCCATCAAGTGGTTTTTGTGTAATCCTGTTAACAGACACAAATGAAAACATAGGGGTAAGATTCACTCATTCATAGACTCTATGAATGAGTGAATTATTAATCAAATGAGGTATAAGGTGTTAATTAGTGAGCTCTAGAGGTGCTGGTAGGACAGTTTTGTTACTTTTGGACAGATTCCGTTTCCAGTCTTTACACAAAGCGAAATAAAAACCAGCTGCTGGCTGTAGCATCATAATTACAGTCCAGATCTGAGAGTGATAATCTTCTCATCTAACACTTAGCAAGAATGAAATTAAGGCTTATGGGGGTATTTCCCAAATGACAACATGTTTCTCAATGCAAAAAAAAAGTTATTTTAAAGCAAAGCTGTAACTTTTGCTTGTGTGAGTGTGAGAATCACAGCTGTTTGATTTGACTGATCTAGGTTGATTTTTATTACTTATGGATTCATCTTCTCATTTGTAGGAGTAAGACTGTGTCAGTTCTTCTATCAAAAGTTGCATAGAGTTACTTTAAGTGCAGGTAAGGATGACTAGGTGAATGATAGACAGGCAAATTAACAAATACAGTCTCTGCTGCTCTGTTTCAGATCCAGCAGGCAGACTTATTTCTTCCTGTCCAACAGCTATTGGACAATCAGAAATAACTTCACATAAATAATGGTCCTATCTCACAGTCAAGGCTACGGTTTCTCTGTAGCATTTCAGAACTTTGACCTTGCCCTTAAACTCCCAAATTCTCTACTTATATAAAGTCAAAGAGGATGCCTCTCTCTATCTGCAGTCTTATAGGTCTGACTGAGATTGACGGCAGAAAAGTTCAGAGTTCACCCCCCTGGAAGAGCTATAAACAGACCGGTGGAGGTTGTGGGGGTTTTTCAACACCCCCCTTCTCTTCTCCTTCCCACCTCTCTCTCTCTCTCTGGCAGTAAGATGATACCATTTCAATTAGGCTCCAGTGCCACACAAAAGAGTTGGAGCATTGGGCAGTCAGTGCCACTTCTCACATTCAAGACACTCACGCCTCATTTCATTTTCAGGATTAGACTCAAAAAGATCTGGTTTGTTGAAAAAAAAAAAAAATAATGTAATAAATGTCTCTTATAAACTGTTGTATATTTCAGAAAACCAACTTGTAAAGACAGGATTTCATTCAGTAGCAGCAAATGTCTGATAAATTAGAAAATGACATAAATAACACGTTTAGCATCTTGGATCTCACGCTTACAGTGAAAAGACAACCCTTCCTAAAAAAATACAAAACTGTTGTTAAACATAAATAAAAGAAGAATATATACATAGCAAAAGATCTAGTATGATACACTTGTATAAAGCTTGGAGTGAAAGTGCATCATGGTATGGAGTCCCCCCTTCTCCATATTGAGGTGAATGAAGTCTATTTATGAGGCCACTAGATTCTTGGCAAGAAATGTGTCACCGTCATGGCGGGTGACACTCTGTTTCCTCTTTTTGTTTTGCCATTCTTACTCAGGCCGATGTACATCCTCGGGTAGGCCACTGACTCGTAGGCATTGTAGTTGTTGGCAAGGAGCTTCTCTCTGAACTTACACTCGTTGTTATAGTGTAACTGAAAAAGAACGAGGAAACGTTAGAATTATTCTAAAATGCTGATTGTTTGAAGGCAGAGACAAAACAAAGTCTGTATTGTTAATTTTTACGACTATCAAACAGTTGCTTTACTTGTGACTGCAGGGCTCTTGTGCTGCAGCTTTTTCGGATGAAGATTTAAACAAGAAATGACATTGTGAGATGAAAAATAATGTGAGAGATACAGAACTTCAGACCCTGTGCTCTTTTCTCTCAGTGAGTTGAATAACAGTTTGTTGAGCTGGGAGTAACAAAGCTCTATCCAACTTAATTTAGTTATTATTAACTCAGTGTAGGGGAGGCCCTCACTTTGGCTCATAGAAATAGCCTCTCTCTGTTAGCATTAGCTGGTGCTACCTGGACAACTCACCTATCAGAACTCAGTAAGGTTGTGCTCCGCCCTTCCTGGATCAGACCACAGTGGCTCTCAGCAAAGACGGACCCATTAACCCTAATGGCGGCTCTCATAACGGTGTCTCCCTTGTTGGATTTGGCTCAAGTGTGGACAATAGCATGTGTGCACAGCAAAAGTAAGTCTGAACTCAGGGGGAACGGGCTGACCTGTTTCATTATGGGTACATGATGTCATACTCTTTACCTGGGATGCCCACACAATAGCTGTCCCAGAACTGGCTTACTTGCATGGCTAATGAAAACTTAAGTAATGTGTAGGCCTTAATCAGTGGCTAGAAAGCATCTACAGCACCATCACATGAGTCTCATGAGCTGCTGCAGCATTGCATCCAAAAATACATGGGGACGAGCCATACCATAAACTTAGCTGCTAGACCTTTGTAAATGTAGCACATGTGTGCATACACAAAGAGATTTTTGTGTTTCAGATGTATTGTATTATTCATGGGGGGAGGTTGAATTAAATGTAGTTGGAAATGTCTGAGTATGTCAAAAGCATTGCAGATTCATGTCTAGTGTCATTAGCAAACCATTCTGGAATTGAAGATGCACTGTAATATTTCTGTACATTGTAATTCCTCATTATTCATCAGCATTTTGATCAGTCAGCATTTCCATACCTGATGATTATTTCTCAAACTGTGGAGAAGGCCACCATTAGAACACTATCAATTAAATAAATAACGGACTGATTGGTAGAGTCTGATCAAAGGTCTCAGTTTGTGGGAGTCAGGTGGCCTCAGTATCTCAAAATCCTAACCACCATCATAAACACACATTTTTGCAGCTTCTCAAAAAGAATTAGACATCACACATGTAAGAAAGGGTTAACAAACTGTACACAAGACACAACTGAAACCTGTCTTTGCCTTCATCAAACCAGTGTGTGTGTGTGTGTGTGTGTGTGTGTGTGTGTGTGTGTGTGTGTGTGTGTGTGTGTGTGTGTGTGTGACAGTGACGGTGTTCATACACTCACAGATCCATAGAGCTTTCCTCGTCGGCTCATGGCCACAAAGAGTCCACTGCGGACACCCAGCAGAGTCACCACTCCTCGCTCCACCGGAGAGATCTGCAGAAGACCTTCAGGGGAAACAAACCACACACACTGAAACACACTGGTGTCATGGAGACATCCAACCCTGCTTCTTCACAGACTCTCACATTATTGGATGTGTCCCGGAAGATGAGCTGGACAGTCTGGAGCTCATCAAAAAGCCAATCGATTCAGTTTAACCTGTAAAAGTTTTACATATTTAAAGTCTAACAGTGTGTCGACTATTTGATGCTCAATAACACAAGTAGATTCGTTTTAGGGCCTTTATCTGGTTTGGTACGGTTTGACATTGTGTAGGTTTAATTCTCATCCTCATTCTATATTCATGCCTTAAAAAAATATACATATGAACATTTGTGTATTTTTACATGAAAGTAAACTGGTCAGAATCACATGCTTAAGATGTTATTTTAACCCCATTTACCCCTACGATACCTAAAATATGTTGGAATATTTTATGAAAAAAATGGGGCTGTAATTTTCTGTGATACGAGGTGAAAATGTTTTCCAAGAAGACCAATATTTTCTCTGAGATTTGGTGTAACAACTGACCAAACAACAATCTCTCCTCTCTGGAGGTCAGTGTCATTAAAAAGCAGAGATATTTGATGGTTTACTAAACCTCTGCTGCAGTTTCCACTTGGCCTTGACAAGCTGTGTGTGTGTGTGTGTGTGTGTGTGTGTGTGTGTGTGTGTGTGTGTGTGTGTGTGTGTGTGTGTGTGTGTGTGTGTGTCTGTGTGTGTGTGTGTGTGTGTGTGTGTGTGTGTGTGTCTGTGTGTGTGTGTGTGTGTGTGTGTGTGTGTGTGTCTGTGTGTGTGTGTGTGTGTGTGTGTGTGTGTGTGTGTGTGTGTGTCTGTGTGTGTGTGTGTGTGTGTGTGTCTGTGTGTGTGTGTGTGTGTGTGTGTGTGTGTGTCTGTGTGTGTGTGTGTGTGTGTGTGTCTGTGTGTGTGTGTGTGTGTGTCTGTGTGTGTGTGTGTGTGTCTGTGTGTGTGTGTGTGTGTGTGTGTGTGTGTGTGTGTGTGTGTGTGTGTGTGTGTCTGTGTGTGTGTGTGTGTGTGTGTGTGTGTGTGTGTGTGTGTGTGTGTGTGTGTGTCTGTGTGTTCTTTGTTACTGTTATCATTTTAAAATGCTTTACAGAGGCTTGGATTCCTCACTGAGATTTTCTGTAATGTATCTCCCTGCATTTTTATGCCTTTTCTTTAACCTTTCTGTCGTGTTCGGGTCAAATCTGACCGATTTCCTACTTTCATCAATCATAAATATTGTGTTTTACATTTGATCGTCTCAAGGCCTTATGATATCCTCCACACTAGGCATTTGAACATATACAATTGCTGATCACCACTTTCATTGAATTTTGAGTGGTTTAGTCAACTTTGTAAAACCTGTGGTGTTCCCGGTCAAAAATGACCGCCATAGGAAATTAATGGGTGACCCTAGATTGTGTTCATCCATCAGATAGTACACAACCACAAATCCACAACCACCACCACACACACACACCCACACACCTACACGCACACACACACACACACACACACACTCCACACACACACACACACACACACACACACTCCACACACACACACTCCACCCCACGTGAACCCCTTTCAGACTGAACAATTAGGTGTCTCCTCGTCCCACATATTTCCCACGCTTATGTGCCTATCTCCCCACGTGAACCACACCTTCCAGACTAAACGTATAACACCTGTTCCACATTTCAAAGTAAACAATTAGGTGTTTGTTATGGGAACCTGTCTATTTCCCGGGCTTATGTGGCCACCCCCCCACGTGAACCACACTTTCCGATACAAAATGTATCATATCTTCTCACAGACCCCTTATATATAGCTTTTTTTGTGTGCATTGCTCTCATTTTACTCTGAACACAATGAGTAGGCGCCCGGTCAGACGATTTCTCGTCAGAGAGGCTCTTGAACTTTTGTTTCAACGTGATGAAGAGGGGATTGAAGTTGAACCAGAAATAGAGGAGGATGTCTCAGAAATAGAAGACAACATCGATCCCGATTTTGATCCAGACCATTGTGAGACCGACCAGTCAATAGATGGCGAGGAAGAGGCCCCTGAGGAAGACACACCTGGGGAAGAGGCACCTGAGGAAGAGGCACCTGAGGTGACATTCCAGTCCAAGGATGGCAATTTGCTCTGGTATTCATCCACCCAGGACAGAGGAGGCAGAGCAAGAGTGGAAAATATTGTTAGGATGACGCCAGGGCCAACACGATATGCAACATCTCATGTGGATGACATCAAGTCCAGCTTCCAACTCTTTTTACCAGAGTCCATTGTGGAAATTATACTGGAAATGACAAACCTGGAGGGGAGGCGTGTGTTTGGGGACACATGGAAAGCATTGGACCAGGTAGACCTCCAAGCCTACATGGGTCTGTTGATTTTAGCAGGAGTATATCGGTCCAACAATGAGGCTACAAAAAGTCTGTGGGATGCGGAGTCAGGGAGGCCTATATTCCGGTCAACTATGTCCCTGCAACAGTTTCATGTCCTCTCACGAGTTATCCGATTTGATGACAGAACTACACGACCTTTCCGCTGGCGAGACGACAAACTGGCTGCCATCAGGAATGTTTGGGACAGGTGGGTGGAGCGCCTACCACTGATGTACAATCCAGGCCCTGAGGTGACAGTGGACGAGCGCCTGGTCCCTTTCAGAGGTCGCTGTCCGTTCAAACAGTACATCCCAAGCAAACCAGGCAAGTATGGGATCAAGATCTGGGCAACATGTGATGCCAGGAGATTGCAAAATGCCACTCCTGTGTGTGAAGACACACGCACCCACACACACACACACACACACACACATACACACACACAGATGATGTGTTCATGTTGATGTTCTGATGTTCTGTGAATTTGGTCTCTGTTTTGATTTTTGTTTGTTTCTTTTTTTTACAATAAATGTTAATTTTGGAATACAATTTACAATTTCTGTGTCTATTCTTTGTATATTCACTGCAGTTATTCGTGTAAACCAGTAGTCTGAGACATTGTTTACAGCTTAAAAGGGAGTTAAATAAAATTTGGTGATGATCAATGGTTTTTGTGTTAATGTAAGAGCAGTTAAAACAGGCCGGTCAAATTTGACCGGGAGCACCAAAGTAAGGGGGAAGAAACGAACACGACACAAAGGTTAAATAGTACAGAGGAACAAACAAACCTGTGAGTTCCACAGTTTGCTGTTTGGTCACTTTAGTTGGACAATTCCAACACGGGATGAAGGAGATTAAAGTTTAGATGTTAGGTAAATAAATGTTTGTTACTATTTATGTCTGAAAATGTGAGGCACTGTATGACACTATATCTGGGCCGAACCTATAGGGTTAATTTGTATTGACAGATGGGTCCCTGCGCCGTGTCCTAACTTTAGGTGCTGGCCCGCTGCTGGCCTGGATCACAGCGAGCTCTAGTTACAGGAAAGCACCAGCACATAGCCCGCATGCTCAGCGGCACTACGGAAGGACTCCAGATGTAGGCGCTGGCATGGATCAATATCTGTCGGCCGTTCACTGACTGACATCATAATCAGCATCTCATTCCATAGTGTTGATTGGATTGAAAAGCAAAGGTCGGGATCAGGTGTCTGCAGGAGGTGTTTACAGTTTGCGTCAGTCAGTCAGGCACTGACTGAAAACAGTGGCGTTTAAGTCATTCAGTTTTTACAGATTCTTTTATTTAGTCGAAGCTCATTAGAAGTAGAATTTCTTAATCTTACCAGCAGATTTCCTTATTAATGTTGTCTGAAACCAACAAGCTTATTTATAGCCTCTGTCAATGAGAGTCAAAATAAAGAAATAAAAGCACCATAGCCACTATCTAATTAGGACAATTAATGATTAACACGACTTACTGTGACGGTTTTCGTTGTGCACTCCCGTTATTTTACCGTCAGGTAACACCTGAATATGAAAGCCTATCCCCACGTTGCAATAGAGGCGCCGCAACCTTTTTATGCCCAAGAGATAGTCGCTGTCCCGGCTGATCTCCTCCCGCTTCTCCCCCGGGATCCGCGCCAGGGACCGGGAGTAGAGGGCCTCCAAGCGTTCAGCCGTCCCGTTCAGGCCGGGGACGCATCCCACCAGTCCGGTCACCAGGACCAGGACCAGGATAGTCCGCAGGGACGCCAGAGAGCCCATCCCGGCTCTGCCTCTGGAACCTGCCTCCCGGCGTCTGCCTTTCCAATGAAGCGAGGATAAAAAGAAGCAGCGGCGCGGCAAAGAGGAGCGTGTGGAAGTTGCGCTCATTCCCAGACCGACAGGCGCACTGGCTTCAGCGCCGGAGCAACATTGATCTGCATGAACGCTATGCAGCCATGCCTCTATAGCCTATTTATACCTACAGACACATTACATCACAGCTCCACACTTAGAATACATTTACAAAGTAGCCTACATTTTCACGTTCAGGCTCACCATACAGAGCCGAGACTTTATTCACACGAAATACTGGCTGTCTTTTCTGAGTTACAGAAGAATTGTTTAAAAAAAAAAAATTATAAAGCATCTTTGTGTGAGGTTTTCATTATCATCATATCATAATTTATGTATGGAAGGATGTAAAAAAAGGAAACGGCCAAGCTAACAGACCATAGTATCGAGACAGGAGACAGTTCTATAAATGAACAATAACAGGAAAAAACACAGGTCCAATTCAACCAAATGAAAACACACTAACTTAAGACGGGTAGAAGGGAAATCATGTCCCGGCCTCTTATAGAAAACAATGGTAAGACTAAATAGAAAGTTTGCAGAGTTCTGACGTCACAAATGAAACACTTCAAGTTTGTCTACTGTCATAAGTGTTAACAGACCTTGTATCATATTATCCGCTTTATGAAATAAAATAAGCTTGCATGACATGTGAAAGGATATTTACAACATTATTATAGTCAGGTCAGGTTGTGTGAATTTTATTTTATTTCATTCAAATGGCCTTCAGCTTATTTGATTCATCTTAATATTCGATTTTCCATTTAAGTACCAAAACCACCTTTGGAACCTTTGTAGGCACAAATAAATAAAAATCTGTATAAAAATGATGTCACTGTTTAAAAGACAGAAACACTTAAATGCCTCTCTGAAATTATTTTTTGTTCAAATGATTTGTTGTTTGAATTATGACATTCTGTTAGTGTTAACGCTGCATTTCTTTGTTGTGTCATCCCTGATAGTCTTTCAGATGTGCTGGTGCGTAGCTTTTGAACTCCATTCAAATAAAGCTAGCTGAATAGCTTAGCCTCCCTTTATTTCAGCATTTCATCACTGCTCTTATCCCTGCTTCATTCATGTTGAGCACTAACATTTACCCTCTGCTGAGTGTTTCGTTATTTATCTCTATGTCTCAGGACTGAAGATCTTCCCTCTCTGTCGGCCCAGAGACACAGCTCTTTGATCTCTGGGGTGGTTCTGTCCTGCTCCTTAATGACCATGCATGAAACGTTTTCTCACGTTCACATTCGGCTGATCCTCAATGTACAGCAACATTGTTTCTTGGTGTCCATGAATGCAGACAGATCTCAAAGACAAAGTTCTTGAGGCCCCCAGTTGATGACTACTCACTTCAAAAATGGCTGACATATGAACAAACCAATTGGACCCAGTCTGGTGAACCAAAGGACCTTAAAGGAAGGAAGACTAAAAGAATAAGAAGTTGTCTAGCAGACCTCCTCTATGCCAAATGAAAGACTGCTGGACCTCCAGGACAACTGGTGGACAACTGGACCGCCAAAACAACATGTGGACTACTGGATCCCCAGGACCTCATGGGCTGATTGACTACTAGACCTGCATTCTAGTGTCCCAGTTTCATTCTGGTCTGCTCTAGCGTAGCTGGTATTGCTTTCAGCTTGTGACTCCGTCCGTCTGTGTGCATGTGTCATCATGGCAAAATATTGTCAGGACTACCACTGAAGTGATTTTCAGTACTTTTATGTGCCCTAAAGATTGTGGTCTAAAGGCCACGGCACAAGAGTATCTAGGGCGTGTCCAACTCCCTTTTGCTAGTTTAACAGTACATAATGGGTAAGTAAGGTGCAAGACTCAAAGTGGTGGCACTCAGTCCTACAGTCCTGTTCATAGTGAAATAGTGTTTACAGTTTACATTTGTTTATGTTGGACGAAACATGAATTAAACCATGTTCAAATCCCTTGAAAAGCCAGGTGCACATGTAATCCTTCGTAGGTGGACCCTCTGCCTCCACCATCTTCCAATCCTCTGTGCTACACATGTGAGAAAGATACGATGATGAAGAGACGAAGGGCTGCTGCACATCTCTGTGTGTATAATACATCTAGTGATGCACACAGATCGTAGTCCGTACATCGGGGAGGCAGGGTCATAAAAATTATTCTTCTGAGTGATATCAGATGAGAGGCAGGTGGGTGAAAAAATACATCATTAATGAGGAAAGTGTTAATGACATTACCTGCAGCAATCCCATCAGCAGAAATCCTGACACACCGACAGGATCTAATGTTAATTATGATCTGTGTTCTTCTACCCATTCAAATGGTCCCACACACAGTCCAGGTTCATACAGTGAAACAGTCCAAATTCACACAGTGAAACAGTCCAGGTTCACACAGTGAAACAGTCCAGGTTCATATTGAAACAGTCCAGGTTCATATTGAAACAGTCCAGATCCATACAGTGAAATTATTGGTAGTAAAACAGTGGTCCTCCTGATGACTCCTAAGGCACTGGTGGAAGTGCAGTGAAATGTGTGAGTGTGATTCAATGGTGCAAACAATGGTGGAACTGGACAGTGTGGAGGCAGTGACAGAGAAGAGGATGAGAGGAAAGCTGAAAGCCATCATGGACAATCCCTCCCATCCTCTCTAGGTGGAGCTGAGGCAGCTCAGGAGCAGGTTCAGCCACAGACTTATCTGTGTCTCAAAGCGCTTCAGGTGGACGACGGGTGGATGAAAATGTATGATTCAGATGATGTTGGAGCTGATGCATGCACCATTAGTGTATGCATGTCATGAATTGGTCTATGTAGAAGCATTTTACTCTCTGGTGCACCCTTTAAATAGCAGGAAAAACACTTAGAAGAGGCTTTTGTGGGTCAATGGTTCAACTGCTTTCTGCTGCCTCAAGATAGCAATGTGCCAACACTGTGCCTGACCACACCTCAGTGTAAGACCAACTCTCCCATAGATAACCCCAATAACGTGGATGCTAAGCATGAAAATGACAACTGTGTCCATCGGATACCAGCAGTGTCCGTGTCCATTTTGAACCAGCCCAATGTGTTTGTCTGTAGATAGATTTTAATGAGGTCACAGCCCTGAACGAGGCAGTCTTTACAGGTGTTTCAACATCAAAACGAAGGCTAAATTGAAGATGCGGTGCAGCCCATTGGGTACTCATGTAATAATTCAGTTCAGACTGATGAGAGCTCATAGGTTGGACCGTCATCATGTTGATGGGCATCACAGCTGGTGTGAGCCCATCTCAATTGGTGTCTAGTGTTGAGATATTTCTCTCCTGTCACACTGAGATTTGTAAGTTATGTATGGTTTTATTTTTTGTTTGTCTTGTACTGAAGTCATTGTGGTTTTAGGTTGCATGTGTGCAATGAATTATGCTGAGGGAAAGAGGTTTTAGTTTTCACTGGGTGACAGCTGCAATTCAGAGCATAAAATGTCTCCACATTCAATGTAAGGAGTTCATTCTCACTCTTTTGTTCATCACTTTCAAACGTATGCACTGCATGTTATAATTCATAATTACAGTCGTTTCAGTCACAAACAATTATCACTAATCATAACTAGTGGGAATTTGTGCTTTTAGTAGCTCAACTTCTCCCTTCATCTTTTTGTTTGCCTCAAGCATTTTTCAACCAAAAACAACCTTTAAAGTTGGACAAAAGTTTTATCCAACACTGAAAATATGGTGTGGTTAAAACAAGTAATGTTAATGTTGAAGCATCCGCTGCCACTATTGAGACAGACACCAATCCATTATTTCTATTCTCGTTTCTTCCTTTATTAATTTTCTACTCCCTGCATTTTTTGCCAAAATAATCATGTCTAAATGCAGCTATCAGATGCTGAACATTGTTTTTCAGATATAAGCCAGTATTCATGTCACATATCTCTGTAACGTGAAAATGTATGCTACCTTGTAGTAACTGTGTACATTATATCCGGGGATATGTTCTATAAATCCAAACAGAGGAGGAGCAATGCTTCCTCTGATATTGTTGGCACGGCACAGTTGGATGCTGGCCAGTCAGACAGCTGCCACTGATCTGCTGCCAGACTGGATTCACTAAATGACTTGTACTGAGGAACTTTTCTAAATTATGTAATTCCCTGTGGGAAATGGACAGTGGGTAAAAACTGGAAATGCTTTTATTGAGCTTTTGTTGTCACGTCCTGTCTTTAAAAGTTGTTTTTTTTTATAGTATATTATATGGGTGTGTGCAAAACTCCAGATTTAGACCTGGTTCTAAAATATCTAGCACTGGACTGAGTTATATTATGTTGTATAATATACAGTGATATACAGTTTTTCATGATTAATATTCCATTGTATATGTGTGTTTATACAAACTTATAACCTTAAGTGACTTGCGTTCAATTATTTAATAAGAATTGAAATAATTTATTTTGTAAATTGTAACATATGTTAATGTCAATTATGAATAAAACCCAATTTCTTGTTCAGGTTTTTCCTGTTATTTAATAATCAATTCATTTAATCAGCTTATTTAAGCTCATTTAAGCACACATCATACTGGCCTAATCAACATGTTATAAATTATCTAAGAGTGAAGGTCTTTGTAATTAAATGTTTGGCCACATTATTAAGCTCCTTGATGGTTAATGTCAAAATAATAACTGTCTAATGTGCAGAATGCATGACATGGCACACAAACACACACACACACACAAACACACACACAGTAACATTACTTCTGCAGCACGAACACGTCTTTTTTTCATCTTCCTGCCATGATCAACTCCTCTCATTATACTTCCAGGTTTAGTTGCAATAATAATAATTAAGAATACAATACAATGAAAGGTCACATTTAACCATCTACAACACACAGATAATATAACTTAACATTATTCTGCCAACTTATCAAATTACCAAAGGCCTTATTTTTTCTCACCAGGAGAAAGAGTAAAATTTTTATCGTTTTAATTAAGGAAAATGCTAAATTGTACCAGCATTATTGTACCAATGATTGTAATAATTATTTCAAGTGATCTGGGAAGTAGGAGACAAGTTAGATGAGTAAAGAAAAAGAAATAAATTCAACTCAGCAGAATTTGTATAACCTGTATCTTTATCTTGCTCTCTTTGCAGGTTAAATATATACTTACTAAATTAATTTCTGCAAAGTGCTCATATTTTTTGATAAACACTTACTTGTTGCTTGCATTCAGCTAAATAACCGAGCATCTGATTCAGATTGGGTTTCAGTGTCACTCTCATTGCTGGCAGCAAACATCTTGCTTCTGCTTAAATTACTGTCAAAAATTAAAAATCATATTGTCTGATGAATTTGGCATTAACAAGTTTGCTATCGCTAGGTTAGCTGCTAGGTTAGGTAGCTAGCAATCTTTACAAATGTTGACTTTTCCAAACACTGGCTGCATTTTCTGCAAAAGTAAAAACCAAACCTCTGTCAGAATGTAAAAAATGTTTCGACCAATAATGTTTGAATTATATTTTATGATACTTTATTATTTTCACAGTAAATTTGAGCATTGCATGATGGGCAGGTTTACCCTCTCTTTCTCTATTATTTCTAAAGACTTCTGAGGCAATGAACAGAAAACTTCCAGATACATTTTCCATTTCCCTGCTGATTGATTTATACTTTGCTGTCTGGGTTTCTCTTACTTCTGTAAACTGTGAAAGGATTGGATGTTGGCTGTGCTCACAGGCTCATGTACTGCCTGCAGAGGACATTGAGCTCCTTTATCAAACAAAGGCCTCGCAGATTTCATGCACAGATACATACTGTAACACAAACACCAGTCTCCATAGGAGAGACAGCTATCTGCCTCTAGAGGTCACTATTTACAGCAGCACTGCACTGAAGTCACCTGCTGTGAGCTCACGGACCATGTTTAGAATCCGACTTCTGCCTCCCCTCCTCTGCATCCTTTTCTTTTTCTTAGCTCCTAGGAACATTTGGAAAATGCGTGCATTTTCAAACAGTAGACACTATGTTGTAGTTATTCACCTTTGAACATCATCATATTAGCAAGGACGAAAAGTTTATTTTATAAATAAAACTTTAAAGAGGTGTTCTCATCTCTGTGTCATACATTTGTAAGAAGAATAGTTTGCTGCCAAGTCCAAGTCTGACACATTTGATACAACATATTTTAATACAAATGTAAAATGCTGAAGTTAACAACCTATTCAGTTATTTGTGTGATGGGTGTTCATGTGCAGTTGTAAATAAAAACTTTATTAATGGTCTGTAACTGTACTAGTTTAATAGGAACAGACTTTGTTTGGGTTCTTTGATTCATGCTATTGATCATGTCAGTGCCAATGCATTAGTAAATGTTTAAAAAGTTTTTGATGAATACATTTTGTTTCTACGTTTTAGGGACAGAAATGGAATAAGATGGTTATGATTTTGTTTGTGCTGGTCTGTAACCACCTGGAACTAAGAACTGCTGTGTTTTCATGGCCTTAAAATGAACGTTTTATATCTAGAGGAAGCAGGTGGAGCTCCATGGAGTCTGTTCCACTCACGTGTTTCTGCAGCAGCCCAGTGTGTGTTTTTAGCTGCCACAATAGAAGATGAATATGTGCTCTATTAATCATTACTAAAAGAATTCATTTGCTTTTTACAAAGCTTGCAACCCTTTATAAAAGGTGCATTTTTGGCTTTTTACCCGAACACAGACTGTGTCTGAGGAATGGTCCTCCATTCATCTCTAACTGATTTAAATATTCTGCAATTAACATCCAAATGTTCTCTGGGGAATGCTCATCACCACCCCAACCAGCCTATATCGCAGATCAATGCTATTTTTATGGTCTGTCTGATGAGTCTTATCGGGACATGTAGGAGGAAGTCCAGAAGATATCTGATGAAATATGATGAAACACGAAACAGAGGCCATAAAAAGGACCTAACCTCTCTGAAGTCCTGCATTCCTGTTGAGTAATATTAGAGTTTGGCATTCATAACAAGCCATAGCAAGGTGTGACACTTTGTATGACACAGTTTCTGCTTTCAGGAGGACCTGCCTTGTTTATCGGCTGTGGCTTTTGGTCGGTGTTTAAAAAAAAGTCTAAAAGTCTCAGGCGGCGTCGTTTCCCAGGCCCCTCTTGGGAGGAGCTATTGTCCATGCCAGGAAGCCTCCCCAGCCCGCAGGTATAGAGTGACAAGGCTTTATATGCAGCTACCTATAGATGGGAGTGAGGCAAGGCAAAACTTGAACATCCAAAAGAGATACTGTTTGTGATGAATTTAGCATTGATGGTCGTCTTTGTAGTTGCTGCTTAGCCGTGTTGCAACAGGTGCGGCACTTTAATAAATGAGCTGTGGTCGGAGAGAGGGATAATGTCACATGTAGAGAGGGAGAGAAAGGGAGACGGGGGTGGGTACAACAGTAACCCCCACCCCCCATCACACACACACACACACACACATACACACATACAAAAAAAACAAAAAAAACTTCCTTAACCTAGACTCCTCAGTGGATTTCAGCTTAATGGCGCAGGTCATAATTCGATTATATGTGTTTTAAACAGAGACTTCATCAACTAACAAATGATTCCCACACATGAAAGAAGGAATTTACAAATATGGCCTTAATTTAACTTTTAAAAGCCGACATCTGGTTTTAGAAATTGTTTCACCCTGAGAGAAAACTGTTGTTGTTTTTTTTGTTGGCATTTGTTCCCACTGATTCCACAGCTGGTGTTTCATGCACCTCTACTAAATCACAAGAACACGTCTTCAAGAGAAAATAACAAGACTTTATGTCTGCGAAGACAAACTTTGGCTTTGACAGGTTGTTTCATGTAATCAGTGAAATGTTGGAAGAAATCAGCCAGTTGTTTCCTCATGTCAGTGCCGTTGTGTTTTATGTTAGAACCAAGTGAAGTGAGTGAAAACAGCAACACTGGTACAAATAGTCTTATAAATAA
>CM075184.1:6371593-6406593 GCA_037577475.1 Chaunax sp. Z400
TGTAAAAGTTAGCTCAGTCATCTGGCCGTTTTGCCCGGCTTTTCCTGGCATGATTTCGGCGTCTCCGGTGACCACTGCGGCTGCCTCGGTGGTGCATGTGGTGGTGTGCGCTCTGACTGTCTCTCAGCTGCCTCACCATTTCATGGTCCTTGTTGCCCAACACCCGGGGCAAGAACAGTGAGGCTTTATCTGTGCTTCTGGTTTTAAAACCCCTCCGTGGCCGGCCTTTGCCATTAATGGACACGTACCACTGACGCTTAGCGCTGGCGCGCCGTTTGCTGCTGCCGCCCCCTGGTGGCAGCGGCTGGTCTGTGGAATGGTGGCGGGACGCGTAGGTGTTGTACCCCAACTCGTGGATCCGCTCCACAAACTCACACTCTCTGTTGAACATTTCCTGGGGGGATGACAAGGAAGGAAAGAGTCAGCAATATTTTCCTTGCAGCTTGCCGTATGCTTTTGATTCACAGGAAAACCTCTCAAAGACACTTTCCACTCAGCTCTGTATGGGTTCCAACCACTCGGATTACCTCTAGCATCACACACCAAATCATCCAAAAATCATACAGTTCACACCAAAGAGATGCGTAATGTTACAGCAGGTAAGGTAAACATTACTGTATGAAACCAGTGATGCTGGTTGAATAATGTTACAATGATGCTAAACGTATGTTTCCTGTAGTGCCATTTACTGACAGGTTAGGGAATTTGGTGACCCGATAACCTCATGCTGTCTAATGAGTTGGAAAAAGGTTACAGGCAGTAGGGTTAGGGTTAGGTGAGGTTAGGATGTGGTAGAAGTTCAGACCAGACATGGACACCTGGTGTCAAACAGGAGCTTATGTTGAGGAGGAGGTGACGCGTTAGATGATGTACCCACCGAGGCATATAGCCGGCCTTTATCGTTCATTGCCAGATATCTGCCAGAGAAAAGTCCTTTAATGGCCACAACACCCACATCTACCGCTGTGATCTCCATGATACCTGCAATACAAATAAACATAAACCAGTTAGACACAAGATCTACAAGGCCTTCATGAAGTATTGATGTAGATTTGTTATGAAAACAATCCTTT
Organism: Chaunax sp. Z400; assembly: GCA_037577475.1. Lineage (NCBI taxonomy): Eukaryota > Metazoa > Chordata > Actinopteri > Lophiiformes > Chaunacidae > Chaunax > Chaunax sp. Z400. The sequence continues at coordinate 6,372,667 of CM075184.1, forward strand.
AAAAGATCATTTTATTTTTTCCTCCAATCAACCTTGGCAGGTTAATCAAATATAAAAATTCCAAAGTCAATTTAAGCTAAAATAAACTAAACAAACGTTTAAAGTATATACCAACTCATTTCCTGTTGTCTTTACCACCTCGTGCCACTCCATACAATGTGTTCATTGGCGCTTTTAATCAGTGCTTGATTAGTCAATGGCCTATTCAGCCCCGTAGAAAGCCTGTAATGGTCGTGATTAGATAAGTACATCCGTTAGGACAGCGACTGTGACCCGACTGGATGTTAATACTTTGGCTGATGCTTCTAACAGAGCTTAACCTGCATGTTTGCAGCTTTGCAATAACATAATTTCACTTATTCAGACACACAAACAGACACACACTTGGAGCTTCACTAACACTGAGACTCTGACAGATCCCGGTACATTATAAGAAAATAGATTGATAATTAATTAATTAATGATAAAAAAAAAATTTTCCATTAACAACTATAATAAATTGTGTGCATTTTACTATGTTCTAACCACGTGAAACATCTCACTCTAAATCTTCTGTGATTAAAATGTTGGACTAATCCTTTACACAATAAACAGATCACATCGCGTCACGTTAGCATTACAGTATTTGTCATTTAGCTTTTTCCTCGTTGATATTTGTCTGTGGCAGTTTTAACTGAGTTTGTTGCGCGTAAAACCGGTGAATACTCACTAAACGGGTTGCTTTCCTCCAGTGATCCATCTATTTTCCCATTAGAATGAATTTGTAAATGATATTTCGTAGCGCAGTAGAGCTTCCTCCGTCTCGGCGCTCCTCCGAGGTGTTCATACACTCCTCCACGGCCCCCGGCGTCCCTCCGCTGCCGGGGGTCGCATGCCTGTCCCGGGGCGCAACTGGCCCGGGGGCTAATGGGAGTCAGCAGGCTAAGCAACACCAGCAGAGGTATCATCAGCATTGTGGCATGGCCGGGGAGCGAGGGTTGCGGCGAAAAAATTGACAACTCCTTCCAGTCTCTCGGGCTCCCATTAAAGTGTCGGGGCCCCAGCGCTACAGAGCTCCTGCCTTTGCGCACATCCGAGTCCCAGACACGACAGCACAGCCGCTCCGGAGGCGAGATCTGCTCTTTGGCTCTGATGCTGCTGCTGCTGCTGCTGCTGGAAAGCCCTCCTGCGGTTCTGACTGAGAGCCACAGCTTAGACTGAGCGCAGATGTAAAAGAAGCTTGTGGTGACAATAAGCTGAACTCCGACCAACTGATACAAAGGAAAGGGGGAGCCAAAAGGTATCAGCCCCGTGTGAAGTGCGGCGTGGATAAAATTACACAGTGGCTTAATGCGGAACAGCTCTCTCCTCTGAACTCCTCTTCTGTCCTGAAAGAGCAATTAGACAGCCCAAATTATACAGGAGGGCTGAGCCAGCGCAACAGGTGACCGATATGTACTGTAGCTGGATGTCCTGATAAAACATGAACCTACCGTAACTCTGAAAACTACATCCAACAGATTTCAAGTCCAGGCCTTTCACTGCATGGTTCATTTTGGTTGAAGTTGACATTTTATCTAATAATTTCTGATATTTTAAAAAGCATCCTGATTTTGAAAAAAAAAAAAAACGTTTTCACTTTTGGGTATAAAGTATTAAATTTTTTTTTGTTGCCAATATCCAATATGCTAATACTGTATATTGACTGGTTACTGGTGCCAATACTGGTATATGCAAATATGTTTGTACCAGAGAACATCAAGTATCTCTTAGACAGAAATCAAAGTATTACAATGTATACTCTTAGTCAGCGGTTTGTGTTGTGTGCTCATAACTACAGCATGGTCTCACTGGTCTGTCATATCATTTGTCATTTAAAAAGCCAAGGAGGTCAATATTATCCTTAACATGCTTCCCTGCTTTTGGGTGGTCCACATTTACATAATGCACACATACAGTACATTCGTCCCAACTTAACAGGTGCTTGCCAGGTGTACACAGTAAACTCATCATGACAGGATGAGGTCAATATTAAGTTTCTGTGATTTGTAATTTGCCATGAGTCAAAGCTTTGCCACAGAGATCCATAGAGTTCTTCTAGAGGTGGTGACAAGCCACTGCAGCCTGACTTCAGAATCAAACCCAACCTCTCAACAGCTAAACATTTGCAGCCTACTGTGTTCTCAAGTGTTCACGCACTCCTTACTCTCCTGACCTCGGGTCGTTCCTAAACTGCTGGGGTTAGATTTGAGGAAAAAGCTAAATGAATGGTCTGTCTCCATGTGCTCCTCATGCCACACACCTCTCTCCCGCGCTTCAGTCTTCATCCTTCACCTGAGCTTCGGATTGTCCCAGACTTTTCCCATCCTAATGCCCTGGTTCTGGCGAGGCAGCAGCCGGTGGGCGGAAGAGCAGCGGGCTAAATGACTACTGCCTAAATTGCTTCCATCTTGGTCGCATTATGGTTTGCATTCTGGTAATTAGCACCATCATCTACAAATCTCTCTGCCCTTTGGCGCTGCTCCACTGCTGTTAAGTAGGCCCGTGCTGAGAATCCCCCAGAGAGTCAATGGTTAATTTGTCTTCCCCTCCCATACATCACCCAGCTAGCTGCCTCTGTCACTTTATTTACCCTGATGATCAGAAAAAAGCAGCTCTTTTAATTACAAATGTGTGCACATTATGCCTCTGAGACCCCTTGCAAGTCAGACAGCACACCAAAACATCAACCGTATGTATCAGAGGTTGTTCTGGTGGCCATTTCTAAGTGAGACGCTCTTGATGTGGTTAAATGCTGGAAGAGGGTGGAACCTCAGATGTGGTGTGCTGTTTCTCTCAGAAACTATTTTAATTACGCTCCCCTCCACACCGCCCACAAAGCATCCCAGCAATAGGCAGGGCAAACGCTCTCAATTTGTGATGCTTACGCACACACACACGCACACTAACACACAATAGGATAAGTGTGTTATTTTACATTTAAGGTTACATTTTAAGCGATGCCACTGCTACATCCTTATTCAGCTATTCATATTCTGTATTTGTTCATTAGGGTTAGCTCATCTCCGTAGTACCGGCAACTTCATGATTTGGTCACACAGCTTGCTCCACACAAATCTCAGAAGTCCAATCGTCATCTACTGCCTGCCAGGCATGATAAACTTTTTGCCTGGACTCAAACCAGCATTTAAATCCACAGAATATGTTGGTCTGGATGTTCTTCCCTAAAACATACCTGGCAAACTGTACAGATCACAGCAGTGGCCAACACAGTCTGTGGAAACCTTAGATTGGAGCATTGGTTCAGAGTTGGGACAGCTTTTTCGTATTTATGGAAAAGACGGGGACATCTGTGGTCATGGAATTACTTTTGAAGCTTTTCCCTCAAAGCTTGCAGATGGAACGCTATGTGACCAAATCATGGAGTAACAAATGGTAGAGACCAGTAAGGGTCTAAAATGTTGGACCTAATCTGAACCACACCCGCCTTAAACACACCCAAACCCAACATGCATAAATTCATTTTCAAAGAAGAGACGTGATCTGGTACAAAGTCGACCAGAAGATAATCTCAACCTGAAGATAATTTGACCCAGTTTAGAATGTGACTGAAGCAGCTGCATGATGCTCTATTGATGAATAATTCTCAGGTGAAAAGAGCCTCAATACAGCCTCATAATGGACTCTAACCAACAAAGTTAGATTGTTATTAGTTAGACTTAGGGTTTTTTTTAACTCGGGCCTATAGAAACTAATTCTGAAAATAATAAGTCATTTAATAGCAGAAGTCTTTTACACAGTAGTGACGTAGTGAAAAGAGCTCAGACTGAGTGATCAGATTCACTCAGGCATTAAAAATATTGACACAGAGACCTGAGATCAGTGCAAGTGAAAGGAGACCCTTTCCAACCCAATTAAACTGTTCCTTGGGTGGTTCTAAATTCCTAGACCGACAGAATAATGTACAAAAGTCTCTCATGGGGCCAGGTTAGCGTTAGAACATCAGAGTGTGTCTCAATTACATCTTTAATGATAACTTGTGTTGTGCTACGCCCTGTTATGGGCTGCACTATTGTTTCTGCCTCCACACCTGAGACAGATCTCTGCACCCAATCAGGAGTTTGTAATTACACAGTGCAAAGCCCCAGCACACATGCTGCTTGTTTTTACATTGCTACCTTGGGTAAAGTCACAGCCAGTGTCCAAAATTAACTTCTTGTTTATCTCACAATTTCCATTAAATATATCAGTGGATGAGGGCCTGGTTGTAGTTGGTTACTTCCTCTGGATGCGTTGAGGTCTTCAGGAGGTGCCCAACCTTCACCGAGTGTTTCGGCCTTTATCCTCAATGCTCTCTGGTTGGCAGGCCGGCAGCGGTGGTCACTGCCCCTCTTAGCCGAGTCTGCAGGCTGTACTGGCCGCCATTAGTCTCAGTTCTATAACAAAAGTTCAAAATGGGCTCCACCTCAACCAACTTCAACAGTAAAGCCCTGCATTTATATGAAGTAGTTCAGTGCTGTGCTAAACATGTCTGTTGGGAATGGTCTGTTTGCTTGGCCTGTGGTGTTGATGGGTGCAGCTTTCTTGAGAACCCGTCATGCCGGACTCAGTCAGCAGAGGCCTGAAGCCTCGCCCCCCCCCTGGGCTGTTTGCCTGTTCTTCTGAATTTATTAATATGGAGCATGTTGCATATCCCATTTGCACCAAAGTCCTTGGGCAGCAAATTACTGCCAAGTTTGAAGTGGATCACATGAACGGTTCTCGAGGTAGGCCAATTTCATACGGACAGACATGAGAGTTTCCTCTCATTACAGCCAGACTCACGAGTCATAAAGATCTAATGATTATATATAGCAGTGTGTGTGTATGCATCAATGAAAAACAAAACACTGGCATATGTCTAGTGCTGATGAGTGTTTGTGCTGAATTAGGCTTATTTCAGCAATCTGCCAATGGTGACTGGACTGACCTCATTGAATTATTCTCCAATGTAGATTTTCACTCACATTTGGAAAATGCTAATTTAACCTTTTGGTGTTGCTGAGATGTTCCTATTATTAGTCCTATCAAGTTTTATTTTTTTTTTTATTTTTTTTTTTTTTACCTAATTCAGGCTGCCTGCCCCTTCTGTTCTACCCAGCACTGGTGAGGTACATGCTAATAGTAAGCGAGTGATGCTGCAGTGGCCTGGCCCCTGGGTTTGTACATAGTAGTAATGTTCAGTTCTGGCCAGTGTTCCTCAGTCTGTTTTCCATATGAGCTCTTGGCGGCTTTTATTGACCGCTCCAGGGAGTATGTGACCAACTTGTATCTATAGGAGCAACCCCAAATGTAAAAGCAGTAGGAGGGAAGTGCGGTGCATGAAGCTCACATCAACTTCAGACTCTTCTGCAGGGCTTGTCAACTTTAGAACCCAGGCCTATGGTAATTACTACACTTTAAACACATTTGATTGCAGGTACCCTCCCTGGCTTGAGGTTGCCTCTTCTTTTTGGTAACTCAGGTGGGGTGATTGAGGAGAAGTGTTGGATGGTTTCGGTATCCCCTAGCAATTAGCTTCCTATGCCACGTACCTCATTTCACCCCTAAGACGACCGTAGCACTGCATTGCATCGAACACGGGCTGTTCCACATTCATGTCATATGTCGACTAGAAGATGAGAGGATTGAGCGATGGGGCTTTTTCAGCCTCCTTAACTCAGGTAAGATGAATAAGAGGAAGATGATGACTGACATGCATTCTTCCCTGGTTTACCTGATGGCTTGATTCCACCTGCTGCTTCACGTTATGGCTTCACGTTGTGCTTCCACCATGAGCAAGTAAGGTACCTATATACTAGCTGTGTATTCTCTGTGGAGCAGAGAGCCACTTCTCAAACATGCCATGGTGCACCTGGTGGATACAATACATCATGAGGTAACTCTGATAGGCTGTTCCAGAAGTTAGCTCTGCGGACTGAGAGAGGCACCAAACCTGGGGGTGGATGGTTCTCGCTCTCACCAAAGCAGTTGAGGTAAATGAAGGGAAGGCAGTATCCGATGTTTGCTCTCCTCAGCCTCGGTCACACAATCCTCAAGGACCCCAGGACCCCTAGGTGTGTGGCAAGGATTTAAAATCCTTCCCCTAGTCAGAGGTGGGGTCTGGTTTGTTGTCATAGTTTTTTGGCCCAGCTGCAAGTACATCACATCCCTACCGACCTTTCACTCCTGTTGTTACCAATACCAAAATCTGATAGAGGTTCTTATGCAATAGTAGTTACTGTACGTAACTCCATCTCAAGGAGTATGTGGTAGCCCTCTGACTCCACCTGGTCTCTGTCCTATTGCTGAATTCAAAGGGAGCAGTGGTGCCCTGGGGTTTTATACGGCATGATAACTATACCTTTGATTGGATGGTGAGTGTAAAGGTCTGCCTCAGGTGCAGAGGTGTAGCCTTTAAAAAGATAAAACAATGGTGACACACATTGCAAGGCTACACACATATACATCCACTAATTGTTTTTCACTTCGTGTTTCGCTTTTATATGTGACAAAACTGATAAAAAAATCCACATCTGTGTTCAGCCACAGCGTGAGAGAAGAGTGTCTGATTCTTCAGCTGGCGTATAGGCAAATAAATTGTGTTTGGGAGACATTTCCTGCTATCGACACAATACAAAGTTGACTAATTGGCCCTTCAGTGTGGCCAGGGAGCCATTCCAGTTCACATTACACTGCAACCTTGCATTCCTGACCGCCTCCCAATGTGACTGGAGTGATCAGATCACAGCAAGTACATTTTAAATGTATTCACACCTGTGTTTCCAATAAATCACACAATCACCAATGTTTTTGCATGAAGAGAAAGGCTCTGTAATTTCTCAATTATTTACCCCACTAAAACATGTTTAACTGTTCCTTTTGCCATAATCCTCTTGACAAATGTATCTAAACCTATAGTCACATGAAGTGCTTCCAAAAAACCCAAAGCATACATTACAACTTTCCCTTTTTCTCTTCTTCAGCTATGAATGAAAGCAAGAATTTCAGGGCTCCTTTTTTAATTGACCTCCCTAAAATTCCCCCCCTCCACCACCACCACCCCAAAAACCCTCTTGGCACAAAAGCATTTCTTTTCTGCTATAATACAAAGGTTATTAGCCAGGTCCTTTTCTTGGCCCCCACTTTTAGCAAGGGGAAAAGGAGGTACCAGTAATCCAAAGCAAATCAAAATGACCTTTGAACCCTTTCTGCTGTACTTTTTCTCATGGGCAGATTTCTTTGGTGAGGCGGTGATCAGAGGACTGAACCCGACCACTACCTCTCGTCTCCTGACAAATCACTGCTGAGCCTCTTTTGTCCCTGAGACTTTGATCTCACCTGCTTGTCAGGCGCTCCAAGAAAGAATTCTTGTACAGTTCCAGCACACAGCAAACAAATTGGCAACAACTATTTTATTCGGCCTCCCTCTCTTTTATTTCACCTCAGTCCAGTTCAGCCTTTAATATTGCCGTGTTGGTTTGTTTTATGGTGTCTCCAAATAGAAATGAAAGTCACAGTTCAGAATAATTTAGCATTAAGAAAACATTCTAACTTTTTGTTGGATATCACTAAATGACCTCTGGTGGAGAGGAGATCCAGGACGACATAACAACAGGATGAAAATAATAGAATGCAGGAATTCATTTGACTTGAAGTTTAGATTTCAATATTTTCCTGCATGAGCAAAATAGGCTTTACTTTTACTTTGAATACACCTGCCAATGTGTTTCTTTTGTTTTCATACAATATCCTGTTTAGGCAACCAGTATTCAGGGTAAGGGATTACAAAAGTAAAGCGTTACCTCCTGACCTCGTCATCTGGTGTTGATGAAGTTGTGTACAGTCCATTAAAGTATTTTGTATGCAACATATTAAATGTTTGTTGTGTTTTTGTGTTTTTGGAGACTGGTAAAATGAATCCATAATGATAAATCTAACACTGCATGCCTTCTTTCATTATATATCCATTTTTCTATTGAAAGCAGTCATTAGATTTCATTTGCATGACTGTTAGCCATCCATGATAACTTGGGCCATGTATGTTGACAAATTAGATTTTGTTTTCCTTGGCAGCCAATCAGAGGCTTGTTTCTGGTCAAAAGTCTTCATTAGCCTACACAATATCACCCAACAATGTATTTGTTGTGCAGCGTTAAAGAGGCGTGATGCACGACACTACTGCAAACATAACGGCTGATATATTTCACTATCTCCGCAGTTTAGCTGTCATTTGCTGTGACCACATCTTTAAATCCCGCGGGGTCGGTCGCACACCTGAACATATTACCACCACGTCACACCCGTTCAGCAACGCCGAGGCACTTCCTTCGTTCAGATTCCTGTTTTGGTGCTGTTACCACCTCCTGAGGCGTCACAGAGGGGGAACAAAATGACACCACATTATGCCTTCATCGCATTCAGACAAACGAGGCGGAATAAAGGCACATCAGGCACAAAATGAAAACGCTGTCTGAATGAGGCTATAGATTATTACATTTTGAAAGTTGTTCTTCTGTAGTGCACTGCATTGTGAGCCAACTGTACCACTGACCAGTGGTCAGATTATAAAAGAAAAACAGCATATCAAAGAAAAGCCTCAGAAAAGAAGCGAGCCTCTTGTCGATCTTTCGTACACATGATTACAACACAGCATGTCGCTCGGTGCGATGCTCTGTGTGTCCTGCCTAATGGAGCTGCTAGCATGGCTGTGGACTCAAAGTGTTGATTTTGTGCATTTCATATCCACCTGGCTCAGATCAGATCACAGTGTGTTTTCTGACTGCAGTGCAAAAGCAAGATGTGCTAATTTATATTTCAGTAACATGAGTTTCCCCTGATCCAAATAAGAAATTCAGATAAAGTTAAATTAAGTTAAGTTTTAAATGGAGCTTTCACACGGTTGAACTGAACTCAACTGGCAATAAGTGAAATCTCAACCACATGCCAGTTAAACTGCCGTGAACACATACAGTATTTGAACGGTAGAATTTGAATAAGCAGCCGATTTGGATTTTTCTGTCACAGGCACACATCAAAGTCAAAGGATTCCCTTTATAGGGAACAAAGACAGACAGCAGAGGTTGTTTGTGTCTCCCATGTATTCATTGTGGTATGAATTGGTTCTCATGCAGAATAGAGGAACAGTGAGTGAGCAGACACATGCTGAAAGAACCTAAAGATGGCTGGAGGGTTGAGGAAGCTGTTTTTTTTTCTTTAAAAAGAAGTGGTATCAGAAAATAGATGAAAATATCAACCTCTGTAATGTTTTTCCCCCTTTCTCTTTCTTACACGCTTTCTCTCTCACTACTCTCTCTCACTCTCGCACTGTCACTCTTTGTCTCTCAGTCACTAGCTCTCCCACTGTAACCAGATAGGTCTGTCCTATACTCCTGCAGCTCTTTGATTGTTAGCTGCAGGTTTCAGATGCCCACATAGCTGCTGCACCTTACAACAGGTAAATGATTGTGGAGGGATGAAACCCTAGAGGCCATCAATGGCTGTGATAGACACACATACGCAAACCTTCACATGCAAGAAAAAAAACCCACAAGTAATACACACCTATGCACATGTTAATGTTCATAGACATTCATAAAGCACCATCTACACAAGCATGTAAATTAAATTATGCAGAAACCCACACATACAAACATGCACACATGTAATCCACATGCACAAACACACTTCTAGTACATATTGTCTACAAGTGTGTGAGGGTGTGTTGTGGGTGGGACGACCACTATGGAGACCGGAAAATTAGCTATGGTGTTAAATAGCAGTTCATCTGTGGCAGGCTCTTTTTGAAGCCCTCCTTTTTTTACAGAAACAAGTCATTATTGAGATGTTGAACTGATTATTAGTTCAGTACCATAATCAGTTTCCACGATGACAAAAGACATGCCAGCTCTGACTGAGAGGTTGGTGCTTCAGGTTTTTTTTAGTCAAATTGCCTCACACAGTTTGTCGCCATGTGGCTCAACACAACAGTTAATTCTGTATAACAGACACACTTTTCTATTTAGAATACAATAATCTGTAAAAAAAACAACACAAAAACAAACTGATTGCAGGTGGTACTGCGATATGTATCAGTATTTTCATTGAAGTAGATTTTATTTAGAACTTCTGTTTCATTATTTTTTATGTAAACATAAAACCAGATCAAATCACAATAAATAAATTAGGAAAACTCAGACAATGCTTACCTCCATGAAGGCCAAATGTAGACTCTTATAAATTAAGTGTGTTAATTAAAGTTTCTCTATTTAGAAAGTGTCATGAGATCAGAATCAGAAAACTTTATTGTCTGTCATGACAGAAAATCATCTTAGAATATCATCTTTTGTTGTGATTTGGCGCTATATTAATAAAACATGACTTGACCTCACCTTTCAACCGTCACTTATAACCCGTTAGATGTGTGATGTTGTATCTGCAGAGACCCTGCTGTGTCTGTACTTCCTTCTTGTCATTACGTTTCTTTGTTGGGGACGTTTCATCAGCCTTTGGTGACCAGGATTCATCACTGTCCTCTCTGCTCTGTCTGTGTCATGTATAAAGAGCTGCAGGTGTGTGTGTGTGTGTGTGTGTGTGTGTGTGTGTGTGTGTGTGTGTGTTTGATGTCTGAATTCACACAAAACCAGCCATGTGGCACCTCCCTGTAGGCTTGCATGGAGGTGTGAGCTTGTGTATTTGTGCTTTAGAATTTAAACCACAGTGAAACCATCAGAAAATACTTTATTTAACTTAACTTTAATTTCTCTGATTTGCTGCTGTGTTGTCCTATAGCTGCTCCTTCTCTTCATTCACTGTCTAGTTCGCTCGACCACTGCTCTCTAGCCGGGGAGGAGAGGCCAACGCACAACTGAATCAGACTCATCAAAAAGTGAAAAATAATTTGTGTTTTTTTCTCTCCCCTGCTGCAACCTTTCACCAAGTTTCATGAAAATCAAGCCAAAAAAGTAAGACACTGTATGTACTTTTAAATGTGCAACATGTGCAAAATGACTTCTTATTAAGCTGTTTAATTTGAACGTTTTTATATACTGTACATACTTTTTTCTAATTAATATTCCCACAGAGGTAAACTTAAGAACGTACAGAACACTGAGCATTTAATCTAAGGAGTTCAGGCATTATATTTTTTCAGCAGGGTTGACTTGAAAGGTCTCTTGAACACTCGGCCTGTCAGAGCAAGGATGCTATCACTTAGTCAGCTTGTTGGCCAGATGACAGACTTCTGTCTTGAAGGTACTTCATGAAGCGATCTGTTTGCTTTCGTCTTTCAGCCGACATGCTGCAGTTATGTTAATGCCTCTCTAAGGGCTCTCTGCAGTTTGCTGTATGTTCATTCTCACCTGCTGCAAGCATAGACTATTCCCTCCAGGCTAGCTTTCTTAAAGAGGCCAAATCAATATTTTTACAGAGCTTTATTGTGAGTTTCATGCTGTAAATGGAAAGCAAACCGTACGAAATAAAATGTCTTTACAGCACTTTAAGGAGTGTACTGTATACGTAAACAGCAGAACATCATGGGATGGCATGGCTTCAAATAGAAAGTTGTTATAACATCACCGTCCTTAGTTCATTCTGGGGCAAACTTCTTATGTTGGATAAGAGTCAGGCCCTGAACACACCGCATGCCGAGGTGCAGTTATAGTGATAGCTCCACATGCTGGAAAACAGAAGTATATCAAACATGATTTAATTTACATGAAAATGTTATACTGATCTTCTCATCTTATGCTGGAACAAATACTGAAACAAAGTCTGCGATGAGCAACGTGGCTATGATGACGGGGTGGATTATGTTCATTCGCCATGAGGCAGGAAGTTGTTATAAGTTTACTCTCTGTGGTCCCATCTTTACCAAGTTTGTAGCTAAGTTTGTAACAAAGTAACTATATTCAGTAACTGTGATAATGCCACCTGCTGGCAACAGGAAGTAAACCTTCATTGAAATGACTTTTGAAATTTCCATAGTGTGGTCTTCACTACATATATTGGAAGAGGATGTACAACTGCTGTGTGTTCTCTAGCACCACATAGTGGACACGGACATCATAATCCTTCCCTTGTGTCTCCATTTCAGGCAGATTCACAGCTGTGTTTGTCGACAGGTGTCCTGAAGCAGCACATGCCTCATCAGGCACCGGGGTGCGAGGGCCCATTCAACACTGCTTGCAGCTTTGATTTAAATTATTACAGAAGGAGAAAAATGTGAAATGATAATTCTCACAGCTTGCTCTGGGTTTGGCTGTGCTGTAAACATACACCAGTTGTTCTTCATCTGTTTTATTCTTTCCAATGTTCACATTGCATGAGTTGAACTGAAAAGATATCAAGAGATCAATTTTCCTCTGTTCTGGCAGAGCAGTCACTCATGGATTGTTCCTTGCTCTTGTTTCTCTGGTCGATATAAATACATTATTATACTCACTCATTATTACCACCAGTAACCAAAGGTGTTCTCAGAGAACATGTGCTTAAATTTGAAGGATGCAAACATCTATTTAAATAAGGATTTGAAGCGCTGTTGCCTCATAGTAAGAAGGTCCTGGGTTCAAATCCCACTGTGAGCCTGGGACTTTTCTGTGTTGAGTTTCCATGTTCTCCTCTGTGTCTGTGTGGGTTCTCTCCAGGTTCTCCGGCTTCCTCCCTCCACCACAAACATGCAGTAGAGGTGAATTGGTGACTCTAAAATTGGCCGTAGGTGTGAATGTGAGTGTTTGTTTGTCTTTCTATGTGGTCCTGTGATGAACTGGTGACTTGTCCAGGGTGAACCACGCCTCCCGCCCAAAGGTCAGCTGGGATAGGCTCCAGCCCCCGCAATCCTACACAGGATAGTACTTGCTTTCACTAAAACTGATGCTTGGGACACACCCAGTTCGAGGATCACCCTTATCTGATATACATCTTGCTTTTAGATGTTTTATTATACTATAAGTTCATGAAACCCATGACCAAAATAATCATACATATTGTAATACTGTTGTTTATGAATGGAATTATAATGAAAATAAATTATTTCCCATATTGCTATTTCCCATATCCCCTGGGGAACACCTGGACTCCACCTTGAAAACCAGTGGGCTGGGGTATGGGAGAGCTGGATGAGGATTTAGTACATCAGAGAGCCTGAAGACAGTGACGGTCAGGTTGAGGCAGACTCAAAGAAGCTGGATGGAGACAGAGGAACCATAAGTGTGTGTAGAGGAGGGAGGCAGCATGAGGGAAAACCTTTGTTTTGGGTTTTACTTTGGACTGAAACTCCTGATAACTTCATAAAATAAGCTAAGGTTAATAGCTTCCTGGTGGCTCAGAGGCAAGGTGCTCTCAAGATCAGATGCTTTATCTCCATTTTCCTTCTAGAAATATGAATGTCACCCAACATGAAGCCCAGTGGTTGGAGAATATTTTGTCATTTGTCAGGTTACTCTTTCTTAGGTATAGGGCAGCATTGTTGTGCATAATGATACTTGACATGAGGTGACATGATCAAGTAGTCAAGACAAATAGATACCAAATTAGGGACCAGAAACCAAAACACGAGAGAAGACAGGTGAAGCGTCATGAGTCCCTCTGAAGACATCAGGACTCTGTATTTGTATCTATGTATCATTTTGCCACCCAATCCTATTACATGTTTTACCACTTCTGACGAGTGTGCAAATTTTCATGAGTTTTTGTGTATGTTAAGCCGGTTCCTTGCACCTTTTTTTATTTCTTATTTTTACATGGAAACATGCATTACCCTTCTGATCATAACTCTATCCTCCTGTATGCAGGTCATATGGCCTCATCAGACTGTGACCGGTGTGCAGACAAGTGTGATGCAGCCAGCATGAGAGGTATGAACTGCCAGTCTAAGGACATGGTTCTCTGCCAGAACAGTGGATTGCTCCCTCTGGGTTGGGTGTGAGCTGCTGCCTCAAGCAAAGGACTTTAAGGTTCTCAGAATCTTGTTCATAAGTTACGGGAAAATAGAGTGTGAGATGAAACGAGGTTTCGATGACATCAGCAGTGATGTGGGCATCGTGTCCCGCCGTCATGGTGGAGAAGGAGCTGAGTTTGGAAAGCAAAACTCTCCGTTTACCACTTGATCTACTTTCTAATACTCACCTATGGTCAAGATCTCTGGTGAAAGAATGAGATCGTGGATACAAGTGTCCGAAATGAGCTTCCTCTGTAGGGCGGCTGGGCTCATTGTAACTGTGATCACTCCTCTGTGTGTGTGTTGTGTGTGTGTGTAACAAAGAGGTGAATGCTTACACACACAGAGTTGTAGGACTTCCCAGTGTGTGGGTCCTTTGGGTGAATATGGTAAGAGACATTCACAGGTATTCACAGGTATTTTTTTGTAGACAGAAGACTCACTCAAGTTAACTAGGTCTACTGTACGGTGAAGCAGGGTGGGCTGGCTAATGAAAAACAGACCGGTACGTGTGTGTGCATGAATGTGTGTGTGCATGTATGTGTGTGTGCATGTATGTGTGTGTGCATGTGTGTGTGTGCAAGCTCAGTGAGCTGCATACCTTAGTGGGGAGGTGTGACATTATAATGCTTATTATTCCCTAATAAACCCAAGGTACTTCCTGTTTCCAGGCTTTGGACTTCGTATTTAGCAAATTAATTGTAACTTAAGCTCAAATGATGATCAGTCTGTCTATCTTTAAAGAAATATACCACTTTGTCCACACAGATATATCTCAACATCAACAAGAGGGATGAACACAAATCAGTTTTATGCAGATATTCATGTTCTCCAGAGGAAAAGTCATACTGGCTTTGGTGATAACATGAATGATGCTTTGGGTTTTCAGCCCTATAATCAATTTTTTTTTAAAGTACAGTACCTGGTTTATGACCAAATTAACTACAAAACTACTAACACTCACATGAGCCCCAGCTGTACTTTGTGACAAAACAAAAAATGTCTAAAGCTGGTAAAATGCTAAATAGTAAAGCTAACCCTGCGGTGGTTTCTCCTGTGACCTGGCTGGAACAGGAAGAAGGAGAGTTTGTAAGTATCCCACTCCAGGTAACCCTACCTGTCCCTGAGGAAGGAGCTCTCCTCCTTCCCTGCCCATGCACCACACACAAGCCCCTCCATTAGCTGCAGCAATAGTCCTCCAGCACCACTCCTGCTATTTGTTGGCCCTTTTGTTGTGATACCTACTTAAAATATCAAAGCGAACAGAGCCTTCAATGAGACATCTGAAAACTGAGAAACACTGGTTTTATGTGTCCATGCAGCACAATCCAATACCCCCACCCCAATCTGGCATGTCATTCTCTCTCTCTCTCCCTCTCTCTCTCTCTCTCTCTCTTTGGCCCCAGCTTACTGTCCCTCTATGACAGAGTGAAGGAGTAAAGCAGGCTTAGGGTGGGACATGAATAGTTGACATGCTTGGGACCGGAACAATAAGTGGAGTCAGGAAATCAAAGGCACTAAATAAAGGGAACCAGGTCAAAGGCACTACCATGGTCCTGGTGCTACACTTTGTGTGTGTGTGTGTGTGTGTGTGTGTGTGTGTGTGTGTGTGTGTGTGTGTGTGTGTGTGTGTGTGTGTGTGTGTGTGCGTGCGTGCGTGCGTGTGTGCGTGTGTGTGTGTGTGCATGTGCGTATGTGCATATTCAGACTAATCATTACTTTCACAGAGCAGCTACGCACACCAGATCTTCCTGACTACTTCCTCCAAGTGATTAGACTGACCAGACACAGCATAAACTGCCCTGCATGTGTGCTTGTGTGTTTGTGTTTGCATGTGTGTGATTAGGGGGGGGAGACAATTTAAGACCTGAGGCTATTCACAGTGCCAAGCCAGGCTGACATTAGTTTCAAAGTGCAACTTGTGCATGTGTGTCTGCTACATTTCCCAGCCTCCCCCTCCAGTCCCTTTCTTCCTTTGCCCTCTCTAAAACTCTTCCTTTGCCCTCCCACCAGGCCACACAGCAAAAAATCTCACCACACACAACCGTGGATGCACAAGCACACATCTAAGACTTTCAAAGTAATGTTCACATACTCACTTCGGGGTGGTAGAATGTGCCTGTACCCTCAACTTTTAGTCGCACCATCATTTTTACTGGACTGGGTCTGTGCAAGTCTGGATCATTACTGGAAACAGTTGGCAGATAAGACTATAATGAATCTAATCTCCAGATCCTGTCACTATCAGATTTATTAAAGATTTAATGATTGTCAGGGACATATATTTTTTTAAAAAGCTTTATGTGTAGAAAGCTTTGTTTTCACTCAACTCCTGTTTCCTCTGAGCACACCTCTAATAATTTATCTTCAAATGGCATCTTCAAACTCATTTCCCCTTACTTACACTACAATGATGTCACTGCCATTCCCACTCTGAACCTGATCACTTGTTGCACTGTGTAACTTGGGTGACATCTTTGCAAGAACTTTGCAATAAAAGGCTGCAAGACTGACACCAGGGTGGCCTCTGTCCATTGGGATAGTTTGTAATGTTAGCTGTCTTGCTATGTCTTGTGTTATTGCACTGGTTTGACATTCAGCTTTTACCCGCAACACTAGTTCATTTTTGACAGAGGTTTAGCCAGTAGCATGTGATAGCAACAAATCATCTGTGGTTAAGGTTATGTTAGCTTGGCCTGCTAGTACTCTGAGTTGGGAGAAACATTTGTGCAAATGTATGTATCTCATGTTTTACTATGTGTCTTATTTTAGTGTTTTAATTCTAGTAACGCTTACAAATTTGCTAATTGCAAATTAGCCATTGGCTGGAAACACATACTGTATGTATCTTGTAATTATTACTTGCTACAATGTTCCTTGCATTTGTCCCTGACAAATAAACGGTAAAAACCACAAAAAAAACCCAACCTATGACTTCTGCACAGTCAAAAAGCCTCAGCATGCATGTTGACACAAAGACATGACACTGTCATGACCTGCTGAGTTGTGTTTGTGTATAGTATGTACCCTGCACCATGCAGCAGCTTTTAGTTATGCAAGAAGGCTAATTTAAATGCTGAACCTCTTTAATTTAAAACCTACTTCAGTGGGTAGTCCAGAATGCACATTATTGTCATAGTATGGGTCAAGTTCAAAACACTGGTTGCTACAAAGTGGAGCACAATAGCATCATTGTAAGATCCACTAATTCTAATCCTCTGATTAACACCTGCATTTTTTTAAACGTCACACCCCAATTTGTAGTTTCTAGTCAAAATTTGTAGCTCAAATTGAGATTTTGAGTAGGTCCCTCTCCAGATGTCAAAGTCTGCAAGCAGGAAATCTATGAGAAATACTCAGATCATGTCACTTGAGTAATTTTGTCAGACTTGATGAGCTCCTCAAGAGCTTCTAAGTGTTTTCAAAGGGTGTGTACTACGCCCTGACTGGTAGATCTGAATGTAAAATTGGTGGAGTGCTCCTTTAAACAAACCAGCAGCCACCAGATGAACTTTGAAGTCGTGAAGAAAAGTCTTGAACCACAATCCCTTTCATGGCCTCGTGTAATTCATTACAAGAAAGTCTGACTAGAAGTTAAATTGGGATAACTCCCATTTGTCTCTTTTCTCAGGGTCAAGTTCGCTTCTTTTGTGTGCAGTTGTGGGCGAGTTATTTGAAAACTGTAATCAATTACACATTACTCCTTGAAATCATTGTCATTCGTAAGTACATTACTTTACTCAGCGGCAAAAGTAAAACATTCCTTGTGACAGGTTTGTCAAAGGTTCCTGTAAAAGACTTCAGATACTCCTTCACATCTCATCTTTTGCATTTAGCACATGCAGAAATTCAAAATGAGACATTGAGGTTTCAGTAGACAGGCCTACAATTTGGAAGGATAAGGTTAAGCTGACAGATTGGTGTTGGTAGCAGCACACAGCACTTCAGACCTGACCTGCCTTAACTTTAAACACACTCCTGAATGTAGGGATGATATGTTAGTTGGACAACCTTTGATCTATCATGAGGTGCATTCCACCTGTTTTGATAGAGGCTTACTGCATCCCCACAGGTTAAACCTCTGGAGTCAGATAGTCTGTCCCAGACCAGTCCGTCCGCTGAGCACAGACACACCAAACTAATATCAATTCACTAAAAAACCAAAAACAGCAAAAAGTCAACCTGCAAATGTAACATAATCATTGGGATTAGTAACTGATATGTAATTAATGAATTTTAATATGTAATAATAATAATGCAACATGTAAGTGTATGTAATCCTGTATTCCATCATGTTCAATATATTTTAAATTCTGATTTAGGCTGAAAAGAGTCACGTGTCAAAACACGATTGGTCATGCTGTTGCATGCTTTTTCCACCTCAAGTCGTTAATTAATGTGATTCAGTGTAATTCTCTGCTCAATCAGTGAATTGTAAGGGATCAGCTGCAGACTTTAGCTTTCACAGACAACAGTAGCGAACAGTGAGATCTGTTCATTTGAATGGATCAAATGCAGTTGACCTGGAGTGGAGTGAACACACCCCAGATATTGGTCATGGGACGTAATTAAAACGTGTAGGGTTATTGAATGATTGGTGAACTTGGTATTGATATAGATACACTGAAAGCCTCAGAGGCTTTAATTACAACTCTGGGTCTTAACATGAATCTATTGATCTTCTATTGATCTCCACTTGATTTAAGCTGATGAAGAACCAGCATCAAGATGTTCACTCAGCTCGTTCACTGCTAATCCCTTTGTGTTGTCCCTGTGTGTGTGTGTGTGTGTGTGTGTGTGTGTGTGTGTGTGTGTGTGTGTGTCTGTGTGTGTGTGTGTGTGTGTGTGTGTGTGTGTGTGTGTGTGTGTGTGTCTGTGTGTGTGTGTGTGTGTGTGTGTGTGTGTGTGTGTGTGTGTGTGTGTGTGTGTGTGTGTGTGGTGTATTTGTCAGTCTATCTCTGTACCTGTCTGGTTGCTCCTGCTCCATTTGAGCATGTGTCTGATTTCTGACCTCATCTCTACCTGGTTTGTTTAGCAGAATACTGATGACCAAAGATTCGAGCGAGCTGAAAACAAATTCTAACCAAGTGAACTCATGAGCACAGAATCATCAATTTGAGTGAACTTTGTTTTCTCGTGCTGGTTTGGGTTCCAAGAAGTTGAGATCCCCATTTCTGACAAGCAAGCTTCAACAGGACATATATCCAGATGTCAGGGTCATGTCTTATCAAACATAAGGAAATGCCTCATAAAGATTTGATTTAGTCAGTTCTAGAATACGTCATGGAAACTACTTTAATGTGAGGGTGTAGAGGATGAGTTCAAGAGTGTCACAGCTTATGGGAAGAAGCTGCTCTGTGGTCTGGTGGGACAGCAAGCAGAGGATACTTTTGTATGGTTTGCCAGACAGTAGCAGGATCAACAGACGGGTGGGTTTTTTTTGTCTAAGAATCTTTTGGACTCATCGCAAGCCCCTTATCCCATCGATATTAGTGATGTTGGATGATGGGTCAGGTCAGCCTTCCTGTCCTGGACTGTACACATCCTAAGTCAGTTTTTAATATTCCACTCATGATGCTCACGATTGCTGCTGTGTAAACAAGAAGCACTTTGCATGGGAGTAAATAAGTAGAAGTTTCTGAGCTTTCTTTATCAGGAAGGTGATCTCCATGACAGGCTCTCTGTGATGTGGAACAGTTAGCAGGCTCAGTCTCAGCTCCACTGATGTAGACAGGTGTGTGTCTACATCAGAGGAGCTGAAGTGGACTGGGTGATAGACAGAAAGACAAAAACAGTTTGGCTGCTTCAGCTTCTGCTTTGAACCTGAATTTAGAGCTCTGTCGTCTGGTGGTTCAGCATTCCCACGTCCCTGCAATGCAACTGTTAAGTGAATTTTTATTACATCAAAAACTAGTGATGGGCAAAGACTAACAGAAGTTTGTGACTCAAACAGGACAGAGTAATGGAAATGAGAGGCTGTGCATAGTGATGGGTTTGGTTGAGGTCTTATGCCGACGGTCTAGTCTCACCACACAGTGGGACGGTTTAGACTGCAGTCAGGGTGGTTCGCAGTTTTCAATTAGTGAAGCAGCAGGGAGGGCCTGTAACATACATGACAGTGTATCACCATCAAACACTTCAGATCTCATGCTACTGACACTGAAATTCGTGTCTTTTCTTTACTTTCATGCCTCTGTGTTGGCAATAGCCTTGACAGGAGGCATGTTTTTGGGATTTCTGTCCCTCCGATTCTCCTGAACACCTTATCCTAGGAGTATCCAGCTTAACCTCCACCTAGGGAAGGTCTTAGATATTATCATAACAATGGCACAAACGTCCACTTGGACTCAAGGATGTACTAATAACTTTTTTGTAGTCAAATGGCAGAGATACATTATTTATGACAAATTCTAACACATATATCTAATACCATAAAAAGATGAAGAGGGGACCTTTTGTATCCAAAAGGTCCAAGGTCAGCCTCACTGTGAGATCACATTGCTATGCTAACACACTTCTCTGAGTGTTATTCAACACCTTGACTCAGGAACCAAAGGTGAGTTTGTGACCAATGGGAAAGTGCATTGATTGTCTAACTCTTCTTTGTACTGGGTGGAAGAAGTGTGTGATGCATCCATGTTGTAGATTTCATTTAGTGTCTTTGCAGCAACATCCATGAATCAGGCATTGTATTCAAGCCCAAGCTCATTGCTTTTGGTGATAAAGAGCTTCAGGTGATTGTTGTTGCACCATATGAGAAGGTTCTTTGTCCTCTCAATTGCTCTGTAAAAATAGTCTTTAAGACAGCATCTTTCTCACTGACGTCCCGTCCTTATCACTGCTACATCTACTGTTGACCTGATGACTATAGAAAATGGGCTTGTGCTATTTATTTATTTAACCTTTACTTAAACAGGAAAATTAACCCGTTGAGATCAAGGACCTCTTTCACAAGGGTGACCTCATGAAGAAGGCAGCAGCACACGTCATAATTTACACCACAACACAGTATACAAATTCAATAAATATGGGTACAGACAGCAATAAAATACACAATGGAATCACAATAAAAGTGCAGGTAGTGAGATTAAAGTCAAGTAATCAAACAAGTCCAACCACACTGTCCAAAAGTCTCATATAGATCCTTTAGGATCACAGCATAGTCATTCATAGAAATTAGATTTGGCAATTTTATGTCCTTTTGTAGGCTTTTCCAAGCAGGACAGCAAATTTAAAAGGTTTTTTCCCCAAATCAGCGCAAGCAAATGGAACAGTCCAGTGCAAGACATTTTGTGAGCACAGCTCGTAATTTTTTGGGGTTTGTAAGTAATTATGTGCACAGGTATGAAGGGACCAGTCCTAGAGGAGCTTTATAGATAAAAGTCAGCTAGTGCATACGTCTGCATACATATAAAGACAGCCGGTCAATGGTAGCATACAAAGTGCAATGGTGCGTAAGACGTTTACAACCATTGACATATCTCAAGGCACAATGATAGACAGTGTCCAGAGACCGACAGACAGAGACAAACAGTGAGCAGAAGCACCCATGTATAACACGTCACCATAGTCAAGCAGAGGCAAGAATTTTGACGATACAAGATGTTTTCTTGCTCTAAAAGAAAAGCAGGATTTAGTCCTAGAGAAGAAGCCTAGGTTCTCGAGCTTGGAGACCAGGTTTGCTATATGAGACTTAAAAGACAAGTGGCCATCAATAAGAAAACCCAAATACTTGTAACTTGTGACTAATTCAATTTGTTTACCTTGAAAAGTTAAAATATTTGGGAGGTTTGATGGTAACTCACTTGAGTTTGAGAACAGCATGAGTTTAGTTTTGTCTGTATTCAAAACCAGTTTGAGTTTCTGCAGACGGGACTAAACAACCTTTAATGCAAATATTCAAAGGCCTGTGTAACAAATGGTGGACAACAATAAATAATGGTGTCATCAGCATATAAATGGTACATAGCATGTGATAAGTTTTCACACAGCTTATTAATATAGATGGAGAACAGAATAGGTCCTAACACAGAACCTTGGGGCACGCCCTTTGACACTGTCAGGAAAGAGGAGGTGGAACCTGCCATCTGAACAATGGCTGACTCTAATTTTTAGCTGCTGGCTCTGCTGAGTTTATCAACGCTCCTCCAAAATAGATTTGCTGCTGTCGTAAGAACTTTATGAAAACACAGAGGAAAGTCTTACGTTGTCACGTAAACGGGGCCTAAAGCTTGTTGTGTGGTTGCAGTTTTGAATGAAATTTCTCAACAACTATGAGGTTTGGAGCAGATTTTCATGTTCCCATCAGGATGATGGGCTGATTTTCATCTAGTGTCACCATCAGGTCAGAATTTTCTTTTGTCCAAATGATACAAATTTGACCAAATACCGGCAAAACTGTCTTGAGATCATGTACAGTAACTTCAGTTCATGACTGCTGTTAGCTGGCAGCTCTCACTTCTTTTAATATATTATACATATATTTATCTAATAGTTTTCTACTTTATCATTAAAACAACTTTTTTTCAAGAAATATATATACTACTAAGACAGTGGCCACAATACTGCTCAGAGAAAAGCTCAGTCGTTGTCAACTGAGAGGAAAAGCATAATAACAAGTCAAGGGTCAAGCATGGTTACACTGATGGGATAACAGAAAACACAAATCAAACACAAATCAAACTCGCTACAGGCACACGAGTTGAACAAATGTTTAGAATTCAATATCCTCAGCCTTACAGGATCATTGACTATTAAATGTCAACATCTTATCAATGCACTAGACCATAAATACTGTACATTATGCCAAGTTGGAAACAATTTTCTCTGAGGGAATAAAACCATGTTCTGTATGTAGGATGAGAGCAAGATAGAAGTTATCAGAAGTCTCACATCTGCAGAGCAAGTAATATCAGACCCTAAATCGCCCTGTTTGGGGCGGCTGCGGCTTAGTTGGTAAGAGCGGTCGTCCAGTTATCAGAAGGTCGGTGGTTCTATCCCCACTTCCCCCAGGTCATGGTCCCCCATGTCGAAGTATCCTCGAGGAAGACACTGAACCCCAATTTGCTCCCCAGGTGCCGTAAAGGCAGCCCACTGCTCCTCAGGGATGGGCCTAATGCAGAGAAAGAATTTCCCCATGGGGACAATAAAGTATAGCTTATCTTATCTTAAACATCACAAGATCAACTTGTCTTATGTGATATTGTCTTGAATAGCTTCTGTTGTGAAAATGATTCACAACTTCACAACTGGTCATTAACTTATAAGCTCACTAACTTTGTTAATTTCATTAAACCAATTAAATCAGTATTTTGAATCGTATCTGAGGATCAGATCAGGAACAGTTTTTGTGTTGACAGCAGTCAATATCCTCACATGCTGTTTCTGCTGTCATACTGTGTTCAAAGCAGAATTAGTACATACATGATGCATTTCCTCCATTTTACATGCATGTAATGTCAATTTTGCAATATATTGTAACACATAAAGCATAATACAAGGTAAAAAAACAAACAAAGCATGGCAATATATCACAATGTGAAAATTCACTGCAATACCAAACCCTAATAGATAATGAGTGTTTGGAAGATTAGGTAAAATATTCCTTTTTATGTTTGATATATAGTTGCGGCATTTTATTTGTTCTTCCAGTGCACCTCAGTTGGAGACTGACTTCATGCTGCACCAGTTGATTTGTGTGCTTAGACACTGTGTGTGTGTGTGTGTGTGTGTGTGCGTGTGTGTGTGTGTGTGTGTGTGTGTGTGTGTGTTTTAGTGGGTGTGGTGGCTTTTTTGAAGTTCTTGCTTGTTGCGTCTCAGTGTGGTGAGACGGACTGATGAACAGACAGACAGGGATGGACGGGTAAACTGCGACAGGCCAAACAACAGGTGTGTCTTTTGAACGTAACCTGCCGCCGTATGAACACCCTTTTCACCTTTAGTGCTGCTCATTCTTGTTTTCACCTGCAGAAGAAAAGACATCTGCTCCTTGTGGCGGTTTTTCATCTGTGGGAGAGACAGACATCTCCTCCGTGTCTTTACATCCGTCCACTGTCTACATCAATGCCCTCATTTGTGTCATTAGTTATGCATGGACTGTACATCACTTTGCCTTGGATTGCTCTCTACTGAATGCATCAGGCATCAGCTCATCACAGCTGTCCAACAGGAGAACAGTTTTATCATATTTTCATGTAATGGAGATATTTTACTTAAGTAGTAATACTACAGTCTAGAAATGCTTACAAGTAAAAGTCCTGCTTTCAAAATATTACTATGTAAAAATATTAGCATAAGCACTAGCATCAAAGCATATTTAAAGTAACACAAGTAAACGTACTCCTAATCCTAATTTCAGATTAATATATATTGTATTGCTTAGAATTATTGATACATATTATGTTCATCATTTTGATGTTGTAGCTCTGAAGGGTGGACATAATTTTACATGTTTTTTTTTTCAATTGCTAACATGCATTGGTCAAAACTGAAGTCACATTATCAAAACTCTTCACACAGTCAGAGAAACAGACGTCTATGTGGAGCAAACTGTCAATCATTTCCCAATGCTTTCACACAAAATGAATTCAATGACAACAGTGACTGAAATCCATGAAGTCTCTTCTGAGTCCACCACCTGCAAAACACTATATACTGCAGCACATGTTTCAAATGCTAACACACTGAGTTCAAAACAGTTAGAAACAATCAGAACAGAATGATGGGGAAAAAACCATTTCTGCTGCAGCCACATTGAAATCTATAGAAAATAATATCAAAATATTGACAATAAAATGAAATAATAATCATTCTAAACAGCTGATTGCAGTTTGTTTTGTTTTTTGTTTTTTTTAGAAATATGGATGAAAGAAGACAGGTTGGTGGAGAGAGAAGAGGAAGGAGAGGAAGATCCAAGAGCTGTGGTCTCTGATGAGAAAAGGACCCCAGTTTCTGACCATGTGTTAAACCATGACTCTCTGTGAGAGAGGCTGCTTTAAGGCTGCAGCCCAACCAACAGGTGAAACATGCATCCCTCAATGCTGGATGCCATGAATGCAGGGTGTGGAGATGTTTCTCGTGAAGCCAGCTAGGGTTGGACCAGACATTCTAGAAGGTTCTTCCCATGATGCATTGCCAGTGAAGATGGAAGATGTGTAACAATGATGAAAACTTGTGGCCAAAGGCAGGAGAGAGAAAGGAATAGAAGCTCAGAGTAATATGAGGGAATATATACATGTTGTCTTTTGACTTTTAGTGTTTTCTCTTTTTTTCTGTTTACAGTATTGTAGAACTGGAAATTTTTGAACCTGAATTTTTGTTTGTTTGTTTGTTTGTTTACAGTACAGTTTACTGCTGTCAATCACTATGCAAATATATTGACAGCATAAATGTAACTGGAGCAAATTGATGCATTGCTGGTTCATTCTTGTTACAATATACAATACAATAGACAATAATTTAGTACACTCAATAAAGTGCAAATATCTTACAGTGTTCTATGATGAAAGAGTGATCTTTGAAAAGAATCATGCAGACTTTAAAGATAAAATGTCTTGTTTTCTGTAATGCTCTCTGTTAATGGTGTCAGTGTTGTGTAGTTCAGTGTTAACAGTGTTTGCTTCCTGACTTGGTGATGCAGATTTGAAAAAATAGCTTCAGTTTTGACAAATGCTTGTTAGCAATTGAAAAAAGCTGTAATTACTTTCTGCTGATTGACATCAATCTCCCTCCAGGGATCAATACAGTTTTATCTTATCTTCAACTGTGATAATACATCATAATTTATTTGTTGATTATAGTTGATTCATCCCAACCTCTAAAGTAAGTACTAAGTTTGGACACAAAGGTAGAACAAATACTTCATACTGAAGTGTAGTAAAGTATAAAGTAACAGACAATAAAATACTGTAAAATAAATAGGATTTTAATTTTGAATAGCTCAAAACTTTACTGACATACATTTATTTTAATCTAAATATCCAGTTACCTGGGCTCCAAACTTTTTTCACCATCATTCTGGCACCATGGTGAAAAATGGTCTGATATATAACTTAAAGTGTTCACCAGGGCAACTGGTGTCCTTCCATAAACCTTAAAGACATGTGGCTCTATGTCTCCACCATCCTGAACAACAGGAAATTCATGCATCTCTCATTCAAGGTAATGCAGTATCAACCGGCGGGCCATTATGTTATACCCTCAGGTGTGTAGAAACGGCGCTGAGAGTGTTATTTTATCTTTACAAACTGTTCCTGCTTACTGATGATGAAACTTGTATCGTTTCTATCAGACTTGAGCTTCACAATAAAATGAAGCTCTAACATAAGTTCAGTCATGGAAGATTAACCTTTGCACCCTTAGGCTATACTTTATTTCTCATGCTGCTCTGTTATTCACCGCGGTCGACATGTGACATATCAGTAGCACAGCGGCACGCCTTCATTGTCAGCCAATCACCTTGCTGCTGTCTTTTTAATATGACTCTCTCCGTTCCTCTAGTTCTTTCATGCTGCTGTTTTGTGCATCCTCCTCCTCCCCATCACTGCCCGGTCTTCACAGATTCACCAACTTCATCACTCATCAGCTTCACCAGGGTCATCAGCCACCACCACCACCATGTCTGGACACCAAAAGAGAAATGGGGGGGTATACACTCTATTTTGCTGCTGCTCAGAACAGATGCCCTTAGATCTCAATCTCCCTTAAGAGTCTAAAGACTTTCTGACATATTAACTATCACATATAATCTGATGTAATAAACATTCATATTCATTCATCCACTAGTCTCTGAAAAAAGCTCTCCTCTCTTCACCTTGCAGCTTTTCATTTATCTGGGTGTGGATTAAAGATTTAGAGTAGACCTGAGCAGTTCTCCGCAGATGCTTTAAGAAAACCTTAAACTTTACCAGGATCTCCTCTCAAGAGGAAAATCCTTAGAATGTCAGAACCAAGAGGAACCCTTTTGTACGAGGATATAAAGTTTGACTCCACCGAACACAGTTGTGTCACTGTCTGCTCCACAGTTTTGTTGAGTCCTTCAGATGGCTTCACCCTGTTTTGAGAAGCAAAGCATTTTGCCTTTCAGTTTTGCCTTGATCAGATTTTGTGTGTTTGGTCATTTCCCTTGGTTCTTCTGCGTCTACCATGTAAGCGGGCTACATAGTTAAATTACTTCTTTTTTGTCTGTTTTGATGTAATATCTGAGTCTTCATAGGGGTTTTATTTTGAAAATGGACCAGATTCTTTATGCCATTATTGTATCTGACTTTTTTGTCAAAAATAAACTAGTGCATATTTCAAGCAATACAGCGTGGGAAAGCTTCTAAAACGAGCTGCGGCATGCCTGGTGGAATGACAGGCATTGTCTAGAGATGGTTGGTTGTAACCATCTCTAGACAATGCTGCTGACAATGTTGTGGTTTTTAATTGAATCAAGCAGCACCTCCCTTAAAATGCAGATAACTTGCATTTGAGTTATAAAGCAAAAATGGGAATTCTATCATTGAGAACTGGGCTGAACACAAGACTATGTCCCCAACAGGGCTCAGTGAACCATCCCCCCATATTCATTTGACCCTTACCTTGAGGTAAGTTGTGCCAAAGGAGTTTTGGGGTCATTATTCTAAAACCATAATAATTACGTAATTAATTATCATTATAGTAATTACTTTGTTTTATCTTCAATAGGTACATCCTGAGTTTTAAAAAGACTGTTTTCTGAAACAAATACACTTTTATTTTACAGGAAATCATCAAATGCTGTAAAGTGGCTAATACTACCCTGCTCTCCACTACAGTCACAACACACCTGGGATGCATTTTATGCACACACACACACACACACACACACATACACACACACACACACACACACACACACACACACAAACACACACAAACACACACACACACACACACACACACACACACACACACACTTATGTGCATTTCCCTGAGCACCTCAGGCAAATTAACTGGACTACTGGCAAGTCTAGTAAACCAACACTTAATTACAGATAAGCTGATAATGTCAGACAAAAGATTATTTACTTAATTCTTCCATCTGTGACTGTTTTCTATTTATTTAGCTAGATTTAAAGCCCTTAACATGACAGGAGGAAAGAAAAGTGTAAACATTTAGCATTACCTAACTTTTTTATGCATTGTGCAGAAAACCTCACCTAAAACCATAAAGTAATGTTTGCTGTCACTCTGAACCTGTGTGAACCCTGTTGTGCTTCTCCATTCAGTGCTTGAGCTGGTTTGAAAGCTGTTACATGAAGCCTGGGGCAAACCAAAGGAGAAAACACTCAGAGACAGCAGACCTCTGCTTACGCCAGTTTTACTAAACAGTTGTTGGATCATTGCACCCTGGGCATGGCACACAATGTGATGTTGCCATGACGACACTGCTTTACTCTGATCTGTCTCAGGAGCAAAACCACCGAATTCCTTGACCCTGGAAACTTTGACCCTGGAAACCTACTCCTACTGTGTGGAATCATGTGTTATCAACAAACCTATGATTTTTAATAATGGCAGAGCCACGACTGTTTTTCATCTAAACCTCTTACCCGTCACCAATACGTAGAATCCATTTGAATGCATGACTCTCAGCTACACTGTAAATTAGTAAATAAGTTAACTTCACTGAAAAAAGGTCAGGAAATTGCTGACAAAACTGTATTTAGCTTTAAAAACTAAGAAAATTAATGATCTACTTTACTTTTTTTGAGGCAATTCATCTCCTGACTTTTTTTAGCCTGATCTAAACTGATGTTCATTTAGAATATTATGGTCTGTCAAGAATTGTTTCAATCGAGAATTTACTTCAGATTCTAAAATTTTTGACAAAGATGGAAAGTTTAGATTTAAGGTGGGAATTGTGTAAATCTGATTGGTTCCCACCCTTTAATAGGGGAGAACATTGGGTTGAAATTAGTCTGGAGACTTTGAATAAAAACGGAGTTATCGGCTTTGCAATAAAATCAGCTGTTAGTCTTAACAGGTATGGATCCAAGTTGTCCGGTCCTGGTGACTTTCTTGGGTCAATGACTTTCAAGGATGTACAGATTCTCCCTCTAGAAATAGGTATAGGAATAAAGGCATCCCGAGGTGAGTCAGTACAGGAGGGAGGTTTCACACCCCTGGGGCTAAAGTATAAAGTATTAAGTGGAGAAGCAGACCCAGACTCTTTGCACTTCATTTCAATAGAATTTTCTAAAATAAGTTCAGGGAGGCCTGATGTGGAATCAGAACCCGTCAATGACTTCTGTGAGAAGGATTTTAAGTAATATTCTGATGAGATTTTCCTACTTTGGATTGTACATTTGTTTCTCAAAGCTCTAAAAGGCAGGCAGTAGGAGAGTGAGCGGATCTAGCCTTGGTCCAGGAGGCATTTCTTTCCCTGATCAGGTTAGATCACTTCACTGAGAACCAAGGACTGACCCTCCTGGAAATCCTGAAGTTCTTTACAAAAGCACACTCACTACAAATCGACATGAAAGAAGTGTAACAATGTTCCCATGCCCACTCAGCACCAGGATTTAAACCAATGTCACTGATGTATATGCAAAAGTGTTGTCTGGAGTTGGTGCCACTTCTAAATAATAATATTATATTTGAATGGGCGGTAAGTGTGTGTGTGTGTGTGCGTCTGTGTGTGTGTGTCTGTGGGGGGGGCACACTTCAAGAACCCATTGTTCTTTCATCAAGTTGTTTTCTGATGTGTGAACATATCGAAGACATGCTCTTTCAGTGGGTGACACTGTGTGAAGGTTCAAAGATGTTCCACCGGCAACAAAGTTCAAAGCTCTTCCACCTGCCACTGATCCCACTGCAAAGGAACTGGGAGGCTGGGCCTGGTGCCAAACCACAGGCGGGCGTGGAGCTCTGCAGCAGATGGACGTTTGTTTGGGTCTGAAAGGGCTTTGATGAAGAAGCTCCTATAGACACAGATACACTCCTCAGCTGTTCTGTCGGTGAAGTCATGTGGATAATTACTAAAATGTCAGTTTTAGCAATAAGTGCTGGAAGTGAACAGACAAACGAGTAAGATGTTGGAATCATTTTAGTCACATTTGCCGTTTAAAACTGACAGTAAATGATTATTTCTCCCTGAGTTGACTCTGTCTATGATGTAATGATGTGCTGATATTTCAACAATAACAAGAGAGAAGATCAAGAGGCGGGAATGTGTTGGTCCAGCCTGTAAAAAGCCTAAATCTAAATATACACTTCTTACCTGTTCAGCAACCTCTGACTGAGGCTAAATCCACACGAACACCTTTTTTTTTTCTTTGGCCATTTTTTGCCTTTATATGACAGTACAGCTGAAGAGGTGACAGGAAATGTGGGAGAAAGAGTGGGGGGGAAAGACATGTGGCAAATGGCCACGGGTCGGAATGGAACCCACGACGACTGCTAGAGGACTACAGCCTCGGTACATGGGGCGCAGACTCTAACCACTGCACTATCTGCCCCCCTACATGCACAGCTTTTGATATTTACTCTGGCATTTTGAGCCACTAAAAGAAGAAGTAGCGCTGATTCTGGTTTTAAAACCCTACGGTTGTGTTTCAGTCTCTGTGGGATGTTTGGAAATGATGATGTCGACACCCACATTTGCAGTTTCATTCTTTTGGGGTCTTATGAGTCCTAACTCATGATGCAAGACTCATAACTATTACTGATAAGACAACCAATAATTTCGCATTTTTTTTGTGAATAAGTACTTTACTTTATACTTTATACCCAAATGAGGGTGTGAAATGTTAAGATGAGGAAAAATGGATGATTTTATATTCCATAGCTTTAACAACATCAAACTGGTGACTCCTCCTCTCTGAACCTTTGCAGTTGTCATCTCCTAAAACACAAAAGACAAATGTCCACCTAATGCCTACCTTACACTTGAAGACTTTGAAGAGAAATTGTAAACATTTCTAGTTTCACACCCACTCACATCTCGAGACAATTTGTCATGAGTCATCACACACTGTACGGTTTTAGTTATTGATTTTACATAGACTGGGGTCACTAATTACAAGACTACCCTGAGATTCTATTGAGATAATTTCCCATCATGCTGCTGGTGGAAAATGTACAGAAAGAAAGAAACCGTTCTACAAAAGAAAAGAAAAGGACGCAGCCTTTGGTCACAGCTGCCCTCGTGTGTGTCTGTATTGATTTTCTCTGAAACAACAGCCGATAAGAATCAGACATGACGCCGCGGAGTGTGGACACGACACCATTTCTTTTCCATCTCCACTCTATTGAAGTACCAGAGGGAGGACAAATCAGACAGACGTTCATGTTCACTCCACACCTCCAGTTTCTCTTCTTTTTCCAGCGTTCAAGAGAATGGAGGCTCCGGAGGCCCTCCTGTCTACCCGCTTAGCTGCTTCCTGTTTTGGTGCTGGAGAGAATCCACCTACTGATTCACGTGATAGAACGTCACAGTTTGCATGAGCCAAGACTAAAGACTTATGATGATATTAGACACGTCTGATTTTATCGGAATGTCAAGACGAGAAAAAGACTGACTTAAGACAGCTCAGACTGAGTTTTAGGACCACCTTACACCAAACAATCGATATGATCGGAGCAACTCTGGTGAAACTGTCATGATTATATGAAGACATTGGAAATGTGTCTGCGACAGTGAAATCTCTTGAGAAGTCGTTAGGAGCAAGGTCGGCACAAATGATGACATGTTTGGTTGTGTAAGGTTCTACACAGGTGCAGCAGACTGACATCATGAGGGCAACAACAATGTGCTGCATCTGTGCTCCTCCTCCTTCTTTTTCTTCTTCTGCTTCCTCTATTTGTTTTTAGGTGAAATGTTAACCACCTTTAAAGATACATACTGCCAGCTACTGTATTGGAGCCAGCAAGTCAAAGCAAGGAATCTGGTTTTATATTAACCAGCTTTATTTATTGGGTAGGATTTAATTATCTGCCGATAACCAATAACACAATAACCCTGAGAGGCTGGCTGTTTCTCAATCCCCTCAGTGTTAAAGGCATTTTAATTTTCTCTTAGTTTTTAGTTTAATGAGGTGAATGCCTTCCTATGTGCCTCAGTTATCCCATATTAGAATGATGGAAATGTGTTCCTTAATTACTTCTTCAATAGACGTACGGTTCAGCTACATTTTAAGACTGGAGTCTGTGATGAATGATGCCAGCTGCAAAACATAATTTCAACTCAAAGTAGGGTCACATGTGAGCGGGTTGGTTGTTTGCACACGTGCCTCATAATGTAACTGTTCATGTATTTTTTGGGAGGGACATCCTGAGAGAACAAAATCGATTTATTATCATAAACAATCTTTCGATTTGTAGTTAATTATTATTTTGAATGGCAAAAGTCATTAGATATTGATGAACTGTTTGAAAATGTTTGGTATTATATATATATATACAGTATATATGGTTCTTGTTTGAATTACAGTCCACAATGTTTCTATTGGTTGGTTCATTTTTTGTAACTCTAACATTTGAACATCATGCCATCATCCCTGAGTTGGGCTTGTCAGCACAAATGTAAAACATGACTTCAATCACACCTCAGCCGACTTTAGCCAACATTTATGTACATTAAAACATATATTGGTTCTCATTGGCTGATTATTAAAGACGTCACAGTTATGACGATTTCATTTTAATGCCCAACAACAAAGACATTTTGTTTGCAGGACTGTAGGTAAGACACGACTAACCCTATATGGACTTTAGACCATCATCTTTAAATAGGGCCCTCCAAATATTAAATTATCAGCTCTGCAAAGTGAGACTAAAACACTAACTTTGAGTAGATTTTTAAGTCACTGAGGGTTCCAGGTTCAACAGCACATGTTGGAAAACATGAGAACTGTCAAACACCAATCATAACCTACATTTGCACTTTCAAGTGTTCAAATGTAAATCATTATTTGGAGCATGTATATTTTACAATTTTGACAGTGTTCATGGAACGTCATACCCTTGGACCTACATGTGTCATTGGCCACGATGGGCCACCATTGCTGCAACAGATCAAGAATGCAAAATATGCTCAGCGTGGCCCTGATGGAGAAAATCAAGAAAGCCCGGAGGGACTTAGTTGTCTAACAGAAGTGCAGAAGGGTGTCTAGAGAAATTGGTCTTGGATGGAAAAGAAATGCTAAAAGATATCCATAAGCAGAAGTCTTCAATGAAACTGCATGAAGCCCAGTAAGTCAACCCTCCTCCCCTGGTAGGTGTCTAACAGTGAGATACCTACAGATATGGGCTCATGCTTTTTGCCAGACGGTAGAAATCAGTTTAGTTCACATTTTTATTCAAGAAAAATACTTAATAAATAATACAGTAAACTCTTTTCCGTGCAGTCTACAAGGGCCGTGTGGCAAGAAGACTTATGGGAGGAAATATCTTAGGCATGACACATGCATAACTTTTTCTACACAAGACACACACCAATCCAGTGTAAAACTGAACACATCACTCATTGCTCAAATGCCATATTAGATCTATGAGGGTGTATCTGTGATAGATGGAAGCAAACCCCAGAAAATCTTATTCTCATGTTTTGTCTTTGCCCATCTCTATTGAACTATTGGAGATAACATTTTAAATCTATTTAAGATGTTATATTGACTAAATTTAAATTAAGCCCCCGCAGTAAGTTGTTTTGCAACTTTATTTTATGTGAAATGATAAATAAAAAATCTGATTAAGTAACTTTCACTAAATGTTTGCCCCCTGTCGCCACAAAAGGTAAGTCCTGTTTGCAAGATTTGCAAGCAATTCTCCTGTTCTACCTCAATGAACATGGTTATATATATACATATTTAATATATACAAACATCTGGACAACTGGCGACAGACGGGACATAAAGCCTCACCTTTCAGACCTTCACCCTTCATGAGTCTCTCTTCCCTCAGTACAGTATGTCAGGTTGAATAGTTGCTATGATTTTCTCATGGTGATGCAAATGGTTTAAAAAAAAGAC
>CM075184.1:6411593-6556593 GCA_037577475.1 Chaunax sp. Z400
TGGCCTGGAGACTGTCAGAATAGGAAGATTATCATTTTAGAATTATATATATATATATATATATTCATTAATGCAATGTGCATATTACAAAGTTCATTCCCATCAGTTATTGACATAATTACATTACTACTCTATCCTCAGTTACACTGTCTCTAGTGCTGCTCATATAAACTATAATATATTTTTTACTAATCATTTACTATTATTTACATTTTACTAATTTGTCTCTAGCTAGCTTAACCGACTTCATGGTCATTTTTGCCAGCACAAAACTCTTTAACACATAATGCACAGTGGCTGAAGGAGGAAAATAAAAAGGACCTTTTATTGGAACTGAAATGCATCACTTTACTGTATATCTAGGTCACTAAACTCTTATAAGCAGTATAATTAGTATTTTTGAATTTAGTTGCTCTTTTGCTCCCTCTGTTTAAGCTTTATGCATCTATAGAAAAATAATGAAGATAAAAGTATTGACCTTGATATGCACTCAGCTGTAGTTTGGGACCATAGACAGCACTGTATTGTGTGGAGGCGATGCTTGAGGTGGTGTTTGAGTGGAGAGGGTGCGTGGTGTCATGTACGTTTGGCCCCAGCAGCTGGTCTGGGATCAGTGTTGAAGTCTGCTCCATCCTGACTGCATTATTTGTATTTTATGGTATTTTTGCTTGCTTAGTGGTCATGTGAGTAAAAGTGACTGGTTTGAGTTTGTTGTTGTTTCTTTGGTAGTTTGGTCATTTTCTATTTGTGATGCAGCATCCTGTTACAGTGTTATTATAAGGCGTATTAATTGTGGTAGTATAGCACTGAAGGCCTAGGTGTAAACGACCTGCCATTGGTATCCTACATTAAAGTGAGCAGTTTTATAAACACTGTGAAACACAGCACAGATTTCCTATGAAAGGGACTCCCTGAAGAAGCCTTGCCCCCCCCCGTAAGCATTTTCATGGGAAAACTAACACCTCACTTCTTTTTTACTCCCTCTTTCTTTTCTTCTACCCCTCTTCCTTCTTGTCCAATAAAGAAGAGAGGGCTGAGAGGCCATAATGGTGGTGAGGCAGGTCTGTTTGATCCCCATGCCATGCTGTCTTCATTCAGCTCATATGGATGGGGATCAGTGGAGTGGACCGCCCGTGTGCC
This sequence comes from Chaunax sp. Z400, assembly GCA_037577475.1. NCBI lineage: Eukaryota > Metazoa > Chordata > Actinopteri > Lophiiformes > Chaunacidae > Chaunax > Chaunax sp. Z400. The sequence continues at coordinate 6,412,734 of CM075184.1, forward strand.
CAAAGGGACAAAAGTCCTCCTGCTAATTGCTGCCACATCAAATGAAGAGGGACATCCCAAATAGGAGAACTTAGATTGATGGAGAGAGGGAGAGGGGAGAAAAAGGACAGTGAGTTCTTCTGCTGCTCACTGGTTTCACTCTGATTACTTCTCGCTCATTGTTCAACATCAGCTGATGAATTATGATGTTTTTTTATTAGGTAGGATTTTAATGTTAAGGCTGATATCCTGTGTCTTTCATTATCACCTAAAGTCTTGTTAAGACTGGGCTCATAACAGCGCTAACCTCACAGAAATCTGAATACTGGCTTACATTTAATAGATAAAGAGAATTTTAAAGCGGCTCATGATATTTGTCAGTTTGGTTCCATCTCTGAGATGTTTAAAGAACATAAACCCAGTAAACCTCTTTAGGAAACAGTCACCTATTGGATTCTATAGGGTAAGAACCTAAGACTGAAGCTGCATTTAGATATTATTTTGTACATAAATTGAACCAGCTTCACAGCGATATTAAATTATTTTTAGATCAATATTTGGTCAATGAGCTTGGAGCCAATGGACTGATGAATGGTAAACTCCACCGTATTGCACCTTTCTGACCGACCACTCAAAGCACTTTACAACACAAGCCAGCATTCACACACACATTCACACACATTCACACACATTCACACACACATTCACACACACATTCACACACATTCACACACATTCACACACACACACATTCACACACATTCACACACACACACATTCACACACATTCACACACACACACATTCACACACATTCACACACATTCACACATTCACACACACATTCACACACACATTCACACACACACACATTCACACATTCACACATTCACACACACTCACATTCACAAACATTCACACACACATTCACACACACACACATTCACACACACACACATTCACACACACACACACACACACACATTCACACACACATTCACACACACATTCACACACACATTCACACACACACACATTTACACACATTCACACACACACACATTCACACACACACACATTCACACATTCACACACATTCACACACACATTCACACACATTCACACACACATTCACACACATTCACACACACATTCACACACATTCACACATTCACACACACACATTCACACACACACACACATTCACACACACATTCACACACACATTCACACACACACACATTCACACATTCACACACTCACATTCACACACATTCACACACACATTCACACATTCACACACACACACATTCACACACACACACATTCACACACACATTCACACACACATTCACACACACATTCACACACACATTCACACACACACACATTCACACACATTCACACACACATTCACACACACATTCACACACACACACATTCACACACACACACATTCACACACATTCACACACACACACATTCACACACATTCACACACACATTCACACACATTCACACACACACACACACACATTCACACATTCACACATTCACACACACACACATTCACACACATTCACACACACATTCACACACACATTCACACACATTCACACACACACACACACACACACATTCACACACACATTCACACACACACACATTCACACACACACACATTCACACACACACACACATTCACACACACACACACATTCACACACATTCACACACACATTCACACACACACACATTCACACACATTCACACACACACACATTCACACACACACACATTCACACATTCACACACACATTCGCACCGACATTCACACACACACACACATTCACACACACATTCACACACACATTCACACACACATTCACACACACACACACATTCACACACACACACATTCACACACACATTCACACACACACACATTCACACACATTCACACACACACATTCACACACATTCACACACACACACATTCACACACATTCACACACATTCACACACACACATTCACACACACACATTCACACACATTCACACACACACACATTCACACACACACACATTCACACACACACATTCACACACACACACACACACATTCACACACATTCACACACACACATTCACACACACACACACATTCACACATATTCATACACACATTCACACATATTCACACACACACACACACACATTCACACACACACACACATTCACACACACACACACATTCACACACATTCACACACACACACACACATTCACACACATTCACACACACACACACATTCACACACACACACATATTCATACACACATTCACACATATTCACACACACATTCACACACACACACACATTCACACATATTCATACACACATTCACACACATTCACACACACACACACACACACATTCACACACATTCACACACACACACACATTCACACACATTCACACATACATTGATAAAGTGGTGGCATAGGCTACCATGTTACCATTCACTTAACATAAATAACTTAAAATATATCATATAAATAATATATATATATATATATATATATATTTAATTACATTGAGCATCACTTTAAAATAATATTGCTACAGTTTTACGTAAAAAAATAATTAAAGATTTTAAGAATGTGAAAAAATTAGCTGCCACTTTTTGAAACATTTTCATCCCAACAGACTATAGGGGTGTGTGTCAGTTAACAATTTAAACCACATTGATTCTATTTATTCTTCGAAAAAGCTCAAAATAACTCACTGTGCATCACCAGCAACAAAGAGTAATCAGAGGACTGGACTTCAGTCATCAGGTGTCCAAAAACAGTATTTCAGACGGATGCTGGTGTTGTTGTGGTGCTGGCTGAGTAATTAGGCAACTACACATTAGCCATATCAACTTTACACGTGTATTTTTTAGGTGTGTTGGTATGTATGGGTATGTATGTAGGTCTGTTTTTTCTACCATTATGAAAAGTGAAGTCATGCTGTATCAAAGTGTTCAATGAACTGTCAGGTTGTGGAGTAGACTGATGGTATTTTTTATAATTTGTAGTCAATTTAAAAAAAATTATAATGTCAAGATATGTGTAGGATTTTAGTTGCGGGTCCTTTTATTTTGTTGTACTCCTCATCAAAGATAAGTTTTTTGGAAAAGAGTTAGAGAGACATTCCCAGATTAGTTATGCTTGTGCAACTGCCTGCCATGTTATTGGGAAGCAGACAGTAGCTGACTGAGTGCCTGTTTGAATGGCTGCACCCTCATTGTCCTTCAGCAACGAGGAAGATCAGTGGACCAGGACCCAGTAACAAAAGGGCTGGAGCCAAACCTTTGTGTGTGTTTGTGTGTACGTGTATGTGTATAGCTGTCACGGCCCAGTGATATAAGTGTCTCTGGGCCCTGGCTGGGTCGCTGCACCACACACACAGAAAGTGAGAAAAAGCTGTCAATTCAGTGGGCTTTTTCAAAAACCTGCACAGAGCAGAAAGGCCCTAAAATGTCACAGTCTATATAGTCCTTCGAATGGTCACTGCTCAGCTCCTGCATCATTTCTTAATATAATGGGCCCCCTTCCACCCCAACATCACCCCACTCTCCCACCTAGCCCTTCTTTAATTCAACTCAAGCATTCCTGTTTTCCAATTGTCTTGCCTTTGTGTCACAGTGAGGCTTTGAGACCATGGGTTTTCTGTTGAGGTGGGTGGTGTAGTTTCAAAGTGTTTATTGATGTGCCGTCTCCACATGATGTTGGAGCTTGTTGTCAGAGGTCACAACCTGCTGGTGTTCCGGTGTGACCGGAGTAAGGCTCTCATCTTGATACATGCCAGCGGGTCACGCTAGGCCTGTAAAAGCAACAAGGCAAACAGATCTTTTGGACGTTAGCTCATCCATCAAGCACACCTTAAGACTGTATCAGCCAAGCATGCAGTACTGTCACTCACAAGTAAGTAAGCTGTTGGCGGCAGGAAGCAGGGTCACAGGAGGGCCTGCTGTAAATCAGTTGGTTGGAGCTGTGGTTTCCAACCTGGGGGTTGGGAACCACCGCTTTAACCAACTGGGTTAGAGCAGTGGCTTTATGCAGCACACCATCGCTTTGTGCAAGGCCTGGATTTAATCACCTCATCGAGTAAAAACATCTGAAAAGAGCCGTTTGAAGAGAAAAGTGAATTAATTGAGAACTTTCAAATACACTTCTGATTTATTTACTTTAATTCTTTAGGACATAAATAAATAAATGAATATCTTCACCAGGATTTGTCCATCTGGAAAAGGTAACTGAAGACCAACCAAGTGTTGAGCAAGATTAGTGTGAATATAGTGAGGAAACTCTGCTTTATGATAGCAATGGTCTGTGTATCTGCAGTCCCAGGTCTCAACTGTTCCCTTTTTGACTGGTGAGTACAGACTACCACCACCTACTGGTGTGGAGAGTTATTTCCTCTCACATAATCAGAGAACATATGTGCTAATAGGCTGTTGGCGGTAGTCTCTGCTGTTTCGTCTCATCACAGACAACATGAGGGGATGTCAGTCTTTGTCTCAGTCTTTGTCACAGCTACTTCTTTCATTTCGGTTTGGTGTGTCTGAAGCTAGCTCACTCTGACTAGTTTGGCGGAAATCCAATGCTACATATGTCTTGAAAAGGATTGTAGTTAACATAAATTAAGAGGTTTACACAGGGGGAGAACTCATTCTTGAAGCAATCAATGAAATGGGAGAAAATCAAGAAATGTTTCTTTTTAATCTTGCAGCAGATAAGTGTTATTTCTGTGCGTGTGACCTACACCAGCCCTCTTTGAAAAACTAGACTATTACGTTTTATTTGGAACTAATACCTATCTCACATCAAAGAGGGTGTTGATCCACCATGTGTGAAACACATAGACAAAACAAGACAGACACGGACAAAAGGACAGGCAGTACAGAAAAGACATGCAGTAATGATAGTGATTTATATTCCAAACACTCCCAGCCAGCACTGAACCTATAGAGTCCCAAGAACCTATACCGAGCGGTGATGTCGGCCACAAACACTTGCACAGCAGCCACTGGTGGCCCAATTAACACTGAAGATAGGGTCTCAGTGGTTGCAGGAGTGGTGGGCCATGCTCATGCAGCAAGACCCCAACCAGTGCAAAGGGGCCCCCCCCCCAAGCCGCAAGAGCACCCGGTACACAGAACCCATAGCACCACAGGGACCCAGGCACAACGAACAGGCCCAGAGCCCAGGAAGCCCCCCTGACCAGCACTGCCAGAGCGCACAGGAAACATTTCTACAGAAACAACAGAGCATTGATAAATGTGTCATGAAGGACACCAACATCATCTGCACTCTGTCCAGCTCTGTTGGAGGTGTGAAAGAGATTATTATGACATTATTATGTTGGAGCATGAGGTCCATTCTCTACATAACAATGTGCTGCACGACTGAATAAATTAAATTAACAACTCCCAGAGGAGATGGCATGGAAAGATAACTGGTGTCCCAGAATAAGAAACTGAGAATGTCAAGATAACTGTAAAACTAAAACTCTGTGGATGTGCCACATCGACTTGGACCCAACCTGACAAGGGTGGCAGGAGTAGTGCTGACACAGAACCATCTGAAGAGCGATAGCACATTGTATAGCAGATAACCCTTTGCTGTAGTGAAGAATAAAACAGAGGGGCACTTGGAGAGCACATACCTCTGTCCAGGATCCACGCCTTGATCTGGATTCACCTCAAACTGTAATCAGCTCTTAATCATCCCAAGGGTCACCTCCGTCCAAAATCACCAAAACTCATCAAGAACTTTTTGAGATATTCTGCTTCTAACAAACCTCAATAGCGATTAACTGGGTTATGTTACGTAACGTTATCAATGTTCAAAAGACACTCCAGACTGCATTGAACAGTTTTCAATGCAAACAAAAGACATCGAGTTAAATACTTTAGTTCCTCATGTGGCATTCATGGATCAGCGTGGTGAATTTCAATGTCTCTCCATGAAACAGGGAGTTATTGGGACTCAGACTTTCATAATGTAGATGTAATATTAATCTTGAATATATAAGTATTCCAATCCAATGCATGTTCACCCCTATCTACAAACAGAAAGAAGTGTTCCTGACCACGGGACCGTACCATTGTTGTTGTTTCAGTGTATTGGCTACTATTGCTGTGCTGCTCATTATACCTGTCTTTGTCTACTCTCATTTTCATCTCATCAGGAATTAGATCAATTGAGGGTCAGTCTCTCATTACTGCCAAGCCTGGCTCATCCCAGTCTGACCTCTGACCTTCCTATGCCCAATCAAGAGGTTTTTTTTTTAGCTCTTTCCTTCCTCCTCCTCTTTTAGCTTTATGGTCAGGAGCAATGTTAAGTGTTAAAAAATGTTGACAGAATGCATGGAAATAAAAGATAATGAGAGATGGATCCAACTTTCCTACCAGGTAATCCAGAATCAGATTATGTTTTGAAATAGGGTGACAAAATGCCTTAATTGTTAATGTATAATCATGGATTTCTTTTTTCTTTTTTTACCAAGGAAGATGTGAACAAAAACCTCAGAAAATATTTCCAATTTCATTTTTATAGTGACAAAATAAATCATGCTAAAACAAGTGGGATTAAAGTCTAACGACAAATTTTAATGAATTTAATGATTCTATTCATATCTATAATATATCTAGCATCTATCAATCTATCTATTATTTATCTATCTATCTGTCTATTTATCCATCTATCTATGTATCTATAATCTATCTATCTATAATCTATCTATCTATCATCTATCTATGTATGTATCTATCTATCTAAAATGTTGAACTTGCTTTTTGGAAGCAGATAAACTAAAAATGAATCAGACTAATCAGAATCAGACCATCCTCCATAATATTCACAAATACTGGACGTGAAATTGGGAATGAAACGCAGTCACATTTTTCTGGTAAGGTGATGGTGAAGGGGTGGGGGGGTGGGGGCGGGGGTACTGCGGGTGATCACAGGGAGGGTGAAGTGAGGATTAGGGGGCAACAATGAGTTAAATGTTCACAGAGGCCAAAGCATCCCCCAATGTCCATAATTTGTCTAGAGTAATTGAGTGTGTGTGTGTGTGTGTGTGTGTGTGTGTGTGTGTGAGTGTGTGTGTGTGTGTGTAGACATGGGGCTTAGGCCTTGGTGAAGGGGCTCTCCAGAGAGAGTGGAGGACCCTCGCTGTCAGACAGGAATCTGAAGAGACCTCCCAGTAGCCCTCAGTGAGAGACCCTGCAGCTCCATTTATTCCCAACCCTCAGCAGCGGAGGAAGCCTGAGACAGTGAAAATGTCATGTGTCATTTGATTCCAATGGATAATGACATGTAACCCTTATATCTATTACTCTTCCACCACTGACACATACTGGTACGATGACATTTAAATGTGACGTCATGAATATGAAAAGCCTGAACTGTTCTCTGAGTCAGGGCATTTAATCACACCGGTTTTTAAATGTCTTGACTTATTGTTCAATAGCCTGAAGTGCAACAATTAAGACAAAGGATAATTTAGAATTAAAGACAGAGACATAAAAAGATGTGAAAGCGTGTTCATATATTTTATACTTTCATATTCAGTTATTTTTTCACCTTTTACAACTATTTGTAACTTTTCAATGGGAGACAAAAATAGCAAAGATGTTGTCATCCCGGTGATACCTCATTCCCATATGATGTCATAAACATGATGGTGGACGTGATGTTACTGACGGAGATGAAGCTGGCAGGCTGTGATTGTGAAGGAGGCGTTCTATTGTAGATGGTGGCGACTGCACCTCCAAATAACTCTAAAATGCAAAATCCCAGAGCAAAAGGATGGTCATTCAAATCATAACATCAGGCATGTGATCGACTGTGTTGATTGATGCGCTCAGCCAATGTCAATTTACATGATGCACTGCCATCTAGTGGCAAGGCTGAAACGTGTTTCAGTGAACGTCAGTGAACTCCTGTGATTGACAGGTTGTCATAGATAAAGAGAAACCACAGACACTCACCAGTAACAGGCCTATGATGAACTGTTGAACTCACTAATGTTTTTACGGACCTATAGGACAATGATCAGTGTGCATGTTTTAGCCGCAGTCTGAGAGAGATATAGTATGAAGTTCATCATGCACACAATCAGAGGCTTTGTGTAAACATATTTTGCTTATTTTATATTTATAGAATGTACTGTTCTATAGTGATATATTTTATGAGCTGTGTTTTGTCTTAAAGACTCGATAAAGAACATGAAGATTTGTTACTTGTCACATGCTGTCATTCTCTGCACCATGTAGTAAAACTAACTAACTCCAGCTCTCAGCTCCCTGGTCAAGAGATTCATGTGTGATGATGTGTTAAAGATGAGTTATCTTTATATGTTTATGTAGCAAAAGCTGCACTAATCAATATACTGTGTGTAATGTGAAAGGGATCACAAGCATCAGACTTCTGTGGAGCCTTTTTCAGTTGATCTTTTTGATTATTTTTTTTTTTGGTCCCACAGCGTAACTCTTCTGGTTCAGTCTCACAGATGTCATCAAACCTGTTTCCTGCAGCAGGCAGTTGTTTCAGTGGAAAAGCTCTGATAAACCTGCAGTATGCTTCCATCCACGTCTGGTGGATAGAATAAACAAAGGTTTGCGAACAGATTCACCAAAACAACTGACCTGTCACAAAGTGTTGTGCAGGCATGCATAGCTGGTTCCCACAGTTTACTGTTTTTCACCATTTAGACATGGTGTTGCTGTTTTGTTGTTGTTTGTTTTTTTGATGATTCAGACCACTGAGCTTGATACATATGAACAAAATACATGAACAAAACCATCAAAAAGAAATTTTCTGTGTATTTTGTCTCAAATACACATTTTAAGTTGCACATTTTATTTTGAAAATATAATCGCTCGATTGCATACCTCCACCAAGGCCGAAAATTCCTTCATGTCTGTTTAGATCTTATTATTGAAAATTAATAGAAAAAAATTGATTATTATAATCTGGATCTGCACACACTCATAGATAAACACACAACTCATGGATAATAATAATAATAATTTTTATTATTATTATTATTATTATGATTATCCTGACAAATTGGGGGAATTGTTGAGATATCCCCCATGTCACAATGTTAAAGAAATACCTGGATTTGCCCTTCTATCCGGATCTGCACCAATATAATCTTGCCCATGCCCCGCCCCTTCACAAGGTTTAAAGGAAATCAGCTCATTAGTTTTTGTGTAATCCTGCTGACAGACAAACAAGCAAAACAAGACAGACATGGGTGAAAACATGAACTTCTAAAGTACATGACCTCTAGAGACTGGGGGCACCATCGCCTCTGTCCCCACTGGGATCTGCACCCCTCATCTCATGGCCTGCGTCAGCATGTGGAGACAGACGGATCACTGCTCTCTCGTGACCATATTTACAACATGGAACGATGATCACATCATCTCCATGACAACTGAGCTGATGAAACCCATTACATATAGATGAAAGTCCTGAAAAGACAAGAAAGTGATTTTTACTAACATAACTTTGAAACCAAGCATTAAAGTGCCATAAATGTTTTAATGATATTCAAAGATCTGATCACTTGCAGCACGCTTTAGGACATGTGACCTGACTCTACATGGACTTGGACTGTCCAAACTGAGTTAAATTAATATTCATAATTCTTCCAGCTCCACTTTAACCCGATGATTGAAGACTGTCATGTTTTGGGTGCATTTTACAACATATTCTTAATTAACACAGCTGCTCACATATGTGCGCATGTCACCCCAGCTGTCTGATATATTCTGGACTGTGTGGGCAATCTGCAGACATGTCTGAGTGTAAAGGGTGTGTGTCCATGTTCATTGTGTCCATGTGTGTTTTTATCACTGGAATGAGAAAGTATTTCTCATCCGCTGAACTCAGTAACCTCTGAAGACATTTATGTCATCTTTTCATCTGAACCAATCAGGCAAATAATAATCCTGTTTGTGTTTGCTCAGCCTATCACAGCCGTGCCCTTCACCTCGAGCTGAGCAGGGGGTGGAGGGCATTCTATGTCAATGTACATCATAATTATGTTGAGCATAACATCATGACACACACACACACACACACACACACACACACACACACACACACACACACACAACCTTCTGGTGACATAGGAAGCGGTGGTTCGTTTGAAGTTGTCAGTTTGCTTTGTCTTTCACCTTTCAGATAACCTCTGACCTCTGTGACATGGGCAGAGGTTACTCTGGTTCAGTTCTAATGTGGTCATGTAAGGATATATATGGCGGGGTTGCATGCATGACTATATTACATACAGTGAAAATGCAAGAAAATTCTTCAACAAACGTTTTTCATTAAGTCATGACTCTTTCTCTACTTGTGCATCTTTGTGGACAATGTGCAAAGTCAAAGCACTAATCACTACAGTGCTCTTGAGTCATGTTTATTAGCTGAGAGGTCTTAGAAGCTGCCACTAGCAGGGATTTTTGGCCCAACTGCACCTACTTCCAAGGTGCATGGAGAAAGGGACAAATCTGAAGAGTTGAATTGTTGCTGCAGTTTTGACCTTTATAGACATCACTTTTTGAAGGTTTGTTTAAGTCCCCTGTGGCAGTGGGGGTTTTGGTTAAAGCCCCGTGACAGGAAAGAGACAGAGTGATTCAGGGAACTGGGCCAGGGAGAGAGAGAGTTAATTATCCCAGGCGTTGAACTGATCGCTCTTGCTCCCTTATACTGCAGTGTGCTGAACATGGAGGCGGGTCTGCCTGTGGGTCTGTGTGAGACTGGAAGACATGAGGCACATGTCTGGACCCGTCACTGAGAGAACCCACACAAGAGTGGCAGCAGAGATATTAATTACTACATCCCTGCAATGCATCCTGTTCAGTGGGCTGAACTACTGTGGAGCAGGCATTTACAAGGACGATGTCCCCTTTTGGGTGAATGTAAGTGATGTAAAAGTACCAGTGTATGGCACCTTGTCTAAAACTTGTGTTAGAATTGTATTCACTTCCCCAAAGAGTGAAGAGCAGTAAAAGAAGAGATGTGCGGCAACAGGGCATCCGACTGTGGGGCCTGGCCATGTACGTCTGTGGCAACTTCATCACAGGTTAATTCATGTTGTTACTGAGTAAATGAAATGTGTTCAGCCTTTATATCTGAGCAAATCAGAATAAAGTCTTAGGGATTGTGTAACACAATTTTTTTACAGTGAAAAAATATAATTCAACCTCAAAATGCCTTCCTTTACAATGGAGTTTGGTTAAACAGTATGTCCACTCTAAAAGACAGCTCCAAGCAGGACGGTGTTTTAATATTACTCCACATAATTTGTGGTGACACAGCTTCTAATATTGTAAACAGCAGAATGTGGTGCAGAAAGTGGAGCTAAAACACCTGCATAAGCACAGTTGGCTAGCATATTAGAGACAGCTGTTCCGCTTTGACAATAAAATAGAATTCATTTACTGGGACACGCCTCACAACAAGCTTCACCGGTTTTTGCACTCAATTACTTCACATTCTTCATGTGTGCAACAGAGTCAAACACCATGTCTTCCACCAGGGGCACCGAACAACCCAAAAGGAAGTGTGATTGGTACAAACCGTCAGGAGTGATGAAGGGAGTTTTCTGCTTAGACTCTGGATATAAGGGAGTCTGCCAGCAAACGTTGGTTAAATCCAGTGTTGTAAAAACACGAGCAGGAACCAATCAGTCCAGGAGCTCTTCAACCCAGGGCATTAGATAGGCATCGACAACATCTCCACTGTTAGTTCACCCATTTGCCAGTCCGTATTGTTCAGCTGATCTGAACATACATTTTCCAGGGGTTGGAAATTCCCAAATTGTGATTACTGGGATCCCCATCATCTTGAAATAGTACAGACTGCATGCACTCTCCATGTGTGGATTTACAACATGTGATTTTGATTGGTTTTTCCAAAGTGAGTGACATACTTGATAACGTCAGCTCGCACATTACACAGCACAGAGGTTATCCCTGCTCTTTGTGGATCATTATAATGGGTTTCTGGTAAGGTATGTCATTTTCTTTGCACTGAGCATTGCTTCTGACATTTACACAGCTGTGCTGCTCTGGAGTCCAGTGTTCTGAGTTCACACCAGCTCAGTCGCAACAAAACGCAACACATCCCACACGCATGTAATGTAATGTCATGTAATCCACTGCCTTATACTTGATCCATTAAAAAATAAAGGAGCACTTCATTGATATTTTTTTCTTTTTGACAAGCCTGATGCTGGTGAATTCATTCTGCTGTCTGGGTTGTGGTATGGGAATTGTTACTGATAGCTTTAGTAGCTGTAATGATAGCTAACAATGTGATGTGACCTGTCTCAGTGCTAACTAGTAGGTTAATCTGTTGATTGCAAGATTTCAGTTTATCCCTGGACAGCGCGGTGAGTCTACAGTATATTGGACTGATTATTAGTGGATGAGTTGGTTGAAGCAGGGTGAAGCATTTCCTGAGAGACTTTGCCCAATTTTCAAAGGAGGCGAGGCAGCTTAACTTGATTACTTAAATCTACCTCCTATCTCTAGGATCAGTCAGGATCTAATGATCACACAGTCCAGGAAATAAAGCAGCCATCCTCCTGATGAATCCTGAGCTCCATGGCCTAATGAGGCCTACCTGAAAATAAAAAAACCTCATTGAAGCTTTTATTTCTGGCAATATAATAAAAATAACGATACGAATAAGGCCCTTAATGCACTTTTACCATGAACTTAAGACAATTTTCTTTAGATTGTTTGAATAGGGCCCAGAACTACATTTTGACAAAGACAGGATGTTCATATTTCTGATGATCCCATATCCTTAACATCCAGCTTTTAGCTGGAAACATGACCAGACACAGGCGTTCAGTGACAAAACACATCCTCTTTCCTGGTAGCAACCGTATAAATCAGTACTGGATTCAAAACAAATTGTTTTCAGTGCCAGAGATAATAGAGATAATAGAGATAACAGAGGCTAGAGGATAGTCCGTACTATGACCAGAGTCTGACCCAGCTGGAGAAACCTCCTTCCTCCTCTTGTCTTACAGCGTCCTCTGCTGTTAGGAAAACAGAATTCAATTTACATTCAGTTTTCCTGCTGATTTCAACTTAATTATGAGAAACTTTTGTCTCGGCTGGGTCTGATAACTATCTCCTGATTCGTCCAGGTTTAAAGACAGTGGCTCTAACGGAAGTGTGTGCGCTCTCAGGGTTTTCTCTCACGGACTGTAATGAAAAAGGCTGCGCAGGACCTGTGACTGTTCACCTCCGGACCGCTACGGGGGGCAGCGCTTCTCTGATGATGCGGGAAGCAGAGCTGAGCGGCTGCCGGAAACTGATGGGGAAACCAAACAGCGAGATTAAAACCTCCAGTTCACGTCTCCGTGGAATAAAGCATCAGGCGCACTCGGCTGTCCGAGCTTTGTGAGAACACCTTTAACAGAATACGCTTTTGAAGTGACGATGGCCGGCGAGTCTGGACACGACGATCTGTTCGACAGCATCCTTATGTCGGATGAAAGGTGAGTTTCCGTCCAGTTGAGTCTTGTTTACCTGTACACGTGCCTACGCATCTGAATTTGACACGAGACCGATTTCAGGCTACTTTTTTGGACGCTTCGTTCTAATGGAGTGTTTTCAGTCTTACTAATATTTTTAATATAATATTATTAAAGTCCATATTGAATGACGACGGTGCTTAGAATATTAGCAGATCATTGAAGGCATTCGCCGTAATTGTTGCACCACAGCTCCAGTCCCATAGTGGAATCACGAGATCTATCAGGTGAAGTGAAACGTAGGCTGATTCTGGACATTGTTGCCCCTTCATTAGACGACATTTCGTAACGTTTTGCTTGGTGAACGCAGGGCTGGGGTGAGTCGAAACGTCTAGACCGTTCTGTCTAAAGAACGGGGTGTTCAGCCGGTGTGTTACGAAGCGTAGCGCGAGCCACAATAGACATTTATCTGACGTCACAATTCGCACGATTGTGCGGTCCTGCGGCCGCCATTCCTGAGGGCAGCAGTAGTCAGCGACCCTCAGCCCTACGAGAAGAGAAGAGGGTGGAGAGGAGGAGAGAACAGGAGAGAACCGAGCCCACGGCCAGAGGACACATACCATGACATCCCATATTACTTATGTAACTAAGTAATATCTATATCTATATTTTTATATTTTCATGTCACTCAGAATTTCAGTCATAAAATTATATCTTTCCAACTGTGTGCCTGAAACTGTCCAAATTTATTTTATATATCTTTCTTTTGCTACTTTTAGTTTGTCACAATTCCTATTATTTTTTCATGTCCTGTATTAAGATTGTCAAAGTAAAAATGAAATGTCTATATATATATATATATATATATATATATATATATATATATATATATAAATATACACTTTAGATAACTCTTGTTTTAATTTGGCAGAAGCATAAAAAAAAGCCATTTCGCTTTTAGACTACGTTGAAGTGCATTGAAACAGTTGTCATGTAACTGTTGCTTCTAAACAAAGCACACCTGTGCTTAATGAGAGGTGACGTGAGAATGGCTGAATTCTGCATGACTGTGTAAAGAAGGATAAAGGTGGCCTCTAGAAACAACCACGCTGTGAATGTGTAATTGTTTTTGTTCAGGTTCCAAGGCGAGGGCTACAGGGAGGGATTTGAGAAAGGGACCCGGCGAGGACTGCAGGACGGCCGCAGACATGGAGCCTTTCACGGGGCCAAGCTGTCCACTGAGGTGAGTCAGCACAGTGGAGGTGACGGTGGTTAAGTGCCTTATACTGATGCATTGGTGTGCGTTTCATTTTTGGCTGACACAAGTACACGACATGAATGAGTTCGACCTGTAATTAGCGCTGCTCACTCTGACCCTCCTGTGTCTGTAGATGGACACTCAGCCTTCATACCTCCACCAAGGCCAACAGTCCACCTCTCTAAGATGTGCAAGTCTACCAGCACAATGAATGTGTGTCGGTCCATTTCTCAAAGTGTTACAGTAACGACAAACTATGGTTGTGTGCAGCTGAAGCATCAGCACCACCTCTCTGTCATTACTGGTGTTGTGGTATCCAGTGTGTGTGTGTGTGTTTGTTTATGCTCTCCTTGTTAGGAACTGTTGTTTATCAGAGGAGGGGGGGGTTGATTGGGGTGTTAGTGGAGTTCGTATTTTTCCTTTAACCTCCCTGAATCACTGGGGGGGATTCATGACACAGCAAGTGACAGCAGCGGCCAGAGTGATGTGAAGATCAGATGAGTAAGAGGAAAACATGGCCTCCTTGTGATTAGCCTGTTCACTTCCTTCATTTAGGAGGAAGATGACTTGCGTTGCTTTAACTTCCCCCTGCCTCTCAGGTTTGTTCACTGTCTCTTGTCCTCTGACCTCCCTACAGATCTCCTTCTATTATGGTTTTGGCATCACATGGAAATGTCTCCTACAAAATAATACAGATGTCAAATCAAGGTATGGTCCTCCTCGACTCCTGCTTCGGCACTTGAATAGTTTGTCTTGTGCACCTTGTGAACTACGTGCATCACGCAAGTGATCCAACATTTTCACAGTCATACGATGAATAATGTCTTGTCTCTGCTTAACATGCAATACATACAATTTATAAAGATGGTAAAACCCCATCATGATGTCATCATTAAATGCTTGATTTCTGTTTCCATCAGTTACTGTGTTTACATAAACATCAGTATCCTGGTTATTGTCGGGTTTTTGGAGTATCCTGTCTTTGTGTTTGTGCATGTTAACATCATATCCTGGTCTCAGTAACCGGGATATGACCTTATCCTATTTCTGTGAAACCTGAAAACTCTAGCTGGAGTACTCCCAAAGAAACAGGGATACTAGTACATGTAAACTCTTATCCTGAGTGAGGTAACAGAAACTGAAACACACAAAGGTGGCTGCAGCCAAAGCGTCTCACTTCTGGAGCAATGAAGAAACAGAGTTTTGTCTTTCAGTAATGAAAGAGTTAATTAATTAATCACAGGGACAGGGGAGCAGGTCCGGTCACGATGGGAAACGCTGAAGAAGCATTATTATGTGGCCAAAACATCAAAATGAAAGAAGTGGCTCTGATCCAGCGACGGTCACCGGGATACCAGTATGTACGTGTGTACAGGGAAATCTCTGTGTTCATGTAAACATCCTATCCTAAATATGATCAAAACCAGGATATGCCTCATAACCGGGACTTGTGTTGAATAGGGGTGTGTGTAACGATGAGTAGATGATATTTTGTAGCCTTTATAAAATTCTTATATTGTTCCAGCTCACTCTTGTTAATTGGATATTAATTGTGGCCTACTAATGAAATCAAGGAAAACACGCACTACTCATTCACTTTCAACTGAAGCGTTCCGGTAATAACCGTGTCTGTTGTGATGTAGTGTATGACAGTGTTGATGTCTTGCCATCAGCTGCTTGTCTTGTCACTAGGTACTTTTTTTTTTTTTTTGCTAATTGATTCCACCAAGGATCGATGTGTGTTTTTGTGCCGGTACCTTGGCTGGTTTCAGCCTGATGACTCCTGAAGTCCTTCATACATCTCATAGTCTGAGTGCGAGGATGATCCGCATCCGCTGCATGGATGGCGAGGCTGGCGGTGTCTATTTTGTGTCCTGATGCTGGTTGTTCACTCATTTTTTTTCCAGTCTTGACACACTTAACACACACTGCATGCACTCTGTGTGCACACACACACTGCTCTGTCCTACGAGGCTGCATGAGGCGATGAATGCATGGACCCACTGTGTGTGGGACAACGGACATCGTTTAAAGACGATGTCATCGTATGTGATACGTATCTCACGCCCCCGGAGTTGGATCTTTCAAATTAAGATAACTCTGTGACCCATAAACAAAGGTAGATGCTGTCAGAATTTGGACAGCAGTTCTCCTGACATGGAGAACAATCGGAGGATAACAGGGAATTTAATATGCTATACACCCAGTTTGTTTGACACTCTTAAGGTCCAGCTGTTAGCTGCATTCACATTTACTGATGATGGAATCCTGAGATTTAATTCAAAGCTACAGTGAGCGTCCTGTTTGATCTCTTTGTTTCTGTGTGTGCTGTCAGAAAGCGAATGAAAGCACTGGAGTCTCTCATGGGTTTGATTCAGAACTCCCCTCATGACGATCCGCAGTCTGAAAAGCTACAGGAGGACATGGAGAAACTCCGGGCCAAATTCAGACAGGTACTCCATTCAGTCGAAAGTAGTGACGGTGAGGGACGTCACCACCAGTTGGAACAAGGGGTTAAAGTGGGATTTGGCAGGTGGGAAAGTGAAACCCTCATTTCTGGTGTAAAAAAAAAGTACATCAATCAAATATTTTATTATATGCATGAAATATGTTCAATCACTTTGCATCATTTCCAGCGCTATGACATTATAATGACAGACTGATACCAGCGCTGATGCATTCACTGACAGCAGCACTCCCAGTAAATGTCATGCAACTATATGATGCTAAGACGCGACGCTGAGGGCTCTGTCGCCAAACGTTCGCAGTTTGGTGTAGGGGGGTGGAAAGCAGACCCATGTCTGAGGACCGCAGCTTTCTGGGACGGAGTGTAGGGATGGAGGAGGTCCGTTAAAGTACTGTGGGGCAAGGGCATGGAGGGGTTTGTAGGCGAGAAGAAGGATCTCGTAGTCTATGCGAGACTTGATCGGGAGCCAGTGGAGATGGACGAGGGTTGGGGTGATGTGCTGCCAGGACTTGGTGCAATACAATACAAATGTGTTTCATTCTCACTGTAGCCTGATAGAACAGACACGCTCGTATATTAGTCAGTCAGTCTGCTATGTAGCGGCTCATGCTATGCACACGTAACCACATCCTGAAGCCTATTTTTACGCTTCTACATCATTGTCATCCATTTTACATACACAAGTTAATTACACTGATTGCTTGTTGCTTGTCCTGCGTAGACACTTGTGTGCTGTGTCAGCGTCTGGCTTACATGTAACTATTCTGTGTTAGCAAAGGAGTTGTAGCATGCTAGCTAACCTCTGTTGTCACCCAGGTCTGCTCTATGCTGAGTGTCCCGACTGACTTCAAGGATTACATCAAGACCTCCGAAGGGACGTCTTTTTGAAGCTGTCACGATGAAGACGATGATGAGGAGGTGAGGAGCTTCATCTGCGTTCTGGACAGGAGAGGAGGAGGAGGAGGAGGAGGAGGAGGAGGCTGGGCTGCGACGAGCCTGCAGCCCTGATGACGGCCTCAAAGGTGGCATCAAGTGACTGATTGCGTTGGTCATTTTACTTGGTGCTACTCTGTATTGTACTGCATTGTGTTCTTTGCATCTCTTCATTGATGCCATGCCTGTATTGTAGTTTTCAGACACATTTAGAGAGCTTAGAAAATGTTACAGATTACTGGAGAACACTAACAGTGAACACTCAGTGTTCACAGTGCAGACCTGCCAACCACTACAGTTTGACACGAAAGGACGCTGATAAGATTTGTGACTCTAAGCAAAAAGCTGCTGATTCCTGAGAGTTCCATTATGCAGTGCAGCTCTGAAGTCTAAATGCAAGAGGCAGCAGCGTTTAGCCTGCCAAAAAGCAACAGAAGAAGAAGAGTTGGAGGAATCTTGGTGCTGTGTTCAAGCGGGGATCATTGACAAATACATTTTGTCAGTCATTTCAAGAGAATTGGGTTTTATCTGGATACCCCTCCTCACTTACCGGCTGATTCCACCAGGAGTACCGTGATTCCAACTCCTTTGCAAAGGTTAACAGTTGGGGTGGATGAATGAAGTTGAAAATGTGATTGTGAATTGAGCTGAATTAAAGCAGACCTGACATCCTTCGGAAAATATTTAATGTTATATGTTGTTTTTTTTCAATTGCTAACATGCATTGGTCAAAACTGAAGTCACATTATCAAAACTCTTCACACAGTCAGAGAAACAGACGTCTATGTGGAGCAAACTGTCAATCATTTCCCAATGCTTTCACACAAAATGAATTCAATGACAACAGTGACTGAAATCCATGAAGTCTCTTCTGAGTCCACCACCTGCAAAACACTATATACTGCAGCACATGTTTCAAATGCTAACACACTGAGTTCAAAACAGTTAGAAACAATCAGAACAGAATGATGGGGAAAAAACCATTTCTGCTGCGGCCACATTGAAATCTATAGAAAATCAAATCAAAATATTGACAATAAAATGAAATAATAATCATTCCAAACAGCTGATTGCAGTTTGCAGCTGAAAACCTACCCAGGTGACCTGTTTTTGGCCTCATTACTGAAGCAAGCAGATAAAAGAGGACAGCCTCTGAATGCTTGTTCAGGAAATATGGATGAAAGAAGACAGGTTGGTGGAGAGAGAAGAGGAAGGAGAGGAAGATCCAAGAGCTGTGGTCTCTGATGAGAAAAGGACCCCAGTTTCTGACCATGTGTTAAACCATGACTCTCTGTGAGAGAGGCTGCTTTAAGGCTGCAGCCCAACCAACAGGTGAGACATGCATCCCTCAATGCTGGACGCCATGAATGCAGGGTGTGGAGATGTTTCTCCCGAGGTTTGAAAAAAATAGCCTGTAGTAAGGGTCCATTATGAATTATCTTAGCAGTTTAATTGTTCAGACCCTGTCATAGGAGGCGAAACTCCACTCCAGTCGCACCGAAGGAACACATCACCTGATGCAGGAGCGTTTTTGTGATTCGTGAAGGTCGGGCACAAAAGCGTAACCTGCATCAGACGAGTCCACCAAACAACTTGGAAGGATCAGTCAGTTTGGGAGTTTTTGATCGTAATAAAATAATAATTATTGAACTCTTTAACAGGAAGTCTCATTGAGATCTAGATCTGTTTTCAAGAGATCCCTGTGAACAAAAGGAACGTACAGAGGTCTAACATGGACAGACCCACACATAGTGCCCAAACACATTATCGTAATTTAGGTGGGTTTGCATGTACAAGTACAGCTTATTAAAATGTTGAAATAAAAAAAGAGAATGTAACTTGAAGCTCATTCCCTTTGTGTGCAGCATGTTGTGTGATCTGACTCTGTGGGTCCTTCAACCAGAGAGCAGAGGTAACCTGGTCCTTTATAGTTGGGTCTAATAAAAAATAATAATCTGTTAAAGGCAACCATCCCACCATCATATGCACCGATCAGCCGTAAGATTATAACCACCTGCCTAAAACTGACGTCCCCTTTTATCCATCGAGGCAGCTCTGAGGCATAGACCCCACCTCTGAAGGTGTGCTGTGGTATCTGACACCGAGAACGTTGGCAGCGGATCCTTTAAGTCCTGTGAGTTGTGAGGTGGTGCCTCCATGGATTAGACTTGTTTTCTTTCCAGCGTATCCCTCAGATGCTGACTGGATTGAGATCTGGAGAATTTGGATGAAAGTCAACACCTTGAAGTCGCGTTCCTCGAACCATTCCTGAAGCTTTTCTGCAGTGTGGCAGGGCTCGTTATCCTGCTGGAGGAGGCCACTGCCATTATAATAGTGTTTCTATCACAGGGTGTACTGGGTCTGCAACAATCTTTAGGTAGGTGGTACGTGTCGGTGTGTGTGTGTGTGTAGGGTGTTGTGGTTAGTGAGGAATGTCTCACCAGTGATGATGTGATACACAGAGTCAACAGGCTGTAGTGTAGGGGGAGAAGCATGCACATACCTCTGACTGGTACTGTATGCAGTGTCAGAATAACCAGGTCAGGTCTGTTCAAAAATCCAGTTTTGACTTGACCTCTCTCAGGTGGGGATGAAGACCAGGAGAAATTCCCATTCTTTGACCGAAATGTAACAACAACAACAACCTCCGCAGGGTCCTGTTGTCCAATCCAATCACTGGATTGTTTCATTGTCCAAGATGTAATCCAGAGCATCACATAAAGATGTAAAGTATATCCTTTGGCCATCATGTTGCCACAGAATGAACTGTGAGCAAGGCCTCAGAAAAGCTTCATATAGCAGAGCTGTGAGACAGTTGTCTATCACTGAAACAATGTTGTGGTTGTTTTTGACATTTTAAAATTCTATTGGGGATATGTTCCCGTGGGGGGTTACCATGGAAGCCAGAAAGGGACATGAGGTGTGTGTGTGTGTGTGTGTGTGTGTGTGTGTGTGTGTGTGTGTGTGTGTGTGTGTGTGTGTGTGTGTGTGTGTGTGTGTGTGTGCTCAAAGACACCTGCGCGTGGGGGGTGTGGGAATGTGCTTGAACTCTATTTTATACACTAACTGTAGTCTTACCCATTGGTTTCTATGACCGGTCAGTTTTGGCTGGGAACACCAAGTTCAATGAAACAACCAAAACTTGAATAAAAGTTCTCAAAAATGTATTTTGTGTTCAGATGCCATGTGTGAACAAAGTCATGGAGGCTTATGACGAACGGATGAAATGAACTACGTTTTCTTTTAGAGAGAAAACTTTGTAAATCGGTCACATTTGACTGGAAAAACAACAGGAGGGTTAAGGTACCCAACCCCATTATTATTGTTTTTATTTTCTTTAATGCCACAGCTTTATGAGTTCAAGTACAACACAGACTGTAAGTACTGCCTGTGGATAAAACCAGGTCAGCAGCCTCTGCTGTGAACAGTGTATGTACAGAGAGTTAAACATGCTCTGTTCTGTTCACACATGCAAACAACAACAGCAGCATCAGGAGGTACCAGAGAGGACCAAAGGGACGTTTTCAGCCCTCATCAGAGATAACAATAACCCATTAGAACTGTGTGTGTGTGTGTGTGTGTGTGTGTGTGTGTGTGTGTGTGTGTGTGTGTGTGTGTGTGTGTGTGTGTGTGTGTGTGTGTGTGTGTGTGTGTGTGTGTGTGGTGGGGAACAGTAGCAGCTGGTTTATGCAGTGTCAGGCAGCAGGTGAACGCTGTCTTCTAGTCAGCAGCTTCCGAGGACAAAAAGAAGGGGAGAGAGGGAGGGAGGGAGGAAGAGGAGGGCTGACGGGCCAAATGAGAGGGCCTGTATTCAGAAGAGTGTTTTAGTATGACTCGTACCCTCTTCAAAATCAAATCAAATCAAAAGACAGGACAGACTGGGCTATTATCAAATGAAGAATCCCAAGAATACAAAAAAGAATAAAAAAATAAAGAAGGTAGAAGAACACAGGTTAATCCACTGTAGCCATAGTAAAGTGGGGATGACGAGGAAGACCAGGCAAGCAGTTTGAGGAGTAATAATCCAAGGAGGAAGGAAAGGAAGAGGAGGTGAAGGAGAGATAAGGAGGAAGCGCAGGGGGGAGAGGAGGTGGGACTGAGGTCTTTGAGAGAATGTGGAGGAATGTGTGGAGCAGGTGGTGAGTGGTCACATGAAAAGCTGTGGTGACAAACACAGCCAGCTGGCTGCAGCACAAATGCCTCCTGAATCAAATTGTGGCATCACATTTCACCACAAGCACACCAACAGTTCCACAAGGAGGAGGAGGAGGGGCCTCCATATAGAACCCCACACCCCCGGTTCTCCTCTGTGGAACAGTTTACATCAGAGTTCAGCTTTGTCTCAGCTCGGTATTAAAGAACACTCATATCGTGTTTATTTCATTTGGAACGTCATTATTACCGTCTATGAGTTAAAGAAAATGATCATCCTTGTTAAACTGTACGCATCATATCTTTAAAAATGGGTTTTGTTGATCTGTTGTGTGGTGTTGGATCTCAGGCCAAGGATGATTTGATTCATTTTGAGGCGGATGCAGTCATGGGTGAATGTTTTCTCTCTCAGCATTGTTGATGGGGGCTTTATTTTCAACTTTTCCCCAATATGATGAAAAAATACAGGTCATTCAAACTCAAAAATATACCCTGTCATGGACAAGTAATGTTTTCACTCATCTGTGGAACCTAAGTTATAGTTGACCAAAAAAAAAATAGATTCGCCATTATGGGAAGTCATGTTTCTGCTGATGACTCATAAATTACTGACGAGAAACACATGATTACAATTGTTAGGAGTGTGTTTCCAGGATCAAGGAATATGGTGATAATATACAGTCTTGAAAATTAGAGTAAAAAAAAAAAGAAAATAGATTTATTTGCATGATAAACCTGAAGTAATTGTTACAGGATTTTGGACGTTAGTGACGTGAGTGTTCACTGTGTGTGCTTCCTAGTTAATGATAGTAATAGAAATAGAAAGCCTTTATTTTCATTATACAGCATACAATCAAATACGTTTTATACATTTTGATTTAGAATTTACATATTTACTAAATAAATAAATGCTGAAGGTGTTCACCACATACTTTTAGTGTAAAGTGTGTTTTACTGTGTGTGTGTGTGTGTGTGTGTGTGTGTGTGTGTGTGTGTGTGTGTGTGTGTGTGTGTGACTGATTTGTTATGCAAGGAATGTCTTTGATGGGGCTTCAGTGTGGAGGAAAAGGCGTGAAAGACTAATCCTTTCCCACAGGCCTGCCAGCGCCAGCTTAACCAGCAGCAGACAAAGACCCTCAGCACACACACACACACACACACACACACACACACACACACACACACACACACACACTATGTAACATGTACAACAACATACTGTTGTGTTTCAATGTGCTTTCACTTTTTCTATCCATGTGCCCATCACCTGCTGATATATTCCTCTGAACACACACACTGAGCAACAGTGTATTCAAAAAAACATGAAACCACCTCTGCACATACACACACACACACACACACACACACACACACACACACACACACACACTCTGTATATGTGTGTGTGTGTCTAGTTTAACATAAATTATACAACATATATATAGATTTGTTTCTTTTCTTTTGCTCTTTTTAAGTCGTAACTTTGTACAAACATGATAAAATGTGTTTCGTCAAACATTCCAAACAACCTCTTGGGAAGTGCAGAAAAATGTCGGAATCACTGGTTTTAGATCAACTCGATGGAGTAAATGTTACTTTGTGTAATGTTGATGCTTCCGTTTCATCTCATTGAAATGGATTATTATGAAGCATTTGAAGGAAGAAGTGATTCAGTGATTCAGATACAGTATCTTTACACATCAGTGTATTAAATCAGTGGTTCCCAAACTTTTTTTCTGGGGACCCACATTTTTAAAGTGACAAACCATCGTGACCTCCTGACCATTTTTACTGCCGTCTGCATCATCTTATTATCTAGAATAGGTAAATCATTTCAAAGTGATATACATTTAAAGTACAACTACATTGTATGCTTATTGAAAATATATACTGTACATATTTTAAATACTTTATAGATACGATCAAATACGTGCATTTAGGAGGGGTGTGGTATCTCATTGTTTTTATCTCCTCTTATCAAAATACAAACATTTTAAATAGGCTACTTTATAAATGAGAAAATGCATTCAGTCAGAATAAACAGCCACTCATTGAAAGATGTTGACATTTTAATGAGAATTTAAGTGCATTTTAACTTAGAAAACAGGCACTCATCAGTGAAACAATACACATTTTAACTACTTTACATGAGACAAAGTGCATTTTGGTGTAAGTTTGTAATGCTGACGTTTCAATATTCATTCAACACACTAAGAAATAGGCTATTCTTCTTGTCGGAGGTTTTACGCTCATGCCTATTACCAGAACAGTAGGCCTGTTGTAAGTACTGCTACTATTGTTCTCAAAAGAGATTAAATGTTTTAACCACATCAGGTCGTGTCATCTCATTAGGCCCATTGTGTACTTTACCTTGCCAATGTGAAAGGTGGGCCTGCTTGTTCTCTCGTAATGTTCCAGTCAGGTGTATCGGGTGTAGCTAACATGACCTGCAGCAGTCTGGTCCTTAGCTGGGTCTTGTCCCTGGTCTCTAGCTATGCCTTTCTTTTTTATTAGCCAGGCATCCATGTTTGTGTGACCATCTGCAAAATGTGTTCATTACTTTGGTGGAAACTATGGTGGACACCTGGGTGCAAACCCAAACGGGTTCTGAACAAAGCACCGCCTGCCTGTCTCCAATGCCGCGCTATGATGGGCAGAGCTCCATGTGTGGTGGAGCTAGAAACACGCTCCCTCATGTGGCTGAACGATGTACTGCAGATATAAATCTAGAATAATAGTAAAAAAAAAAAAAAAAAATAGAATCGTAACTATTTTATTTGGCGACCCAAATAAAATCTCCTGTGATCCACCTGTGGGTCGCAACCCAGACTTTGGGAACCACTGTATTACATCATGGAGCACCACAGAAAAGTTCACTTTATATTCAGACACATCTGCTGAATGAGGTCAGTATATAGGGGGGATGACACCAACCCAATGGATTGGATCATTGCATACATATAACAAGGTAATTTAATCTGTTGTTGCTTAAGTGAGTAAATGAAATAGTTGTGGCTCAGTTGACAATAAGAGCACTGATTCCAGGGCCGGTGGTGGTCCACAAAGTCGTCCAGCACATTTCTGAGTTTGCCCCACTGACCTCATTGTGCTCTTTCTTTATTCTGTAATCTTATTCCATTTAAAACATCTCATCTATACAGTGTTGTCATAACTACATATTTACCCCAAGGCTAAGAACTGCATTGCTTTCTGGCATCCCGTCTCATGTGTCTTTGCACATGATCATCATGGTCGGTGTGGTGTTAATGTCATTACTTATGCATTACATAGGTAACCAAAAATGAGGCAGGAACCTGAACCAATCCATGTTTGGAAATTGTTGACAATCATAAGTTACAATGTCAAACTGTGATCTCTGATTGTTCTCTAGCTGTTGGCTGGATGTCAGAGGATGGAAAAGTGATATGAGGTTTCAGATTCCTGTGGACATGTCCTAAGTCTCTTCTCGTAATTCAGTCTAAGAACTCATGTCTTCTCTGATCTTCAGGAAGTCTAGTCTTACCATGATTCAGACATGGGAGAGAAAGAACGATGACAAAGCAGCTGTAAAGCATCACTTTCTGTGTGGGTCAATGTTACTTTTGTTTTCAGTGCAGCTGTTTTCCAGATTCTAAATCAGAGGATATGAAGGGCTGTTGGTGCAAAGTGTCACTGCTAATTTCTAATTCATGCAGTTGTCATTTTCAAACCCTGTGGTCACGTTTAAGAAGCAAATGTACCCGTGCCTGTCTGTGTGCCAATGGGAGTGCTGGTCTTAAAGTGGGTGTGGTCAGGTTGTTGGTGCATATATGAGGCAGCAGAAAGCAGTATTTCTTTTCTGCTCCTTACAGTAGGCTTTACTCAGAGAGTAAGATGACATAAGCGGCTTCACAACTCATCTACACTCTGCCTGTTCCACACCTAGTGAATGATGCACAGATCAGCTCTGATGTCGTCTGAATCCATGTACGTTTTTCATGCACCCACCAGAACCAATTATTTTCTCTGAGACTCACACCTCCATGGACATTCCACTGCACCTCTACCATCAGGAGGAGGGCTGCTGTACTATGAACCTGGTCTGTGTGTGAATGTTGAGACCAGGGGTTACCAAGTGGTGGCCTGTGGGCCAAACCCAAACCATGAAGCCTTTTGACACAACAGGAAACAGGAGTCCCATTATTAACTTATATCATCAAAGGGATTGGCACATGAATATAAAATATTCCTTCAGTCAACAGATGATGTCATCTGAACTGGTTATGTCAGGTGACTCTCACTCTTATATTTTCTACAGATTTTGACAGAAGATGGGATGAAGCCTAATTGTCTCACTGTCAGGCAAGTGGATCCAAGTGTTCATTAAGGGTTTGCTCCTGCAGATACCTTGCAAGTTCAAAGTCTTGCATGGTTCTCTTGGCGATCGTCTGCGAGATTCCTTTTTTTTTTTAGGAGGAGGAAACGTTGCACCAGCTCCTCCATCTCCAAACACTGAGGTTCACACAGCAGCATCTCTATCTTCATCATCACGCTGCTCTTCAGGCACCGCCAGCATCTCAGATGCGTTTCAGGTGTCGGTTTGAGAAAACTACGTCTTGTTTATCAAAAGCCTATAGCGGGATGATTAATGATTCATTCTAAAATGTGTTCTTTTTATATTTTCCTCGTATAATGGATACTTTTCCCCCCCACAGATGTGTTCTGCCATACGGCATCAAGGTTCGCCGGCTGTCCCTGGGCTCAACGCCGAAATGTGCCCAAATTGATGATGTAACATTTGGCTCAAATAATGCCAATCGGCTAACGTCAACTGCATGTGCAGATATCACAAGTATTAAAGCCTAGAAATAATTCAGAATAATTACAGACACACGCAAGACCTCCAACCTGCAACAAAGCTGAAGTGACCAGCTAATGAAAACTTCTGTTTCTCCAGAAGTGTGTGTGGTTGCTCAGTGATGGCTCTGGAACAGTCCTTATTTTAACATACATCAATAAACGTAACACCAAACAAGCTTTTTCAGCAGTCAGAGGTGTTCTGGTTCTTCCATTGTCTACAGGGTCACCAAGTAGCATATCTGGACGAGGAGCTTCTGTCCAGACGACATAAGAGAAAACATGCACTGTAGATAGCCTATTATTGCTACCACTAAAGTGAGGCACAAATGCACACATCATGTATTAAAGATGACTATCAAAATTAGAAAAGTTGACTGTAAACCAAGTCTCTTCAGAGGTGACTGGACAGAAAACTATGTATTTATTTTTGTGGTTGATAAAAGGTGGAAATACTAAATGCCATTATGAAGACAGACACGGACACTTTGAAGAAACGTATCCAGGGTGAGTACGCGGAAAACAAATGTGCTCAAAAGCCCAGTATGAGCCATCCACACCAGGCGTTGCTCATTACCTCACAGCACAACAAGCAAACGAGTGTGTTACACTGAAAATGACAAGGCAAAAACAACTCTGTCATTTGGTAGCAGCTGGACAGTCTTTATAGAGGAAGCTGAGTTCATTTTTCTGAAAAAAATAAATAAATGTGTGTTTATGGCACTTTCCAAAACATCGTCACAAAGTGCTTCAAAATATATAAACCCTTAAAAGGCAAATTAAAAAGCTCAAGTAAAATCAGGCAAGTGTTTTTAGAAGGGATTTAAAAAGAGATCAGTGACCAGCCTATCTGATGTCCTCTGGCAGATCGTTGCAGGGCCTTGGGGCCATGGCTGCAAATCCCCTTCAGTCGGGCCCCTGGAACAGATATAAGACTTCTGCCCCAGGACTAAAGAGGTCTTAAGTCTAGTAAAAGGTCAGATATGTAGCTGGAACAGAGGCCATGAGGGCCTTAAAAGTTATCAGTAATATCTTAAAATCTATCCTAAAACATATACTGGGAACCAGTGCAAGGAGGCTAAACACAGGTTCAGATTCTGGCAGCAGATTTCTGGACGCTCTGGAGTCGTTCACTAGATTTTTTTTGTTCAGGCAGCTAAAAATCTAAGCATGAAGATATAAAAGCATGTATAAAATGGTATCTGTTAGAGTTGAAATGATCATATATTTTTTTAAATATTTCTAACAAAGCTGAGATTACTCTCAAACCAGACGCCACAGGCTACAGGCAGAACCAGTAGAGGGCAGAGTTTGTTTTGATGTATGCTGTGAACCAATGAGAGGGATGGTCTATTGAAGTGATGTGATTGGACAGGGTGTGTCTATTCCAGCTGCAACCACTTATTAATCAGATTTGGTTGTTTTTTGGATTTAGTTTCTAAGGGGGCAAATACCTTTTCACACTGGTAATGTAGGTATGGAATCACCTTTTTGCCATATTAAATTAAAATGTGACTATACTTCAATATCATGTCCTTTTGTTAGTGCACTGTGTTTGTAACCCTCACATGAATCATCCAACTATTTTAATACTTTCACCATCACTTCATCATCTCATGGACAAGAACAGACGCTTCACTAGACTCCATCTAATTTATGGTTTTTATTGTGTAGTCGACACAAATATGAATACACGGGTCTAAGCCCAGCTGCAGACAACTGGCATGAAGTGTGGAATGTGTGTGGATGATTTGTAAAAACAGTCTATGGCTTAACAAGCACGACAATGAATATTTACAACTCAGACAGTTGGAACATTGGAGCAAAAAGCTTTTCTTTTATAAATATAAAAAGGGGAAAGGAAAGACGGCCACTACGGACCTAGAGGGGGGATAAAGTCTCTTTCAGAGAGACAGTTTAACACTCAACAGAGTTATATATATCCCATTTTCTGATATGGCACCAGTATCAAACATGCTCTGTGCATGCTGATTTCCATCACGGATGCTTCATCTCGAGCAGGTTTAACAGAGCTATAGGCACTGACCCAACAAGTAGAATAGTGTTAGAGCTAAACAAATAAGACTACAAATTAAAGATAGATCTTGACTGTCACATGAGGTATCGTGGGTCAAAGCATTTCAGTACATCGACTCATTTTTTCTTGTTTTTTTTGGAATAGTCTGGAAAATCATATGATGTAA
Source organism: Chaunax sp. Z400 (assembly GCA_037577475.1). NCBI lineage: Eukaryota > Metazoa > Chordata > Actinopteri > Lophiiformes > Chaunacidae > Chaunax > Chaunax sp. Z400. Next base: position 6,442,124 of record CM075184.1, read on the forward strand.
TTATAAACAGAAAGCTGATCACATAGTCTACATAACAACAAACGAGGATGTCAATAACACAATTTTCTATAAGAAAATTCAAAACTACAATGACACTATAATTGACATTTATATGTATATAAAAAAAACAAACCAAAAATGTAGCAGCAAACAAGAGAAAAGCATCATTTTTTAATTAATTACGTTTTCTGTCATCTTTTTTTAAAGACGTAGCTGGGATTTATTTTTCTATAGCAGCAAAATACAAGGAGTGTTTCTCTCCTACTCTCTATTCTTAATGTACAATCAGAAACCTAATTTACAGGGTTCCTACACAGATGGGACACTTGTTCCAGAATCATCTGTCCATCTTCCCCTCTCCTGTCCTGTGTTGGAACCCTGACTGGAGCTCTACAGCATTAAGACACACCTCCCTGTTGAGCCTTCACCCTTTTTTGCCACTTTTCACCCCCCGCCCCCTCCCCCCCTGTGCTCTTGCCAGCTTTGCTCTTCACTTTTTTTTAGGCAAGTCCCCTCGAAACGCAGCCCGCGTCTTGTAGCTTTGTGCAAAATCATGTCAATGTCTCAACATCCCCCCTTTGTTTTAGCTTCATCCCCTTCCCAGAATCCATGAGCAACATTTGAACAGATGAGAAGCAGTGGAGGAGATGCTGTCCTGGTGATTTAGAGGAAGGCTGGAGTTTTAGTTTTGCACATGTTTCTGGATGGCAGAGCTGCCCTGGAGGCAGAGCGAGTTCAGTAGATGGAGCCTCAGTTGTTTAGCAAACTTGGAAATGTAAGCTTAAAAAAATGTTTTTTTTTCCCTCTACATAAAATTATTATATTAACTATAATAAAAAAACATCCTTCTGGACCTTTTAGCTCTGCTCACTGAGGAGTAAAGAAAGCAATGACTTCTACAGATGTAGGAGCAGCTCAGCCTGTGTGAAACATCTGTTGAACTAAAACTAAAATGGAATATTTGGAAGGCAGCTACAGCGAGCCACTGGCTCTGGGAGATTAACGGCAGCGTCAAACAGCATTCAGTCTTGTTTAAAAAAAAAAAAAAAAGGTTTTCTGCCATTACTGGTCAATTCTTTTGTCCCATTAGAAGAATCAGACTCAGGCGCAGCAGTCTGCAGGCACTGCTCTGACTCCTCCTCACAAGACTCCTCCCTCAGACCTCCCATTCCATTTTCATACTACACAAACTTAATCACTGATTTCTTTAAACGACCAGCAGCGCTGACCAAAAGTGCTTGTTTTAGATTACAGAGCTGGAATGGTTTGTGAGGCTCAGATTACAGGAGTTTCAGGCAGATTTAATCCAAAATTGTGCCTCCTGACAATCGGAGGAGGAATTTGGTCCTTAGTTGGTCCTGATGTTCGGCCCTGATTCTAGTAATGAGAGACATTCACAGATCCAGGATTAAATCTCCCAGTCTGCTCGCAGACTCGGAGCTGATATCAAACATATGGATTTTTAAATCCGGATGATTACATCAGTACTTTTTTTGAGTGGGATCACGAGGGCCAGTGAGAGACATTCCCAGAACAGGTGAGACTGCTTCCGACCTCGAGGCTAACGTTAGCTAGCATACGACTGTTGAAGCTCAATCTCACCTCCATTTCTCACTGATGAATAAACCTGTGTGGACTGTGTCAGCTGACCTTTTTCTCATCCAGACTCCTTTAGCCTTCTGATTTTATCCCCTAACTGTAAATGTTATTACAGCCAGTTTTTGCACCACATCAGTCTCCATTCTGTTTCAATTTGCTTCCCCATGTAATCACGAGGTAGTATGTCACTCATCATACGGTGTGTGATGCAACATGTTTGAGATGAGAGGGAATATAATCTGTGAAGTTTCTCCTTATGATGTTAAAACTCCTGTAGTCTGAGCTCAGCTTTAGGTGAACTACACAGACAAAGAAAACATGACAGACTGTGGCTTGCTCTGCTTACTTGTGCGTCAATTTTGATCTTATCAAACAGCAGCAAGCTTAGATGAGTAGAGCAACTTTGAATGAAAAAGAAATCACCTTTCCTAAACCTCAACACAAGCAGTCCACAGTTAGCAGGGTCGTATAAACAGAGCATCTCACAATACCACATGGTTTATAGAACAAATAGCTTGGAAGAAGAGAGGTACGAGACTAACTGATGAAGAGGTCTAAACGTATATATAGTAAAGTGACTAAACATAAGCAAGCAGGGATATATGAATGTCTACACAGCAAAAGAGACAAACATGGGCGCTGGGACAGGAAGTCTAAAACTTTAATAACTGAAGAAAAAAAAGCTTCTTCTAAGAGTCAGATTTCAGGTGAAGACCTGAAGACAGACTATGTGAACCTACTATACACAACACTTTGGGATGTTTTAGTAGGCAAGTTGAGTCCGTAGTAATTTTAAGATTCCTAGTTTAATATTTTAGGGAATAAGAAGAAGAAAAAAATGTACTAAATGTCTGCTTGGTTGCTTCAGCTCCAGCACATGCAGGGCATCGGCGTTCAGTATCTTTTCTCTCTCGTACATTTCTCTAGCATTCATTTCTTTTCCCAGGATGTGGAGGGACACTGGCAGGAAATGTGGGGTTTGTTGCGGGGGCAGGCTGGGGTGGGGGGTGGCGCTCTGTCCTGTCTTGGCAGCCAGCGTAGAGGATGGGCATGTGAGTGACACGTCGGCCATAATAGCAGCCCACCAGAAAAACCCTCCATCCACAACTTTCCCTTAAGCATCAGGCATCATCGTGCAACAAGGCTGTCAGTCATCTCAGATGTTGATGTCTCTCACGTCTGTCGGTGTGCAGGACAGGTCCACCTCCTCGTCCACGCGTTTGGTTTCTGTTGTGCTGTTGTGCTGCTGAGCCTGCCGCAGGCTGGACTCCAGCAGAGACTCTATCTGCTCCTGACATGCCCGCAAGCAGTCCTGCAAGCACACAGTAACCACTGAGTAAACGCCATCACCCTGCTAACAGCATTCAACAGCTCTCCTCCACATTTAAATCTGGGTTTGAAGAATGTGTGTTTGCATACCGGGTCGCTGCGAATGACCTGCGAGAGGAAGATGGTGAGGTTCTGGGAGGACAAGGAGGCATCTTGGCTCTTCAGATAAAGACCTTGAACGGCTGCCACCACGCTGCCTGCTGCCACCATAGATGGAGGACTGGCAATGAAGTTGACGTCTGTGGAAGCAGCACAAGCATGTGTTACAATGCTCAAGGTCTGAAGTTTGACTTTCCTTTAAAGAAGTAACAATCATTCATTATGATACCCTTCGACTGTGGTCCTTTTTTGGAAGAGATGCCTGACATTTAACAATTATTAAGTGACTATGGAGAAGACAGAACCCCGCCTACATATTCCCACAAAAGGGCAAAACATAAAATAATTCAACCCTGCTGGATCTCCAACATTCATTAATAACTAATGGGGAGGCTAACATTGAGACAATGATCAGAAACTGAGAATCTGATCAAACCTGTGAGAAAAATACTGAATTAAACTAAATACAGAGGAAACATGGGGCATATCCAAAACTATACAGAGGAGAAGACACAGCAGATAATAGAAGCAGAACACCTGACTTAACAATTACTTTAATTTTATTTTCAATTATGATTTTGGTTTCCAACAATTAAGTCAGCAAGACGATCACTGTGCCACATCCTCATTCACAATGACTCATTTTGGCTTGTTGTAAATCCAGACCACTCCTTTGCTTTCCAGCGGTGCTCACTCTCAGCCATATTTATTTCAACTCCAGACAAGGAGACAGGAGGAGAGCCTTTGGTTCACACCAATCGAGTTAGACAGGGAGATATCATGTAGGTCATATGGGTGCAGACAGTGAAAACACACACACACACACAGACACACACAGACACACACACACACACAGACACACAGACACACAGACACACAGACACACAGACACACACACAGACACACAGACACACACACACACACACACACACACACACACACACACACACACACACACACACACACACACACTGAACTTGTGTTAGGAGGACAGGCAGGGATGAGTTAGAGGTGGAACCCGAGCATTGATGACCGTCTATATTACTGTCGATTTATTCCTTTGGCTGATTAATCTGCGCCAAACTCGGCTCCCGTGGTGAGCGATGGCTGTGCAGCCTCCACCGGTCAACCGGTCAACTGGAATTACTAACTTTGAGGGGAATTAATAGCTTAAAATTATTTGGTTTTTTACAGGTGCAATTTGATCAGTTACAGATCTTTACTAATTTGATTACTTTGAGTCGGATGTTCAGGGATCCACATTTAGATTTAGATGTTAAGTGTAAGTTTCTACAAAAGCTGAAGAAGTGTTTATTTATTTTATTTTATTTTATTTTTTTTTGGGGGGGGGGGGTTGGCGCTGATATCAGCTGATTAATCAGCAATAGGCTTATTGTTATTATATTAATCTTTGAAAATCCAGTTTCTGTCGACCACTAATTATTTTTATTTATTAGTGTATCATTTTTGTTTCTAAATTGAATTATATTCAAACCACCATCATTAGTTTGGCATTATTCTAAAGTGTTTCATAAGCCAATGAATAATCATGCTGAATATCTGTGATCTGAATACTGACAAAATACATAAATATATATATAATTATAAATATATAATATATAATATAAATATAATTCTAAAACAATGTATATACGTGTCATTTATGCTTACATGACCTATGTTCTTTACACGTCTCTTTAAACAGACATGAGAAGGTGCATTCACTGTCCACGAGGACAGAGGACATACACTTGAACTACGACATTAACTTCCGGTCCTACCTGTAGCACAGAGAGCCACAAAGGTCTGTGCGTGTTTCCTGAGGATCTGCTTGGTGGACGGGTAGATCTTCAGCTTGGACAGGAAGTGCTCGATGAAGTCGTGAGGCGTGACTGAAGCCAGATCCCATTTCAGCTTGTTGAGAACCAGCAGCTCCATTTGCTGTGGACGAACCAGACCAGATCATTCACTCCCAATCAAGAGCTAAATGTAATCCTCCTTTTAAATCTGCTCGCTGTAGCCTTTAGTCATTTAGTCAGTTCTAGTGCGTGGTGTAGCATATAGAATTCTTTTTCTTTTTTGTTAGTGTGTGTGTGTGTGTGTGTTCTGATAGTCTGCAGCTCTGTCTAATGGCCACTAGGTGTCACTATGAATCAGTGTTTTCTTGGCAGTCAGTGAGACCATTCATGAAATCAGAGAGGCCTTCTAGTTATGGGGAGTCACAGGCAGCCATTCAGACACTGCTGCACGAAAGCTAGGTTTAATGTTTTATTTCAAACTATCAACCTATGTATGACATTTCAGTGCCGCGCATACTTTCCAAAATGGTGATACTGCCAAACTAAATGAACTGCAAACACCGCCTGGATTCTGATCATGTGGTCTCCAATGCATGCTCCTCATGTAGGCCTACTGTAGGCCTTTGTGTTATGCAACATCCATGTCTGCAGAACTCAATTAGTAGCCTACCAGCAGCTCTCCTGGCAGGACGGAGTTGTCCGTGTAGATACAGAGTTTCTCCGCCGTTAAGGGCACAGTCTCCTTCATCTTGGACGCTAGAAACATGCACGTAGCTCCCAGCAGCTGAAGTCCTGTTTTCCTGGTGGCCTCCACTGATAAAAATCTGTCCAAATAGTTCATAGCCAGTGGAAAAACCTCCTCCTCACATTTCTGTTCCTCACAAACCTGGGAGGTGAGAAATGCACTTAGAGATTGCTTTATCTTGCAGGAGGAAGACTCCCCCATTCATGTATATTATTCAGTCTTTGCCTTCACTGGTTCAACATCTTATTCCACAGCTGTTTACACCCAAAATCAATCCTGAACATTTTATTATCCATAAGTCTAATAAAAGAAACATTTTGATTATAGTTAATTTAAGTTTAGAGAGTAAATATTTAGTGTGGCACGCTTTTCAAATTTTTAATTTAAACAATTACATATGCAACTAATCCATTTAAAGTGAACATTTTATCTGTTCATTAAAGAAATAAGACTGTCGCTGCAATGAAAGCAGCTGAGAATTAGTTTACAGTCAGTTCTGACTGAGACACAAAGGTGGCGTCAATGCAAGTTTCACTCTAATTTCAACTTCGTCATCTTTTCAAAAAATATTTATAAATATCTAAAAATTATTAGGGTGTGTAAAATTCACATGTAAATGATCCTCATCGAATGCCTCATCGGATGGGAGTGAAATGTGTCGAATTATGACACGTACGAATTTATAAAAAACTAATTTCTCACACTGGGGCTGTTTCACGTGCTGCAGGCGACAGTCAGCCTTGGCTCTCCGATGCATTTCAAAAATTAATAAAAAATATAAACCTACAAAGAATTCAATCCAAAAGTCCACATTAATGTTAAAAAACATCTAATCTATCGAATCCGACTGTTCATATTTATTTACTATTCCGTTTTCGTACTTTTTAACAATGTCCTTTCCTCTTAGCGACCTTCACAGACAACAGGCAGTCTGGGGAAGCAAACCCAACTTTACCAGTTCATACCAGTGAAACAAGCTGTAGAAGTCAGGATGTAACAGTCGTGTGATAAAGAAGCATTTCTGGCTCATTTAACCGACTTACTGTCATTGCTGCTGATGTTACTGATTTTTAATGATATTAAAATCCTTCTCCTATAGACTACGACAACAAAGATGGCGCGCAGGACTGGCAAGGGCCAGACTGCATACGTGTACATTGCTATTATTTTGGATTATTTTGCCCATGTAATTAGACCTGTATTTCATAGCATTCAAGAAATAAAAGCTGAGAAATAATACCTAATGCGCTCATGGTGGAAAAGGAGGTCAGTCTATAGCCAATATCAACTCTTAAAGCCGAAGGACCACCCAGCACTCATGAAGACATACTTTTCATGGTGTTTATGTAACATGATATAACAGACATTAACCTCTCAAACACTTTCACATTAAGACTCATTTCTCCTGCTGAAGTCTGTGCGGATGAGCTAAGCGACAAACTACACGACCAACAAGTTAGCAGTGGTGAAACTCGGGCACAAGTAAAGGCTGAAGGGAAGTAACACAAACCTCCAACATCCAGGTGGCAACTATTTTCCTCATTTTCGGTACAATTTCTTTCTGAACACACTTGAAGTAGTTTGGTGACGGTAGGTAGTTTTCCTCTGCCTTCAGCATGGTGTGTAGGACTCGGTCGTTGAGCAGGTTGACGTCCTGGTGGGCTCTCCGGATGGAGTCCACCTCACAGCACAGCAGCTGGTCCTCCATTGCAGCCTGTTGGTGCTAATGTAGAATATTATTATCACCGTCTAATTCGTAGTATCACCCTGTTAAAATGTCCCTGTGCCGCTGGAGGAACAGGCTCCAGCAGACAGAAGGCCGTAGTCCGGTTATTTTAAATCACTTTCTTCTCGCCGAGTTGCTGCTTCCGCATGCTGTTGATCCTCCAGTGTGCGCGAGCCCTCTGAAGAACAGAGCGTTTCCCCCCGCGAAACAAAAACCCCTGCCTCGCGATCACTAAACGCGCGCGCGTACAGGCGCACACACAAACACAAAGTTTATTGGCGAGCGCACGCCGTGGAGGTGGGGTGGGTGCTCGCGATGACGTCAGCTGTTGTTAAGAGGTGGGGGATCAAAGAGGCGAGCTGTCTGCCGGAGAGAGAGAGAGGGAGAGAGACTAGTAGTTTCTGGAGGGGAGGTGAGGAGGTGGGAGGTCCGGGGCTGAGTCTGCGGGACGTCGGTCCCCGGTGGGGGAGCTGACCGGGGGGAGGTTGGCAGCCTAGCGGCGGTAGGGGGCGATAATGGGTTACCCCAGCTCTTCCCTCACCCTCTGTCTCTCCCTAAAACTCAGTGAAAGCAGCAGCAACTGTGTTCAACATGAGGTGAGCACATGGGCCTGGAAAAGACACTGCAGCTTAATTTATTTCCATTTATTCCTCCTCCAAATCACACAGTACAGCGTCTTATATCAGACCGGACTACTTGTAACTCTGTCATTAATTGTTAACATCTTATAGGCTACAAATCACATCTGATGTTCAAATCTCTGTAATGTAACACGTTATTTAGTAAGGTGGTGTAAATGGTTCATTGTTGACTTCTGTAAGCTCACAGTTAAATGACAAAGTTAAAGCGCACCACGTGGCTCCCCCAGACTCACAACTGTTTGAGGACTGGTTCTAAATGGGAACCCCATGGAGCATTTTCATTTTAACTATATATATCATACAGAATAAATATGATATAAAAGGTCAGGTTTGATTGAGCATTAATGTAACTGAGAAGAGATAAATATATATATACAGTATGTGTGGGTAACTGAGTGGAACATCCATTTAGTTTGCCTTGATAATCTCAGAAAAACTGACTCGTTCATACTCCTCTACTATTATAAAAACACAATGCTGGAGTTGAAATAGTAAAGTTTAAAGACTTTCTCCAGCACACACACACACACACACACACAGACACACACACACACACACAGACACACACACACACACACACAGACACACACACACACACACACACACACACACACACACACACACACACACACACACACACACACAAACGGGAGGAGACTGGAGTTGTGCCAATGGGAGGAATTGCTGTTACTAGGCAGATGTCTTTTCATGTGGGGAAAAGTTCAGTGCAGTGGAAAAGTTGACATTGTTATTGATAAGCCTATCAAGTCCTTTGAGGCAATAATGATCTTTCAAATAGCCAATAGGGACATTTTCCATTGACAAGGCTGCTTTCTAGTCATCTCTGCTGCTATATTTGTCCACAACATGAAAGGCTTCCAGAACACACGAATGCAGCATGAGCTGTTTATTTTGACTTTTGTATCAGGATACGAAGCATATCAATCAGGCTCTGTCAGTGGCCATGTGGCATATTTAGTTACTTGATTAAAAACCAGCTTTTAGTATTAAGTTGTACTCATTTTAATTTAGTTTCAATATGAACTGAGCTTTTCACATTCCTTGAATTCCTCTCTGGGATATTGGTTGGACTACCGTAATGCCTGAAGGGGTTACACCTCTATGGACAAAGCCTGGAGTCATCAGAACATCACCATTCTCTCTTCTTAGTTTTGATCACTCTGAGGGATCAACAATAATCAAATGTGATTCTACCAAAATGCAAAATATGGTATTCACCATGTGTTTAAATAAGTGTCTAAATTAAGAGCTGATTTTCCCACTTTTTCATTCTGTTTACCTTGACTTTCAAAGTATGTTCAGAAAACCCACTAAGAATTGTGTTCTGGTTCATTTAAATCTTTCAAATGCATGCATTTCTTACAGTGTCTTTGTCTGATGTGTTTTCCTCTTTACACCTGAATCTCCCATCAGTATGATTAAAAAGTGCAATTGCATATAATAAAACAGATAAAGATTTATTCCAACATCATAAACCCTTTTAATTACCTGATAATTACTTATTTCTTCTCGTTTTTGTATGTCATGAAACACAAAACTTATTTCCTTATTTTGTAACATTGTATTTTAACATGTTTGTGTTGCGAAACAACTGCAAAACTGTTTACGCTGTACACATATGGTTAGAAAAACGGAATCCAACATTTATTCTGATGCATGTAATTTTCCTTACTTATGAATTTGCTAAATGGCATGCTCTGTCCTCTCAGTCTCTCTCATGCACAGGCAGATGAGGGCTTTCTGTGGTAAACAAAGGGAGCTTGAGCATGTGACTTTTGCAGTGAGGCTCTTCTACCAGCTTTATGGTAACAGGAGAACAAGTTGTTTAAAGGGACAGCAGCGAGCTGAAGTGAAACTAGCAGAGCACAGACTGACTGATCACACCACAGGGTAATCAATGAATGTTAATACTGCCATTAACCACATTATGAACACTGCTGTTTGCTCTGCTTTTCATGGACTCCATGCAAGGTTACTTCATTTTTGACTTGTACCCACATTGTCATAGCCTCTTCAACAAACTGATTTCAGCCACTTATTGAATTTTCTTGACCACACAGGTTAAGGCAGACATTTTTTCAGGCAAGTCAGGCTCTTTATAAGAACGATCGATATCAGCTATTGTAGTGCAAGTGGTTTAAGAAATGAACCCAGAGAAATGAAAAGAAAGGCAGAAGCAGAAATCTCCACAATGATACTATAGTGGTGATATAATGCTAAAAAAGAAACAATAACAGCAACATGAATACATGTAGATGTTTTGAAGGTAATGTTTACCATGGTAACAATTTGAGTTTAGCAGTGGGAAAATGATAACATTCATTGAAAATGTGTATGGGAGATATTTATTGGTCCAAACCAAAGTATTGTACAGATTGAAATTTGAAATAAAAGTCAAAGGATCATCAAAATGAAAGTAGTTCATCCCACAGGGAATATGGATGTCTGTTCAAAAGTTTCAGTCTAACATTTGTCTAAATATTCCAGTCTGTTGCTGGTGTGGCTGCTTTTCTTTCTTTAGCCATTCTCTACACCCTTTGTTTTCTTATACTGAGCAAGTCAGTGGCAGCACACTGTAAACTATAATACAATGAATTTACTAACTAACTTTACAAAAAAAAAAATCAGGAAACTGATTGCCACAAAACTTTTCAAAATAGATTAATTATAAGTTAAAGCTTAAATACACTGTTTAAGCTTTAACAAACTTAAAATTAACGATCTACTTTACGTTTTCTGACTTTTTCTTAAGTCAATTTATTACAGTTTACAGTGTATAATGCCGCCTAACATGCTAGTGTTCCGCAAGCTAAACATATGCAACAAGCTGCGCTTTGTAAGCAATGAGATAACATGGCAAAAACAATTATTAATCATCCCTTACATGGCGGCTGATCTTGTCCTCTGCTCGGAGGGTATGTGCTTACAGACTTTGTGCTGACCCCCCAGTCTTGCAGACATTTTTGGCTGATTTTCCTCTGTGTTGAATTAGCTGGCTAACAGCTGCTAGCTAGCCTTTTAAATCTCCTGGTTGATCCACCATCAGACTGTCTGTGCTACTTCACTGGCTTGCTCCATTCATAGAGACGTTGATTCGGTGCTGTTACTGCCTCCGCTGCCGGCTCAGAGGCGGAACAACAATGACCCACCATTATGCTTTTGTAACATTTATACAGAACAGTGAGGTGCAAAATAAAGGTGCAACAGCCCTGCCTTGAACAAACAGACAGAGCTTTTACTGCAATTATCATTACCTGAGAGAGGTAATCAGATAAGGCAATTAACATGTTATGTAAGCACTTTCTTATGCAAATGGTCAATTAGAAAATAAATACTTCCACGAATTAAAGTTCCGTGCAGCATAACCACCCAATGTATAAAACACACTTTTCACATGAATTAATTTTGTAGCTCTATTGGCTATTTGAAAGAAAAGAGAGAATGTGTTGTTCGTAAAAGCTACATCTGTTGTCATCATCAAATTCATTCATTCTCATTCTCAACCATTCAGTAACTCCATTTCAAAGTACTGCCTTTCATTTTTATTGGTATGTGTGTGTGTGTGTGTGTGTGTGTGTGTGTGTGTGTGTGTGTGTGTGTGTGTGTGTGTGTGTGTGTGTGTGTGTGCTCACTCATCTCCTCCTCCCAAGACCCTCCCCCACGCTATCTATAACCCCCCACTCCCCAATTTCCCTTTTTTCTGTTCACTTTTTACACCACGGTTGTTGAATGCTCTTTATCATTAACTGTGTTCAAGTCAATTCTTTTTACACAATATGCACACACATACATTTACTCATTCATGCAAATGAGTTGGTGGATAACAGAGCCATCAGACTGTAGCATGCATGCCTGACATTCCTACATGTGCCAACAAGAAGGGAACAATTTGCCTGCACTTCTTACACTTTTGTGTAACTGGTTATCTTCCTAATTCTTTTGCTTATTTTTTTTATTATCCAAGTCAATGTTTGTGCACAGAAAGTTTTCTTTTCTAACATCGGATATTTTTGCCACAAGGAAATATTCTTGACACTTCCAGGTTAGTCTGTTGTCCTGCCTTCAGCCAACCCCAAGCTTTAATACCTAAGAGCAAAGCTGTGTGTGTGAGTTTGCAGGGGCGTTGAAGTGGTGACATTTGTCTTCACCCGCATTTTATGCCCAGCTTTGAAGTCCTGGAGCCTCTTCATATTCTAAATATGACCTCCAACAGCACACGTACGCACACACACACACACACACACACACACACACACACACACACACACACACACACACACACACACACAAATCATCTATGTGAGGACTTTCCTTCCTCCAGCCATCATCCACGACTGAGTGAAAGAGAGAAGGCAGAGAATGAAGGTGCTTCCCTGTGAATGAAACTCCTTTCTCAGCAGAGGGCAGGTCCACAATGACCCTGCAAAGATGGATAGGGAGATTGTCCTGTGAAGTGATCCACGAACACATAGGCAGGGGGTCACTCTGTGTGTGTGTGTGTGTGTGTCCTGCACCACAGCTGACCTAACTGCACCTCTGGTGTGGCCTAGATGGGTGGGTGGGTGGGTGTTATGGGGCTCTGTAGGGCCAAGGGCAAGGATAAGAGGAAAAAACCCAGCACAATGGGTCAGTGGGACTTTGGGATGGGGGCAGGGTGGAACGGAATGTATGTATCTGATGCACAAAATGAGGGGCTGTTTATACGGCAGCATTTTCACCTAAAAACAGACGACTTTTGTTGCGTTTTGGCCGTTCCTTTATTCAAAAACAATGTTTTTGGGGCCTGTAAACACAATCTTTTGAGAACAGGCTCCAGTGTAATCTTTTGAAAACGCCTCCGTATCGATGTCGTGTAAACAGGGCCTGAGTCTACATGTCACTTGTTTGATAAGTATCTTTGAATAAGGCTTTTGCTAACTACTAGCTAATATTTGACAAACAGTACAGATCTCCCGAGGGTTACAAACGGGTTAAATATACCTCCAATATTTGCCCAAATTAGTAGTTCAAAATGTGACAATTACTTTCTTGCCATTTCTATCTGTAGTCAGTATAACACATCTTATAATAACATCATATGATCAACCAACCAGTAGCCTTCGTGTCGCAGTCACATGTTATGCTGTTGTTGTTCATGGCTTTGGTGATCTTAAAGGGGAGATTGTACTGTAGAGTTAAAAATAGATGAAGATCTTCCAATCATCTACATTTTTACAATCCTTGGAGTTAGTCCTGATACTGGACTGATAAGCCCCCTTTACACAGCCTGTTGGAGGCAGGACTGCTGCACCTTATTTTCAGTGTTGGAGGTCAGTGTAGTTCCCCCACTGAGCGGGCATCAGAGGTAGTTACAGCACCAAATCGCTGTCTGAGTGAGTCGGTGAGGTGACAGGACCAGACTGGGGTTAGGGTTAGGTTAGCATTTATTTTTTGTGTTTTATGTGTGCAACCAATAACTACCAACCAACCAATTTTCTCTGAAAGTACATGCATGATTTTTTAAATAACTTGGTTTATGGCCTATATTTTTTTTCAAAATGTCTTCCAGATGTTGTTGGGTTTTTTTTTTTGGGGGGGGGGGGTTTGCAGGAGTTGCTCCTGTGATAAGATGAGACCTCTGTCTCTGTTATACCGATTTACTTAGTTATTTCTATCTCTGCTATGCACAGACCAATTTCCCTGTGGGGGAAACAGATGAGGGAGCAGCAGGTACCAGTGCCTCCACACCTGCAGCAGAGCAGCCTGCTGACCAGGCAGACACAGCAGGAGCTGAGCTGCAACAACCTCCTCCCAAGAAGACGGCGCTGGAAGATCTCCTTGGAGGGACTTTCGTTAAACCAGCAGGAGCAGCACAGCCGAATGGCATGAGTGGGATTCAAATGGATAAGCACAGAAGTGAAGCATCCATTTCCCTCAAAAGCTGTCCACTCAAGTAGTGGAAGGAGAATGCTAAGATGTACCCACTGCTTTCCCCTCTAGCAAAAGCATACCTCACCATACCAGCCACCTCTGTCCCCAGAGAAAGGCTTTTTTGTGCAGAGATCTCAGCTTCTGCCTGACAATGTTGATATGCTGATCTTCCTTAAAAAAATCTAAATTCCAAACTGGGACCACATGCAGGCCTTAGTTTGTTTATTAGAAGAGATTTTATTTATTTGTATTATTCATTTAGTTATTTCGATTAAAAAAAAATATATATATATATATATATGTATATATGTATTTTTTTTAAAAATATGCATTCATTGCATAGTTTGTGTTTTGCAGTTACACCCTACCTCAGAAATGTGTTTTTTGTCTGAGAAAGGAATCTTTTCCAGACATAATTTGTCTGCAAACTCATTCTGTTAAGAAAATCGTGAGAAAATTGTATCGAATGGTGGGTTGAGTGTGTCGTTACATCCCGAGTGTTGTCCATTTACCAATTTACCATATTGTAATGGTAGCTGGTTTCTTTGTGACAGATTAAACAGATTAAATGCCAAGGAACGACTGAAACATAACATAATTATCATTTAGCATTGTTTGCTGCAAATGCAGTGTTTCATGCATGTTATCATACTAGATTTTCTTTATACCACGTTCTTGTTCCAGTGTAAAATGTATCATCTTATGATGTTATAACATGCAGTTATTATATGAGTCTGGGACAAGTTCCACCTATTTATTAAAATGATAAGTTTAGATCCCTCCAAAATCATATCTATCAGTCATCAGCATAGTTTAAATAAAGAATGAGTGGTTATTTCTAAAAATGCCTCTGAGTGCTCACTAAATCAAAACTCACATTACACCCATTCATAGTAAGCATGTTCATTTTTTCATTTTCAATGTCTTAATATGTTCAAAACTGCACGGTAGCAACCATTTTTCTTTTTACGGCTAGACCAGCAGGTCTAACATTTTTGTTTGTTGGATTTCTTATGCAACATCTTAGCACTGAACTTACTTCCACTACGTCTAATGCTACATTGTCTATTCAGAAATTTTAAAAAATTACTATTTTGAATATACAGTATTTGATGATAGAATGTTCAAAACACACACAACCATGAATAGCAAAAGCAAGCGAGGAGGGAACTTAGTTTGTTTGATGATTCGAAACAGTTTAGTGTTAGACCCAAACTAAAAAACAAGAAATCAGGAGAGGTTCACTACTTTTTCACACCTCTGCATTTAGTTCTATAGTTTTTTTTAAAAAGTTTCTCATGCCATCCTGTCGTTCACTCCTCTCATGGCTGCTCAGTCTTAATTTCCTGTTGTCATTCTCTGGGACTGAGATATCAGATGCTCTCATAGGCTGGTCACATGTGCTTCAGTAACACAGCAACATACCTGCCCTGATCTCGTCTTTAGGCAGGATTCTCTCCTTGATTTGGCCGCAGCAGTTGTGTTGCTCTCAGCTTGAATTATGTGTTCAGCTTCTTCATTTGTAAAATATGCCAGTCTGCTGCCAGTAGACTCATTCGTTTTTGTGATTGGTCATATGTTGCAAACAACTCCTCATGTGTACATGGGGAAACCCTGGGCTGACTTGTTGAGTTGATGAACACTTTCATGTGACCGCTTGTTTGTTTGTTTGAGAAGTCAGATACTGAAGATATATCCTGGGTAGCGCAGGCCACACAGTGCACATTTATCCAACTACCTCTCACTGGAGAGCTAAATGGGTGGTCCAGCTCCTACTCTCTGGACCTAATGATCAGGTTGGGGTTAAGGGGCGGAGCTGGACCTAGAGGTGGAGCTGGCTCTGCAGAGAGCAGCTTCTCCATTCATGAGCCCTTGGTGGTGAAACAGGCATGGACCTGCACTGTAAAAACTTTTCAATGTAAATGTGCAGCAAATAATTGATGGCAGCTTCACAAAGCACTGTCATTTTTTATAGTCTATTACTGTATTGTATAATTACAATATATATAGCTAGAATTAACTATAAAGTTCATCACTGTATTCTTGTAAATTCACAAGACAATATTAATGCTGCGTTCACACCGAATTTTTGAATCTACTGTATTTATCCTGTGTTTAATGACAATAAAAGAAGGATACTGTCATACTGTTACTAAAACGGTAAATGGACTGTCTTTATATGGCACCTTTCTTGTCTCACTGACCACTCCAAGTGCTTCACACAAGCCAGCATCCACCCGTTCATGGACAGAGGCTGCCATGCAAAGCAAGGAACCAACCATTCACACACCAATGTATCATGCAGACTGTGTGGACGAGGATTGAACCACCAGCCTTCCAATTGGTGGATGACCCTTTTACCTCCTGAACCACAGCCACACCTACTGCAATAGAAAAGAAATCCTACTACTATTAATCGTAATACCAATGTTTAAAAAAAAATACAAATAAGTGACTGATAATTATTATTATGCTTTGACAAGGATAATGCTGTCATTTCCTAACATTCTGACACTAGAAAATGTGATTCCACAGACACACGACTGGAAAAAGTCAGTGTGTGCTGATGTGGAACAACCCATAATCTCTGTAGCAGAATAATAGCAGAATGAAATAAAAAGTTCAAATGTGCCTAAAAATGTTTAAAAAATATGCAAAATGAAGACACCAACGATAAGATGCACACTTTTAGAGCCCCTACAAAGCATGTGTTAAATGTAATTGATTTACTGTGTAGTGTAGACCAAACCCTCTATCAAACGTAATACACACAGACAGAAGGCTGGATGGATGGACAAGAGAAACTCCGTTTTATATTAGTGGAGGTTTCCTCATCGGTGCAGCTCTGAACATATGTGTCAAAAGGCTGAGCAGGGCGTAGCATGTCTATTTTCAGATTTTAGTTCCCACACTTTTCTTTCACCTTCCCATGATGCTCTGCTGTTTACAGTTAAGTTTACAGAACATTCCTGTAAATAATGGAATTCTGACATTAATCACTTATTGTCAGATTGCAGCACAGTATGTCACTGTATGACATTAATACAGCAGAATACTGTTCAGACGTCACTGCAGATTTACAGCAAAGTTTTACAGTGTGCATATCGACCCTTCAAAGAGGGTGGGCCTTGCAGTGCCAGCCAATGGCATGGAAGCATCAGTTACCACTGCTGTGATAACATGACAAAAGAAGTGCAGCAACATGCCTTTAAAGAGATTTTTAAATGGAACAACCAGGAATATCAAGAGATCACACATGATTTGTGTGGCCAGACATCTCGTTATATATTGTTATATGTAAATCATATAATTTTGACACTAACTAACCAACCCAGAGGGGGAAAACTAAAAGAGAGAGGGACAAAGAAGAAGAAAGTGTGAGAAAGGGAGAGCAGACAAGAAAAAAGAGGCGCTGAAACCTCACTCGATTTAGTAATTATGCTATGGAATGCAGTGTAACTTCGGGGTTTAGCAGTTATGTGTGTGTACCCCTACATGTGTGAGGTTGAACACATCCGTTTGACTCACGCCATACATGTTTCTCCTGTATGAGAGGAATATATACCCACAAAGTGGAAACAGAGCTGAGAGGGGAGAAACAGGATCAGACTGTAACGTTCTACCCCCACCGACATGAAGGCACAGGCGAGACATTACATCACAACAACAAGACACTCAGTTGTTGAGGCAGGGACTTTCTTCACCTCAGTAATCACTGCTGTTCAATTTGCATATCTTTGCATACATTTTGCATTATGCCCTCAAACTATGTAGAGACCTCCTGAAATCATGAGGACAAATCTATGAAACAGAAAAACCCTGAGACCTCTAGATCATGATAGATAGATAGATAGATAGATAGATAGATAGATGGATAGATAGATAGATAGATAGATAGATAGATAGATAGATGATAGATAGATAGATAGATAGATAGATAGATGATAGATAGATAGATAGATAGATGATAGATAGATAGATGATAGATAGATAGATAGATAGATGATAGATAGATAGATGATAGATAGATAGATAGATAGATAGATAGATAGATAGATAGATGATAGACGATAGATAGATATATAGATAGATAGATGATAGATAGATAGATAGATAGATAGATGGATAGATAGATAGATAGATAGATAGATAGATAGATAGATGATAGATAGATAGATAGATGATAGATAGATAGATAGATAGATGATAGATAGATAGATAGATATATAGATAGATAGATGATAGATAGATAGATAGATAGATAGATGGATAGATAGATAGATAGATAGATAGATAGATAGATAGATGATAGATAGATAGATAGATAGATAGATGATAGATAGATAGATAGATAGATAGATAGATAGATAGATGATAGATAGATAGATAGATAGATAGATAGATAGATAGATAGATAGATGATAGATAGATAGATGATAGATAGATAGATAGATGATAGATAGATAGATGATATATAGATGATAAATAGATAGATAATAGATAGATAGATAGATGATAGATAGATAGATGATAGATAGATAGATGATAGATAGATAGATAGATAGATAGATAGATAGATAGATGGATAGATAGATAGATAGATAGATAGATAGATAGATAGATAGATAGATAGATAGATGATAGATAGATGATAAATAGATAGATAATAGATAGATAGATAGATAGATAGATGATAGATAGATAGATGATAGATAGATAGATAGATAGATAGATAGATAGATAGATAGATAGATAATAGATAGATAGATAGATAGATGATAGATAGATAGATAGATAGATAGATGATAGATAGATAGATAGATAGATAGATAGATAGATAGATAGATAGATGATAGATAGATAGATGATAGATAGATAGATAGATAGATGATAGATAGATAGATAGATAGATGGATAGATAGATAGATAGATAGATAGATAGATAGATAGATGATAGATAGATAGATAGATAGATAGATAGATAGATAGATAGATAGATAGATGGATAGATAGATAGATAGATGATAGATAGATGATAGATAGATAGATAGATAGATAGATAGATGGATGATAGATAGATAGATAGATGATAGATAGATGATAGATAGATAGATAGATAGATAGATAGATAGATAGATAGATAGATGATAGATAGATAGATAGATAGATGATAGATAGATAGATAGATAGATGATAGATAGATAGATAGATGATAGATAGATGATAGATAGATAGATAGATGATAGATAGATAGATAGATAGATAGATAGATGATAGATAGATAGATAGATAGATAGATAGATAGATAGATAGATAGATAGATGGATAGATAGATAGATAGATGATAGATAGATAGATGATAGATAGATAGATAGATGATAGATAGATGATAGATAGATAGATAGATGATAGATAGATGATAGATAGATAGATAGATAGATAGATAGATAGATAGATAGATGATAGATAGATAGATAGATAGATAGATGATAGATAGATGATAGATAGATAGATAGATAGATAGATAGATAGATAGATAGATGATAGATAGATAGATGATAGATAGATGATAGATAGATAGATAGATAGATAGATGATAGATAGATAGATAGATAGATAGATAGATAGATAGATAGATAGATAGATAGATAGATGATAGATAGATGATAGATAGATAGATAGATGATAGATAGATAGATAGATAGATGATAGATAGATGATAGATAGATAGATAGATAGATGATAGATAGATGATAGATAGATAGATGATAGATAGATAGATAGATGATAGATAGATAGATGATAGATAGATATATAGATAGATGATAGATAGATGATAGATAGATAGATAGATAGATAGATAGATAGATAGATAGATAGATAGATGGATAGATGATAGATAGATAGATAGATAGATAGATAGATAGATAGATAGATGATAGATGATAGATAGATAGATAGATGATAGGTGATAGATAGATAGATAGATAGATAGATAGATAGATAGATAGATGATAGACAAGAAGTCAGTAGACTCAATCTGCATCATGGCCAAAAAGTTGTGTCCCAGGACGACCTTCAGAGTGCAGCCCTCCTTATTGATCCTTCTATTGACTAAACATGCTCTCAGTCAACACAAGGACATCCAGTGTCTGACAGAGGGATTGTGAATCCATTTGTGTTCCCAGCCCCAGGTACTGCAACATAATCCTTACAGTCATGTTATGTCCCATGATGTCTATTCAGAGATGTTTCAAATGTGACAGGGATACAGGAAGTGGACAATTTAACCATAAATTATTTAAAATTTGCTCAAAAATGTATTAATTACCCTTCAAAAACCCATACAGATTTTACTATGAGTAAAAACCTGTATGGGGGGTGGAACAGGTTGGAACTACTTTCAAACACACGTTTAAAAAGAGGGTAACAAATGCTCACTGTTGCCCCACATGCCTGTAATTTTCCCATCTCTCTCTTTCTGTTTGTGTTTATTCCTCTCTCTCTCTTTCTCTCCACCCACACAGTGGTTCTCCATCACCACAATAAAGAGCAAGGAAAATGCTGACAGCTTGATGATGAAGACACAGTCCCCATCAATCACCATTTCGCATATTTGAGTTTCTGGCATGATTGCTGCAACCAGAGAGGAGCGAGAGAGGTTTCAACAAACAAACAAACAAACAAACAAACAAACAAACAAACAAAAAACATGCATTAGGCTTTCAGATTTTGCAGAGTTGGTTGGAGACTGCTAAGATATGATTTATCATAACCTTGCAATACTGCATGTCCAACAACACAGGGAATGGTTTCTTAATCCTTAAGGAAATGGTTAATATCTAGTCCACCGCAGACACTGTTCAACTCTGGGATGGGAATGTCGCAGGATAGGGTATCATGGAATAAGTTCCATCCTGTTGTCAGGATGATGACTTTTGTTTCATTCATATCTTCAACAAGCTAAGAAGGCACCGTAAAACGTACGTTTCGATGCGTTTGGTGCACATCTCAAGCGAGGCCGGAGAGAAAACTGTCCCTCTGGGTGGGTACCAGTGGAGAGGACTCCAACATCTGTGAATACCACATGGTGAACTTCATCCCCACCGCCCAGAATCTGCAGGCTCACACATCAGGAAAGTCTTGACGAAATTCGACTTACTGTCTTTGACCGTTGTGGTGCCTGTGAGCCTGTTCCAACCTGGTTTTATCATCCTTCCTGGGTCCCAGGACAGCTTCAGGTCATGTGTTACTGTTCACACCTCGCATTGTTATAATGCATCTCCACATGAGGGACCCCTTGTCATCAGTTCTCCCTTTTAATGTGCAATAAACTTGTAGATTACTGGGACAAATAGGCACACTAAGAATGAACTTCATGTAAAACATTTGTTGAATTTGCAGGATGAGCCCAAATAATTAAGAGTATGTTAAGAACATCGTTTCACCAATTTTATGATGTTTCTCATGATTCAGCGTTAACTAGTCCAGTCACAGTGCCCCTTCTAAACATGGCCGTGGGTATAGCTGGTTGCAGCTTCCTTGTTCTAATGTTGGTCACATTATTTCTAGCATCCAGCAGCAAAAGTGACCTGCAGTCAAAGAGCTGCAGCGAGTAAAGACTGGTTGCAGATGTAGGTGAGGACATGCTGGACTCTGCAGAGTCCTGAACTGGAGAATCAGATATATCATATGATATTGAAGAGCTTACAATGAACCACGGTGTTGGCTAGCATTTGGCAGCTTCAGGGCCAGTTGACAAGCATCCGCTAGGTCAGCTATAAGGACATCAGGCCCACCTCAGATGTGGAGCTAGCAGGGGGGTGATGGGTACAGGGTGACCAACCTGCTGAAACTACAGTAAGCAGTAACATCATTTGCTGTTAGCAGTAGTGAGAAAAAAGGATTGTGGAACTGTGTAATAATACTACACAAATAAACAAGCTTGTCACAACTTGACCACACAGAACAGTTCTCCAGAACATACAGTGTGACTTTATGTACAGGTGTTTTTGCATACAGCACAGGCTTTTATGGTACATATGGTTTTTGTGCATTTTCTAAAATGTCTTCAAATGTGTTTATTATTACCATTATTATTTTTTGTTCATTTCTGGAATCTAAATTTAAATTCTATTCTAAAATATAGACAAAATAGGATGATCAATTTGCGTGTAAGGATTAAGGGACCAAAACCTGATTTTATATGTTGTGTTCATATGTTTCATATGTTTAATTTAAGATATCTTTGAAAGTCTTTTGAATCTGTAGAAAATAACAATATCCAACATTCTGTCGTCTCAGCACCAGGTAGTCACATGACTTTACTGTCAGTACTGAGTGCATCAGCTTTGTCTGTCATAATGACAGAGGCACACAAACAATGTCATGAGATTGCACATATTTTAAGGATGTAGTAAAATATTAATTGTTGACTGACAGATTTTATCCTGGACCTAGTATGGCTCCCGCCACCACCGGAATAAATGATCGACAGTTCACGATGGCAAATCAAGCGATGGCACCTATAGCAGAGGAACAGAGCCAGGTAGTTTCCACTATACATGTTCCCTTCAAACGCTCCTCTTTTATATTTATATGCTATGTTTCTGTGTCTGGTAGCCTTGTGTTTTCCACAGTCACAGCTAGACAGCCCAGAATGCCTTTGGCGCGCCCACTTCCTCCCATGGTGCCCCTAACTCATGTACGATTGGTCCTGTTGCCGTTTCATCTTGGCCCAGGCCTTAATCACAATGTGTGCACATGTGTGTGCATGTGTGTGAGGTTTATTCTCGGCAGTCTTGCCAGTTTTGTAGGGTTGACAGAACCGAGCTGCAAGTAAAGCATCGTCTAGCTGCAGAATCACACTTTTTACCCCTTTGATTATCTGATTATTATCACTGATACCTGCCTGAGCTTAGTTTAGAAACGATCACCATCTTTTAAAGATGATTTATAGATGAATGTGTATAGCTTAACTTTTATTCACAAAATTAAACCTTTTAATTTGCTTCTGTAGGTGGAATTAAGTGGGAGCTTTAGGATCACATGCAGTAACTGATCTAAGTTCAACCACTTCCTGACCAAAGAGATTACAACTTCCTGTTTTGTGACTCATCAACAACCAGGAGTGATATAGAAAACCATTGAAGTACATCTGGATGAAAACACAGGCACATTATATCTGCAGACATTGCTTCTGTCGTTCTGTAATGTGTAATTTGTTGTTTGTTTTGTTGTTTATGCGTTTCACTGGTACAAGTAGTGCTCAAGTCTTTCATTACTCAAGCCTTTCATTTAACAAACAACAATACACAACAGAAAAATAATCCATTCATTTTCATTCCTTTTCGCAGAGGACATGTTGACTTGTGACAGAAGGTTTAGCTGCTTCTGTTTCAGCTGTGTAAAAAATACATTTAACTCTGAAATGCAGAGAAAAGTTTATAAAAAAAATAATTGTGTTAGTAGTCACTCCTCTGCAGCATTATTTGCATATAAGATGCATTATATTGCATGCTTATTCTAAATTAATGCATTTTTGTTGCCTTAATGTTGTGTAACATGTGTTTCAAAATAAATGCATATTTAATGAGTGAATCTATTGTGTTTGTTTACATGCCAGAAAACTTGATAAACTGCTTTATGAGAAATGTACATGGACAGCTCCACTTGTGTCGAATGATTAACTATAATCACTAGGTCTGGCACGTCCAGCATATTATTGATTCTGTCTGCAGTTCACATCCTTCTCTCCACAACAGATGACCAACACTTTGATATGAACGATTGAGTGGAATTAGCTGAAGCCTTTTGCAATATGTCAGTATTTGAAGCAGCATATGTGTGGACTAATGAATATTCGGGTCAGGTGCCAAACGGAGGCCCTCCCGAACTGTCAGTCTGATGTCCATCTCCTCATTCACCTCCTAATAGGATCAAAAGCAGGAGGGTCATGGCCGGGCAACCAGCGGGGCGTAGGCTAATGTCAAACGCGCGCCATCCTTGCCCATCTGCCCCAGATGGACCGTCGAACCCGTCCCTGGGGATTAGGAATATGACTCAATACTTTATGTGTGTGTGTTTGCGGACGGTGTGCATGAGTAGAATGTAATTAACTGATGGACCATCTCTAGTAACTTTTCCATTGTTTGCTCTCGACTTTCAAGATGACACATCTACATGGATTATCCCCCTCAAACCCAATAATCTTAAAGCTATGGAGGCTGGATGGCAGCAATTAGTTGACCATAGTGTGGTTGTGAGTAAAGCTGAAGTTGTCATTAGGAATAGAACTGGCATATTAAATTGAGATCATTTGAATTCATGACATTTAATAATTTGAGTCTAGGGCTGCAGTGATGGTCCACGTGGTAAACTAGCTTCTTCTTTTGAGTCAGCTGAGTCTGTAAATTTGAATCAGTATCAATAAATCAATAAAAATATGGAAGAAGCAGAGGACCTTTATTCTGATGAAACGCCTCTGATACAGCCAGATAATTTACTGTATGGTCTAGAGCCCATGGAGCAAGCACATTTAGGGCATGCCCTACTCCCTTTTAAGTAGTTAAACAGAACATAATCTGGGTGTAAAGCAAGCTGCAAAATGCTAAGAGGTTGGATTTAGTCTCTTAGTCCATCAGAGTGGTTTGGGCCTAACATGAATTAAACCACTTAGAGTGTAACAGCCCCACTCATCTCACAGACACACAGGTGTGTGGTCCCTGGATGATGGACTCTCCTCCTCCACCGTCCATCTCCACATCCTCTGTCTGCATTTCATATTTAACTGAGGAGGAAGACGATGAGGAAGGCTACCGCGCATCCCTGTGTGTCTAATAGATCTACTGATGCATGTGTATTGCAATCTGCAGATTTGGTCATAAAAATGATCATCCTCATTATTAGCAAGATGGGATGCAAGTGGGTGAAATAAAACATCTTTAAAGAGGAATATTCCTGGGGGAATATTCCTCCACAGGCAGGTTCTAGTTGTTGATCTAGACAATAAATCAAAAGACACGATTTTAAATGAGCTGTACAGATGATCTGGATGATCTGGCTCTGGGTGATGTAATCAGTAGTGTTAGGTTAAGCCCCCTACAGTCAAATCTGGGACCACAGATGCTGTATGTATTGATTATCACACATCTATCAATTCAGCTGTACTTGAGGACGAACTCGCACAAATACACACACATAGAGGTAAAACAGAGGCTACAGAAACATAAGACTACAACTAATATTAAAATAGACATATACAAATATGAACAGAATAACAATGTGTCCAATAGATATGATGAAAAGATAATAAAATAAAATAAACAATATAAACTCTTTAATACGAGTAGCGGCTCTTAAAGTTAGAGGTCTGACTGACGCTTGTTCCAATCTAGAGAGAATCAAAAATGAAAACTCGTACCAAAATACTGGGGAGTGCTATAACAGCAGAATAAATAGAGAACAGTCATGCAATGATTACTGACTAATAATGTCATTTACATATGTTTAAAATTTGCTAATATTAACTACCATTAGCTGCCATTCAAACAAGACCATGTGGGGTTGGTAGATGCCCTGGGTGTACTGGAGTGAGCAACAGTGTATTTATTTGTTGTTGTTGTGTGTTTATACTTGTAATCTTAACAAAAAGATGTGTCATTTCTTCTCTGAAAGGTGACATACAGTACATCAGACTCATTTTCAAACATTAAACAAAATGCAAAAAAAGAATTAGCATGTAATAATGACACAGAGCTATCAAAGTGTTGTGATGTCAGTCAAGTAGGTTTGAGATAGAACAGTTTGCTTGTGTTCATTTTGGCCTGTTATCCCCATTGGTTACATTTATTACCTCCACCACTGAGGAGGAGGAGGAGGAGGAGGAGGAGGAGGAGGAGGAGTGTGGTGCTGATTGTGTGTTTCTTAAAGCTCAAAAACTTTTCAACTGATTTCAGTGACATTTTGTGGAGCGGTGGGCTGTGGCGAAAGGAACAGGTGATTCGATTTGGATGGTTATACAGAAGATAGTATGAATTCTACTGTGGTGACACCATGACCCGCCTTACTCTGCTTCTGATTGGCCTGGTATAATGACAACTTGTGAGATCAGATGAAATGTATGAGGCTGGTGTTAAAGTGGTGTCACACAGCAGGATGCTCCTGTAACTTGCCACGTATCTTTGGGTTTGTTGGGGATGAGGTTTCTCTGCAGTCTGCTGATGTCTCTGCTTTGCTTCCTAGATGCCAGCTTTAGTTCTTGCTACATGTCAGTGTTGTCTGCTTCCTTGTCACATGACCAAAAGGCAGCTGTTTTTGGCTCTATATAGAGCCTTCGCCTGTTTGTGATCACCACACCATCAACACATTTTTGATGCACAATGTCACTGATATGTGATTCCTTATGATTGATGGGGTTCTCCTGGGTGGCAGAACCTCTCTGAACGTGGGCACATGTGTATGTGTAACGGCCCAGCTCTGCAGCTTCTGTCCATTGTTTATAATGATGGCATGACATGTTTTTATCAGCTGGGAGTAGGTTGGCAGTGGTAAAGGAGGAGGACTAGAAAATAACTTTGATCCGATCATCAATCTTCTCTCCTATCTTGGAATATCAAACACAGTTTTGTCATGATCACAATTTTAATCTTTAATTTTCTTGTATATTAAGTCTTCTACCACACAAAAAAGTAAACTTCACACAGACATTTTTATGAATTTGTCACATGTAAATTGCCCACAAACTAGATTTTATAAGCAGGATTATAACATCCTGATTTCTTCAGAGCTTAATAAAGATGGAGACAATTTTTAAAAAAAAACATTCTCAGATTACAACTTAATCGGAAGAGATAAGAACATTACATAATACCTGAGCCTAATGTATGTTCACTTCGGTCATCGGATGTACCATTGTGTTGCAGCGTCTGGTCCATATGGTGACTGAAGCCAGGAAGCAGGCTCATAGGATTAACCCAGCCGTTAGAGTAAGACATGACTAATGAACCCAAATAGTCTATGATTAAGGCTTTAGCTGAGTGAGAGACAAAGAGGTGAGAGAGCTAATTCAAGTTGGGCCAGTCTTACCATTGTTATCTACCAAATGCTGGGAGACGGTGGCCATTACCTTGCTGCCTGCTTAAAGATCTGCAGTAAATATGAGTCATGTGTTTAAAAAGGCTGACATTACAAACACAGTCAGGTCCTTTGCAAATACGACATAAATGACATGTTGTGTTGACTCCAACCCGAGCTAATAAAGTTATACCTAATAAATTGTATAAAATTAAACGAGAGACAGATCTGTGTACATAATCTTTGTTTTATAAGTCAATAATATCCAAACAACAAGATAGTAGGGTAGGATCATATAGGATAATCATATTTTTATGCCAAAAACACATGTGATTACTAGATAATAAAAACTGTACACATGGACTAAATTAGGCAATTTGTTGAACGTCTTTTGGTCTTTTGATGGAGGAAAAACAGAAGAACAGAAATAAATACATATACAGCATTTTGGGTCAGTCCATATATATAATATATAATAATAATATAATAATCCAGCCTGGAAGTAACACATGCATGGATTGATTTGTCTGCATCTTTTTGCATATTACAGAGGTGCAATCCTTCTGTTATTATAGCTGTTATTGTTGTTATTACTGTACCTGTCTGTGTCCCTGTTCCTCACTTTCTCTCTCTCCCCCATCTATCTCCCCCATCTCTCTCATCTTTTTTCTCATTATGCCAAAGGCTTTGCGGTCCAGATTTGGCCCACATGCCGCTAATTAGTTGCCCTGGTCCAGCGTAGGATTTTAGCATCTAGCAATGTGGTGGTAGATTACAACCAACTGAACACCCCTCATGCCCCTCTAGAAAATACATAAGGCACTCTTAAGAGCCAGTGGTTGGTTTGTCCATTCAGGGCCACAGTAGAACATGAATGCAACATGGTGTACTCTGTGGTTGATATAAAAGGCTCATTCTCAGGTAAGGAAAACACAACACTTCTTATTCTCAGGTGATTGTACACAAATGAAGACAATGTTATGCATATGACATTAAATGTTTTCCTCTAAATCCCGCAGCATAGTTGATCTTTAAATAATCTTACTTCATAGCTGACCAACTGTAATCAGGAAAACCTCCTGTATTTTATCATGTTCCACCACAGTTTTGATGCAGTCACAGAACTTCCCATCTGGTTACTGATATTTTAAAGACCATGTTCAAACTGGAGCTTTTAAAGTCTGCATACAACTGAACATATCTGACCTGGTGTGTTGTTTCTCTAATGACAAATAAAGACCCTTAAAATATATTCAATTATATATGTCCATCACCTTTCACGAGATATGGGCATGATGAAATTAGACAGTGAAACATTTGTGCAGCATTATTCAATCATTGCCTCCTGCACCCAATCGATCACTAAACTCCATATTATGCTGATGACAGATCAGGTGAACAGCAGTCGTCTATGAATATAGTGATAGTTGCATTGTTAGTTTGATGAAAGCAGGAGTTCAGCACCACAAAGTCATTGCTCTGCACGAGAAAACCAGAAATGGCATAGAAAACATAAAGTTTGCTATGACACAGCTAAATGCTTCAGTTCTGCTCTGCCAAAAGAAACGTGGCCCCTGATTTACATTTTCTTGGATCTAGCCTGAGTGCAGCTGCTGTGCAGTTATGTAATATGATGCTCCATATGTTCCACATGAGTAATTACACTATACAAAAGGAGGAGGGAGGAGGGAGTGAGATGGAGGGCAAAGGACAATGATGGGGTATATGAAGAGACTGGATACGTTTTGGGATAGGAGGATGAGACAGAGGGTGATGAAACAGAAAGAATGCTATCATTAGTTCCTGTTCCTTCAGTTTATATCAACAAGTGTGATCAGCCTTGCAGCCTATGTCTCCTTGTCTTCATCCCCACTGTTCTCCAATCATTCTAAATTGATTGTGAAAGCTGCGGGCTTTGACCTACTTTGAAGAACAATAGTCTCCCACCACCACCACCACACACACACACAGCTGCTTGGGACATTCTGATAGTTTGGAGGTCACCCAGGCTTGGAAAAGGGCGGGGTGCAGCCTAACCCTCCATCCTTTTAGCAGTGAACTACCAGCCTCTTTGACCCCAAGCAACAAAGAATATAAAGGGTCAGAACAAGCAGATCCGAGGAGTGTCCAGACACGGTCAACTGTACCAGCTGCCTCCTCACCTCTATCTCTGTGCATCGAAGACTGCTACACAGCTTAGGATGTCTTCATCTGTCCTATGACCTCAACACAGAACCAGATTTACTCATGTTGAGCTGCTGAGTGTCATTTATTACAGGAAACTATAGCATTGTTTGTCCTTCAGAAGGTCGGGGGTCAGTAACCGAACCAACATGGAAGAACTAGCAGCAACAAAGACTCTTGTGTCGCCTCACACATACGTCCTGCACCTGCAGGAGAGGTGGTAATTCTCCATACCAGCATTCGGTGGTTGTCTGTATTCAGTAGTCCAGAAGGGAAAAGAGAAGAACTAAGACTGCAAGTATTCAAACCTGTCAGGATCTGCAGTTTCCTCCCCCTTGTTCCTATTGTTGTCCTCTGTCTTCCCCATCCCAGTGTCTCTGTCTGTCTCCCCCTGTCAGTGGGTGTGTGCGTTAGTCTGCCAAGGCGTGGCTGACTGGACAGCCATCATTCACACTCCCGCCTCCTCCTGCTCTGCTCACCTGCAACCAATCGGCTCATCAGCTCCACCTGTTTCCAGCTGTACTTAAGCCCGGGGTTCTCATCCAGCATCTGTCGTTTCGTCATTTAACCTCTGTGGTAACAATGTCTGACCAACTACTCTGTTTGTAAGATTTTTGATATTTTTTGCCCGTGACTCGTGTGTTCCTGATCCTGTGTCTCCTTTGCCTCAGATCCACTGCAATCCCTGCTGGCATCAGCGACTGTACGCCTTGGAAATCCCGTCTGTTGACTGTGAGTCTGCCTTAAGCCTGCGGCGCTCTGCCTGCCTGCTCTCAGCCTATGCCTGTCAAGAGAACCTTCAATTGCACATTTTTTTTTTGGTTCATTGTTCAATAAATCCCTGTTTAAACTTTTCCACTCCTCTGAGTTCTGCATTTTTGGGTCCAATTCCTGTTGAAATATAACACAAAACCTTTGTGCTAAGCAGGGTTTTCCTACCATTTTCACACCACTCTTTCATCATTTAGATGACTTCAGCTGGTCTTCTGTCGCTTTTTTTTCTCAATGGCCATGTGGTTGTGAAAATATTTGTATATCTTTGTACTTTTGTACATCTGTCTGTGCCCTCTTGACCGTAGTCTTTGGCTTGCTTTCCTCACTCTTTCTATAGTGCACTGATTCTCTTTTAGCTGTAAAACCAATCAGACTTATTTCTCTCAACAGCACGCTCAATCGGCTGAAAAGCCACAGGAAATGGCCAAATTATTGCCAGCGGTGCAGGACACACCACAAAAACTAGAGCCAAACACGCTCACCAGTAGATCAGGGGTGAATTATTATTGGCCTGTGTGCCAAATCCGGACCATGAGAGGCTTCTATACCCAGACCGTGAATCCTTTTGACATAAGGGGGAAAATATAGACAGCCTATTTTTAACTTCTGTCATCAAAGGGATTTTGAACAGGCACGACACGGCCAGCTCAGTAGAGCATCCTGGGTCCTAATGGGTCTTAATGATGTTTACACTATGGCGCAGAGGCTACTATGAATGAAATATGACACTATAAAAAATTAGGAAAGTTGACAGTAAAATCCGATTCTTCATAGATGACTCACAAGTATGTATTTATTCTCCCTGCAACGAGCTCTGTGAGGCCAGTGTGGTTGTCAAAACATTAAATGCTATTATAATGCTAGACATGGACACTTGGAAGAAACCACAGGAGTCTGAGAATAATCATGAGCTTAAAGCCCATCTACACTCACAGCTTAAAATTAAAAGGCAAAAACAACTGCATGTGTGATTAGGTAGCAGCGGTCCAGTCTTTCCAGAGGAAGTTGGACATTTTCAAAGTGGACCTCCAAGAAGACTGAACACATTTTCCAGCAATGAAACAAATTCAGGAGGAGAGAGATGTTTCTTCTCTGAAGCTTCTGGGATGGTTTTGACACCTTCAGCCTTGGAGAGCAACTTTCATCCAGAATCTCTTTCTGGTCAGAAATGTCACCACATTTTCACAGGAGGATGAACAGATCTATAACTGGGCAGAAACTGGATCTCTACTGATGGAACTTATTCAGCTGTAAGTAAATGTGGCATCGAGGGAGCGGTCAGGAGTTTTCCTATTGAATTCTGGAAGGAGAGACGATGCATGTGAATGTGAGTTGTGGAATTTGATTTCTTTTTTTAAGCAAAGAAATTTGTGCTTCCATCTTAAAGTGATTTTTAAGGTCAGTTCAGCCTAAATGAGACTGTTTAGTTCTTCTTTGAGGATTTTATGTTTTTATGGACTGGAAGGAATTTATTTATGCAAATTTAATTTATCAATGCAAATTTACAGATGAAGGGGTCATTGCACTTTTTAAAAAAAACATCATATCTTTATGCAAAGCACTGAATTTTTGCCTGTTTGAGTTTGTTTTTTTTATTTTGACGAGCCACTCTGAACTTTAGATGGAGAGACAATGCATGTGAATGAACATATGAATTTGATTTGTGATCTCTTTTATTAAGCTTGTACTTCCATTTGAAGTGTTTGTTAAGCACTTTCTTTAAGTTGATGTCACATTTTTAGGGACTGAAATGAATTTACAATGCAAATCTAGAGATGACGAGTTTATTGCACTTTGTTTTCCACCCCTTCAACAGTCAGAGGAGAAAACTGGTCTGTTCCCAAAGATTTGGCCCAGATTATGTGGTAGTCAGAGTTCACAGATCCAGTCTAACACCTCCTGATCTGCTCATGGAAAATAGGAGCTGCCCAAATCATTTTCAAACATGTTTTGACTTTTTGGTGTTAAAATCTAGATAATTCAAAAAATCTGGATGATAAGACTGTAAGATGTTGACAGGTATTAAGCCAACCATTAAAATCTTACCTCCAGTTCTTGCTCAAGGATATATATATATCACATAATTAAATCCTGCAGTGTGTGATGCTCCATTATTTTAGAGTCTTGTAGTGTGTGCATGTTTGAGATTTGAGAGATCACTTGTGGAGATTGATTTTATGTGTCTGATGAAAGCTGATTTCATAATCAGGTAGGATTTTAACAGATATCCAAATCAGTAATCAAGTGAAAACACCATTAAAGCCTTGTTTCATTCATGTTCATGTTGTTTCTTGGTGCTATCTGCCATCATCTGATCACTTTGCCTTCATTATTTGGGACATGAAAGCATTGGAGAAGTCCTGATAGAGAGAGGCTGTCCTGTCCCATTATCTGGTTAACCTATAGATCCCACATCCTCAGCTGTATATCAGCAGGAAGCTGCTTTCAGACAGGCTTTGCCCTCTCCCTCCATGAGACTGAGACAAAAGACTCTTTTACACAGCCTGTTCAAGGCGGGAATTTTATGAATGTCATTATTCCGTCTTTACTGTTCGGTATATATGGTATGAAAATAGAGGGGGGTGGGGTGGGGGGTCATTGCTGTTCCAACTTTGAGGTGACAGCAGAGGTACGGACAGAACTGATTAGAAAGGGTCAGATGGAAGGATGGGCACAAAGACACCGGCAGTATTTGGTTCTTTGTAAAAAAATTAAAAAAACAAAAAACAAAGCCAATGTGACGTCAGATCTTCATTCCTGCAGTATGACAGGACCTCTGTGCAAAAAAGGCTAAAGAGTTAATTTCATGTCCATGACCAGCTACACACGGTGGAGACTGAAGTATTATAAAGTGGAAGGAACTCACTATCTCTCTCTCTCTCTCTCTCTCTCTCTCTCTCTCTCTCTCACACACACACACACACACACACACACACACATGCGCTGGATGCCTAGGGGGGGGGCACTCTGGACCGGATGGTCAGAAGAGACGCCCTGCATAAGAATGGAGAGCAGAGGAGGAAATAAAAGGAAAAAACAACCATGGAAAAGCGTCTAAACCAGTGTAGAAGAGTACAAACAGACAAAACAGCCACAGACCATAATAAACACTCAATCACTGAAAAGACACTGTCCTCCAGAGATAAGGTTATTACTCATTATTTATGTTTGGACGGCTGACAAAAGTGGAAATAGAGAACATTTTCAACACAAGAGCCAGGAGATGGTGTATCCTCCTGAGTGTCATTTAGAAATAAATATCACTGTAATAATGAAAACTACATGTAAGAATCAGTAAAGGTTTACAAGATATGCTCTGATTCATGCTGGAAACGAACCTCAGCCTTTTTTGGGGGCCAAGTCCAACACCGAATTCTAAGTTCCAGACAGAAATCACTTAGCACCATGACTCCAAATGGACTCAATGATGATTTCAGCCTGAAATGTTTTTTAAGTTAAAATTGTCCGAGGTTATAGATATGACTATTGATCAACATCAAAACCAAGACAATGAAAATGAATAAACTTTATCTATGGGTTTCTTTATCACCATCTAACGTAGATATGTAATGGAAAACCAAAGGTGACCAGAAATAATGTGCATGTGTGAGGGGTCCTTACATGGATAAGGAAACTGCTTGGTTCAACCTGCAGCTGTGGACTGACTCTGCCCTTGTATACAAGGCGCTCTGATGAAGGCTGTGAGCTGCGTCAGTGTGCATTTTGTGATGTGTGCCGAATAAATAAGCTACATGTGAATTCATTTTGAGATGTGCTACCCTTTTTTCATTTTTTGGGGAAAAATCCCAAGTATTTGTAATTAGCAAAAGACACATTACATCGTTTCTGGTATACATATGCAATTTGTCAAAGAAAGAATACACAGTTTACAAGATGCAAGATGTGCTTCAAAAGCAAAGTTCACTCTCTTATTAAGAATAGGTATAAGTAGTAGCCGTGGAGATGCAAGAGGGAGGAAGGGGTGAGGATGGGGTTGAGGGAGGAAGGTTGTAGGGAAAAGGAGGAGTGGCTGGAAACCATTCTTTTCTTCCTTCTCTGTGATGTACCTGTTGGTGACATCATCAATGCTCGAGGATCTGGTGCAGCTCCAGAATTCCCAGGTGCAAGCCTTCCACCTTGGAAATTAAAGTCAACATTGAGCTTTTGGGGTCTTATCTGAGATGTTGTCCATCTGCAGCGTCTCCATGAGTTCATCTGCAACGTCAACAGCCTCATCTGCTATGGCCTCAGCCTGGCTGAGAATCATTCATCTGATCAACTACAAACTTGGTACGGGAGTTTCTGGGGCCTCAAAGAAGCGTAGAGTCAAATTTGGTTCAATTTGAACATGTGACATGCTCAGTATTAATACATGTAGAATAAACAGGTATGCAGAAGAGTGGCTTCAGGCCTCTGCAGACTGAGTCCGGCATGTCCTCACATACATCCGCAGCCGGTTGCTCAAGAAAGCTGCAACCAGCAATATCACAGGCCAAGCAAACGGTCCAGACCGAACGAGGTGGTCCTCTGTAAGCTCTGCAAACTGGAACTATCACAGCTGTACAACTGATCTGCATGAGCGATTTGTCGAGACGGCAGAAAGATCGGACAGCACCGTAAGACCTGTTTGCTTTTTCATAACTTGGAACATGTTTCTGATAGTATAGCAGTCACTTATCTAACTACAATATGAGGAATCTCTGCATGTATTTAATTCACCTGTGTCCAGAACTGTTCATATGATCTATTTCAAACCTGGGTTGTGAGTTGCTGGGAGCCAGAAGAAGTTCAGTGTTGAACTCGGTTCACCCGGCAGGTTAGCTTGAGTGACCTGTTCACCCCTGTGGTTGCTGGTCTTGGGGTCTTATGGGGCCTTATATAAACTGTGTGTGTGTGTGCCTTCTGTCAGCTGGGGATGAATCCCCGTACATATTGAATGTGTAGCTGGGTGGAGATGTCATCTCTTCACTCAGAAGGACTGCACCTGGATCAACATAGCTCTTTGTAGAGAATCGTTACAACATAATCGACAGTCCTTCAGAAAACTTTGGGCGATGCTAAAAATGGTAAAAGTATAATACATCACATGTGAAACGGGATCAAACTAAGTTCAGGACACACAGAATAAACATGTTGACCGATTTGTGAAATGTACAGTTGTGTTTAGCCGTCTGCTTTCATCTTGATTTTTCTTTACATGTTAGCATGTGCTTGTTTTAACGTGTGGAAACACAGACGTGAAAAAACATGTGTTTTATTATATTATATTCATATCACATGTGAACTGTAAGAGCGTCATTATTTTACATGTAAACATATTAAAACCTTACGTGGAGAATACGTATGTGAACCCCAAATGTATTTCCCTCCACATGCTAGATGCAAACTACACATGTCATTATCATGCATGTGCATGGAGAAAACATTTTTCTGTTCATATGTATTTTTAAAAGAAGGGGTTTAATTTGTTAAGGTTTGAAACATCACATGTGGAGAAACCAAAATGAAAAACATGTGTACAAAATAATGTAGTGAAATCCTCAAATGTGCATTTTCACATGTGACATTTTCATTGCATCCAGTCTGGTGTTCATGTCTTTTTATTTATTCATTGTTGTGTTTAATTGTCTGTCTATAACTGTATCAATTGATTCAATATAGACTTATGATAGGACTCATACTGAGAGGAGATCTGCAGTCGATTGGATGGATTCAGCATACGTTTCCTTTTACAAAATCATTCCTGTTCAGATCAAACAGCAAGCCACCCACCTTGAGTCTTGGATCTCCTTCAGGTTTCTGCCTGTTAAGAGGAAGTTTTTTCTCTCCACTGTCTCCATGTTCTTGCTCATGGAGGATTGTTGGGTCTAGACCTGCTCTTTTTGAAAAGTGCCCTGAGATAACTTTTGTTGTGATTCATCACTATACTGCTATACAAATAAAAGTGAATTGAACTGAATATGCCCAATTCAATAAAGGCATTTTAACTCCATCCTTGGGCAGATGTCAGTGGGCCTGAAATAAGCCCAGAGGCTTTCGTTTCTCATCCAATCATTTCTGTTGATGGTTTGAAGCCACGTCTGTTGCCAGTTTTTCATTATCCAATGGAATTTAAGCCCTGATCCTGATTTGGAACCATAATAAAATCTGTCTCGATTGTAGTTGTGCCTTCCTTTCTGACAGCCAAAGTAATCGGCTGTACAGAGTGACGCAAACAAATTTTTTTTACTAAATGCACATTTTAACTGCGTTACTTTTTGTTTGTGTCTAAGTTTATTCAGCTCCTATGCTTGAGCAAATTTCAGTAAAGTTTCTGTAAGGCACATTTTACATGCGATTTATCTCCTCCACATTTACACCTCTGGTTATTTTGCTGACTTGACGGTGCTGATGAAATGAGGAAGTGACGTGTGTTAAGTCACAAAGAAAGAAACCTCTGCTCAGCCACACATGCTCGTTTACCTCCTCCTCTTCCATTCTCCCTCCATGCTGCATTTTCCTCAATGGAGCTGCCGGCTGCAGAGTGGAAGCCTTCCATTGGCTGAGTCTTGGACCAATCAGACCAGAACCTGGGTTATGCCTTCAGGCCATTCACAAATGCTCCTCAATTGCAACCCTTCCTGCTTCCTCTCTTTCTGCCTTTCAGTCACACATGAACACAACTTTTTTCTTATGGTGTAAAGTTTAACAGCGTCTCTCTGTCACAATATGGATTGAGAATTTCAGTATGGATATTTGAACAGATGTGCGTTTTTCTTCAAACATATTTAATGTGAACAAACATAAGAGATGACAATTATTTAGTGTTTACCCAAGGAGAAAGCTGCTGAAACTTTCTCCAACCATGCTGTATTAATGGCAGTAAGTAAAACTATTGGCAATATTCTGGGTGAATAAAGGCAATACAATTTAAGTAAATAGACATTTAAGTTGCAGACAAAAAAATGGAGGGGAAAAAAAGGCAAGGGAGTGGAGGAAAGGATAGAGAAGTAGAAGGTCAGACATGTTGAAAGGTTTGTTCATAGATAGGTCATGTTTAATACTCCATACATCAAGAAATAAAATACAAACAGAAAACTGGGACTGACATAGAAATCAAAATGTTGATTCCACCTCCTCCAAGATATACTGTAGGTTGCTGGGAGATTCATAACATAACTTTGTCTGTATTATTATCATGTCTTGTGTTGTAGCTGCTGCCCCACCCAATTTAAGCAGAATTCTTTATCAGCACTCATCTTATCCAGCTGTGCAGATACAACGGGTCTGAGTCACCACAGATATGAGACTATGGGCGTGATGATTAAAGGAGGGGCATTTACATACAGTCATCACAGATCTCTGAGTCACAGCTAATTTCAAATAATGGAGATAAAGATCAGAATCATGAGATCGGCACGAAAGTCTGCTGCTGCTTTAAAATCAAAGTGAATTTACTTATTGTACAAGGTGACAGCAGCGATAATGCATTTAGTGTCAGTTATTGAAATACATTCACTGCTCTCTAGGATGTAGGAGTATGTACATTTTATCTTCAGTAAATTTGAATGGCAGTTTACTTATCTTGTGTCATTTTGTTAGTCTGTAGCAACACTTTATTCTGGTCTTCCTGTTCAGTAACTGGTTCGTGGAGAAGGTAATACTTTTGCATGCATATTACTGAGAAACTGTGTTTTGAAATATTTAGATTTTTTTTGTCTCATTAGACATAGTTGTTGTAATGAGATGTTCTGACTGTAGTCTAAATCATTATTTACTTTCAACCTTTGTTTGACAAAGCACCTTAATGTCAGAAGACATTCTACAACTATTTCCACAGGCTGTGTAGTCCTCCCATCTCTCTCTCTGTTTCTCTGTCTCTTTCTATCTCTCTATCGCTCTCAAACATGCATGGAGAAAACATTTCTCTGTTTATATGTATTTTTACAAGAGGGGATTTAATTTGTTAAGGTTTTGAAACATCACATGTCCAAAAACCAACATGAAAAACTTGTACAAAACAAACATGTGAACTCTTCACATGTGCGTTCATGCATTTTCACATGTGACTTTTTCATTGCATCCACTCTGGTGTTCATG
Organism: Chaunax sp. Z400; assembly: GCA_037577475.1. Classification (NCBI taxonomy): domain Eukaryota; kingdom Metazoa; phylum Chordata; class Actinopteri; order Lophiiformes; family Chaunacidae; genus Chaunax; species Chaunax sp. Z400. Next base: position 6,480,104 of record CM075184.1, read on the forward strand.
TCTTTTTATTTATTCATGGTTGTGTTTAATTGTCTGTCTTTAACTGTATCAATTGATTTCAATATAGACTAATGGTAGGATTCATACTGAGAGGAGATCTGCAGTCGATTGGATGGATTCAGCATACGTTTCAAAATCATTCCTGTTCAGATCAAACAGCAAGCCGCCCACCTTGAGTCTTGGATCTCCTTCAGGTTTCTGCCTGTTAAGAGGAAGTTTTATCTCTCCACTGTCTCCATGTTCTTGCTCATGGGGGATTGTTGGGTCTCTGCAGAATAAAGGGTCAGTCTAGACCTGTTGGAAACCATTGTGGAAAGTGTCTCGATATAAATGTTGTGATTTGGTGCAATGAAAATAAAATTGACTTGACTTAATTTCAGCTAAACTGATTTCATAAACATTCTGAATTAGTTCAATCTCTAAATGTTACTTAACCAACACAACTAAATGTTGTGCAGATCAGTATTTCAGTTCGGAGCAATAAAAATCCACATCACAGTTGTCGGGACTGGCCACACTAACTCATTTAAGCCATGCATGACAAAAACACATAAGCCTGGAGGAGTTCTCCCAAACCCACCTTCACAACCCCCAGCCATTCTCCTCGACGTGGACCCCTAATGTGAATGCAAAACGCAAAGGACCACCCGGCAGGGGTCTTTAATACTCAAGCACCCTATTGGCCACCTATTGAAAGGCAAACTGAGCATTTTAATACACTTCTGAGAATCTAAATGTGCTGCAGGGATGGACGGGTGTAGGGATCGTCAGGCAAAACAGGAGTAGATCAAGGCGAAGATTAGGCCATAAATTTTTACTTAAAGCTTGCCCCCTGGCCCCAGGCAGCAAGCAGCCCTCGACGGACCACAGTCAGGGTTGGGTTATGCTTTAACAGAGCTTCTTCATAAAATGCATTGTCTGACCATGTAGAAAATCAAATGTGTTTATTGTTGGGAGGAGGAGTGAAGTCAGTCATCGTAGAAAGAGGTGATGTGATATTGTTTATATACCGTGTTGCGGCCTGTTGAATACCGCGGTTTGGTGGTTGAGTCGCCGGCAGCAGCGTCCGCGACCAGTGTAACATGTCAGTCATCCTGCTCCTCAGGTGGCAGAGGCGGCTGAGCTGCAGCCTGGTAGTTTAACTCCTGGCCTAAGAGATGGTGGGCCAGAGGTTAAGTCTTTCACAATGCCTCGGTTCGAGCCACTCTGTTGAGTCTTCACCTGGCTCTAAATTACATGCCCATGTTAAGTTGCGAATAGCGCAACTTCAGCAAGAAATTCAAGAGAGAGAAATAGGAGGGAGGAGGGAGAGTTTCGGCTCCAGCTGAATAGGTTGGAGCCGTAAAGCTGCACCAACTGGAGCTGCAGAAAGCCGCCGACTCCTCTCCTGCCATCATACGGTCTCCAGACCAAACCGAAACGTTTGACGTGAGTAAATATGTTTCTTTGGTTCCAACTTTCCATGAACGTGAAGTTGAATCATATTTTGCCACATTTTAATGTATTGCTATTGCTTTGCGTTGGCCTAGAGATGTGTGGGCTGTTTCGTTCCAGTGTAAGTTCACGGGTAAAGCTCAGGAGGCGTGTTCGTCCCTCTCGGTGGAAGACAGCGTAGACTATGACAATGTTAAAGCTGCTATTCTGCGTGTATATGAGCTGGTGCCTGAAGCGGACCGACAGCGTTTTAGAGGCCTTAAGAAAACGTCAGGCCAGACATGCACTGACTTTGCTCGAGAGAAAGGAGCATTATTCGATCGTTGGTGCTCTGTGTGTAAAGCAGAAGATTTTTGCTTCTTTGCATGAGCTCATGCTGCTTGAAGAGTTTAAAAACTGTTTACCTGAATGTGTTGTAGTTTATTTAAATGAACAGGTAAGCACTTTCCAGCTGGCCGCTTTTCTGGCAGATGAGTTCGCTCTCATGCACAAAAGTCTATTTATTGAGCGCAGTTGTTCTCAGGTCACTGATTCTCAGAATCCTGGTTCCCACACACGTTCCTGTGTCTGCGCCAAGTACCAAAGCTGATAAGCGTTGTTTTTTCTGTCACAAACCTTCATTTAGTAGCTGACTGTCTGACGTTAAAGCCAAAGCAGCAGGCAGCAGTGTCAAAACAGCCGGAAGGTGTGGGGTTGATTAACACTGCGTCTGCCAATAGTCAATCCATCGTTCTTAAAGGTCCAGATGAAAGTTTCAAACCATTCATCTTTAATCGATTTGTGTCCCTGAGGATCAGCGCCCAGTTACAGTGCTGTGAGACACAGCCTCTTTGTCCCTCATTCTTTCTGGTGTCCTGGCAATAAATGAAAAATCATCCTGTACCTTAAGTGCAGTTGTCAGAGCCGTAGAAATGGGTCTGGTGCCCACACCCTTGCATCATGTTCATGTACAGTCTCAGTTGGTTACGGGTTTCTTCCCTATAGCTGTCCGCTCCTGCTTTCCTGTTGATGGTGTTGATCTCATTATGGGAAATGACATCGCTGGTAGTAAAGTTCATCCTGTACCTGAAGTTGTGAGTCTTCTAAATACTGACTCTGAACATGAAGACCTGGCCCAGCATTATTCAGAAGTGTTAACGGATAATGTTCAGACCCAAGCTCAGGTCCGTCAGCACGGTCAGCATGATCAGCACGGTCAGCATGGTAACTTGTCTGACTCAGTGTTTGCCTCTGTTCTGTCTAAAGACAGGTTGCCCCCTGTCCGTGACCCAGGAAGCTGCAAAATGCAAGAAGTAGAGGAGGTAACTGAGTCTGTCACTCCCGCACCGTCTGTACCGTTGACTCGCAAGTCACTCAACAACGCCCAAAAGAGTGATTCGTCCATGGCAAAGTGGTACACCATGGAAGAAAAGAGCGAGACTACACGTTCTGAAAAGCGATCTCTTTTAGTTAACGGTGGAACTCAGTTAAGTGATGGTCAGCCTCTCAGACATGTTGTGGTTGATTGTGTTGTGTTAACATTGTGATTGCTTTTTGTGTTGGCAATTCACCGCCCACATTTCACCATATGGTACGTTTAGTGCCAGGGGATGTGCCCCATGGTGATGTGGGATTGAATTATGTTGCTGAGTATTCTGATATGTGGGTGCAGCATGTTACGACTTTAACTGGACTGTGTAGTCCTGTCAGTGTGTAGACTGAGGGAGTGTCAACATGTTCCTGTGCCACTGGGTTCCTTCTCTGCAGTGCTCCTGTTCTGACTGCACCAAGTTCTGACTGTCCTCCATTCAAGTTGGAAGAGAACGTCGGTGCGTCCGCAGCTGGTGCTGTGCGGCTGCATGATGGTGAGGGTGAAGCCACCAGGGCCGTGCCTTTAAAAGCCCTGATTGCCAGTGGTGTGGTGCCAGTGGGCCAGTTGGCAGTGATTGTACTGTGTGGGTAAACTCGAGTAGTTTATGTGACCATTACTTTACTCTTAGGGTGTTATTGTTGTTTATATTGTTTGGTCTTATATTTTGATTTAACTTATTCTCTGCTTGTGTTGCAGATCAGCCTTCCTTTTGAAGGAGTCACTTTTCATTGAATCATTAATAGTTGATAATTTCTAGATAAATCATTTATTTTCTGATTGTCTGTCTCTGTTTTCCCTCTTTTTTTTTAAAATCCCAGTTATCAAACGTAATGTGTTACTCCTCTCATCTCCTGGACTCCTCGGGGGTGTAGCACCAAAATAACAGAGCACATTTTCGGTATGGGAAAAAAACCATTCTGTGACTGTGCCAATAACTGAGTGAAGAGGGTGTGAATGTTGGATGTTTGGTCCCTTTTTACATATGCCCCAACTTGAAGGTCCAAACTGGGCCCATAACTACACTTCAAATACCCAGTTTGGTTGAACCTGACTGGTCTGATCAAATATCCAACACAAATTCAATCCAAGACTTTTATTTTATCCATTATTGTATTGGCTACACTCTGGTCCAGTTCCAAACCAGCCCCTGCATGTCTGTTTCATGTTCGCGTGGAGGATCTGCCACATTAACATTCCAAAATGATTAGCCTTTAGTAAAAGTGGATCATAAATCCAACACCACGTCTGCAGCGACGCAGGCTAACACACCACACTCCTCTCAAGTGCAACAGCGATGGAGGAAACTCCACATACCTACAAATTATGAACACAGCTACAAGTTCTGTGTGCTTATTTCCAAAGAATAGGGAGTACGTTGCCCCACCTCAGACTGTGAATTAGCAGATATATTTTATTTTGAACCAATGTTCTGTTGAGTTCCAGAGAAAATGCTTCTTACATGTGCTGATTTAATTTGACGTGATGGCCTGTGTTTAAGTTACTGTCGAAAAAGTTAAAGACCGAAACTGATTAAGAATGGCAAACCCAAACCCAAACAAAAACATGTTAATTAGTCATTTCTCCTTTGTATGCCATGAATGTAATGAGTATGCCATGTCATTTCCCTCAAATGTCTGTTCCTGCTGTGTAATTTCCTCTTTTGTATCTTTAAATATGTCATGTTTAATAAAAAGATCTAAGTGGCAGATGTTCATTGCACACCAGGCTGATGTTCTTGAATGTTCTTGTTTCCATCAGAGAAAGCCGAGGGCGTCCCAAAGCTTGCCAGTGTATTTACACCCTCCTTTTTAATTAGGAGAACCTCCAATTACACATCAGGTTAGGCTGAATCCAAATGTCCACCCTCTGAACTTGCAGACTGAGCCCTCATAGACTTAAGTCATACATACTGTGACATAATAACCATCATCACGACAAGCTTGCGAGGGCATAAGACTGCAAGGAAATAGAGGCCTCTGATAGCTCTAAGACACAATAACAGAATTCATTTTGATTTATCTCTAAAGCCCCTTTTTACACATAGCTTGTTCAAGGTGGGACTGGTTCACCTTTATTCTACTCCGCCATTCTATATAAAGGCGTATTGGAGAGTCTGTGTTGTGATGGCACCCCTGAATCTGCCATCTGTGTAAATGTGAGATTCAAAGGATTCACATTTTGACAACGTGTTAAATGTGTGGCCCACAACATTCATAAAGCGATTAGTAGCAGTTAGCAGCTAACTCAAACAAGAATAATCAATAGTAAATATTTTTAAGGCGCTATGGTGGCGCAGTGGGTAACGCTCTTGCCTCACAGCAAGACGGTCATGGGTTCAAATCCACCTGAGGACCTGGGACCTTTCTGTGAGGAGTTTGCATGTTCTCCCTGTGTCTGTGTGGGTTCCCTCTGGGTTCTCTGGCTTCCTCCCACCACTAAAAACATACAGTAGAGGTGAATAACTCTAAATTGCCAGTAGGCATGAATGTGAGTGTGAACGGTTGTTTGTCTTTCTACGTGTTCCTGTGGTGAACTGGCGACTTGTTCAGGGTGAACCCCCGCCTCCAGCCCAAAGTCAGCTGGGCTAGGCTCCCCCCCCCCCGTGGACATGCAACAGTGAGGGTAAATGATTGTTTTTGCCATGTTATTACAGTGTTTTTAAAGTGCTGCTCAACACATATGTAAAAAGTCAGACATTGACACTGCTGTGTTATACATCACACTGGTTTTGCTCGTGGGACACAGGCTCACTTTTAAAAATCATGCACTAGTGTTGTGCAACCGTTGTTTTGTTCAGTGTGAAAAACAACAAAAGCGTTGTAAAGAAGGGTCTTCGTTATGGTGCTGTTGCACGATCTCTGTGTAAAAAGGGCTTAAAGTCTGCAGAAAGCCTGCATGAGGCCCCTTGTGAACTGGATGAATTGTGGGTTTGGACAGACCTCACACACTCCCTTGGAATTTACCCACAAAGGGTCTACCAGAGTGGTGAAGCCTCTCTGTCACCGAGGGGCAGGAAGGCCAGACTGGATTTGGGCTTTATCATCTTGCAACATGACACACCTGGATACAGATGGAAGCATGACAAGCATGATGGAGTCAAAGAATAAATGCAATTTCTGCAATTTCGCTGACGCACACTGTTCCTGGTTCTCCTGTAACAGCATCTGATGGTTTCCTGAAACTGTTTTAAAAATAACTCACTCTTTTTTACTGGATATCATTAAGTTGACTGACAGAACAATCTACCCAGAATTGGTATTCAGAGTGGATTTTGCCGGACTGCAAACTCACTAGTTGTGTGTGTTTCTGGTATGTTCTACCTCAAGCCCTGAGGTTACTGCTGCCCGCATGATCAACCTCCACCCTGTCTGTATAACCAAATCAGAGCCACATGGCAGAAAGCTTCCTCTCATTTGAAACACCCCAACCCCCCAGTCCCTGCAGTTAACTCTTAAACCCCATTGGACCTCAATTGTTTGGCAGCTTAAAGTGTTTTGTCTAAGTCCTGCTACCCTGTGGAGGATCTTTCCTGTGAAAAGTTCTCCAGTGAAGTAAAAGATAAGTTGAAGCTTAATTGTAGTAGTGTTGCTGCTGAATCCAATCAGAGGCATCAAACCCATTCTAACCAGATTATCTGAGCAGATGTGTGCAGGAAGAATCAAAAACACAGGAATGGTTTCTTTAAAGAGTTAGAAGAAAGTAACCTCATTTAAAGAAGCATTTGAGGTTATATAAGTTAATGTGAAACATTTCACCAATGAATGAAAAACTTCCTGTCAGGGATGAAAAGTTTCAACAAAATCTGTGACAAGAACTTTGGTTTGTCACATTATGCTAGATGTTGTTTTGGTATAAATCCTTTTAGCTGTTTTATGGAGTCTGTGGGTTTGTCTAACTGTGTTTACTCCCTGTAAATAGCAGTTGTCACTTTGCCACATGTGTAATTGCCATAAGTGGTTCTGATTGGAGAGTCAAATGGGTGGTCCAGCTCCACCGCACTGGACGTAATCCAGCTTGACCTCTCCAGACATAGTGGTTAGTTTAGGTTCTGTGTTAGACGTAGTCTAGGGTTAAGGTTAGGGTTTAGGGTTAAGGGGTGGGGCTCAGTGGAAGCTCAAGCAACACTTTATGTATAAAGAATAGCTTTTTATTCTGTAGCAGCATGTTTCTATGAATGAATACTTCAGTTTGTCTTTTGGTCTACGACTGCATGGACGGTCATGAAATATGGTTCCTTCATGTCCACCACGGCATCAATTCAAGAACTGCAAAGATGGTTCCTTCGTTTTCCACGATCTGATCAATACATGAATTCTTCCAAGATGGTTTTCCAACCAAACACAATGTAAAACATTCCAACCAGCCTCCGCTGTGCTCTAACATCCTAAACTCAGGATAGGGTTTAACCTGGAGCAATGAAGGATCCGGTGTGCTTCGTTTCTCTCCAGATTGCCTCTGTTTAACAAAACAAGATCATAACACAACACATTTCTGTCCCATGCATTTCAGTTAATGTTTTGTTCAGTCCATTCTTCAAAACTCATTAGAGAGCATCACTTCATTCATTATTTCCAGTTTCAGATGAAACACATTCTCTCTCTTGTCAAATCCTGTTTCTGTGATAAACACATTCCCACTATTATTATATCAAATAAACATTCTTTGTAAATTAATTACATTTTCTTCCCCGCAATATACAATTGGCTTAAGTCAGTGATCACTTTAAGTGCAACTCATAAGTAGCCGGCAATGTCTCTTTAAATATGAGCACCTTGATATTTAGCCTCTGTAAAATGTACAGACCAACTGAGATGTATTTGATGGAAAGTGCTTGTGTTACATATTTTAACAATATTTTACCAGGCAACAGGCTCAGGTAATACCAACATAGCTCAATTAGAATTTAACAAAATACTTATTCAGAAATACAAAACATTCATAAAACGTATTCAGAATCTCAACAACACGCAGGAGCCATGAGAGACATTCATCGATGGGGTTATGCTCGGCACAAAATGGCACCCACATAGGGAAACTTTACTGTTTTACCTGAAACTAAATCACTATAAGTTTACTATATAGTTTATTTATAATTTACTGACTTGTATTAAGCAGGTAAAGAGGTTGTGCGCACAAGTTACTATCTTGTTCCCACAAGATGGTAATTTGTTCTCACCAGATAATTATCTTGTGTGTGCAAGATTCTGGGACTTCAGGGGCTCCTTAGAGGAATGAATATCTGGTGTGTTTCGTTTCTCTCCAGATTGCCTCTGAGGGAATAGCAGAAGTAGTAGCCGTTCCCTGGAGCAGCTAGAGTGAACACAAAGGTTCTGCCCCACTGCTACAAACATAAATGCACCGTATCGTTTCGATTTTCTGCTTCTAAACACAAGCGTAAATTTGTAATATCAACTAAAAATGATTAAAATAATAATTCCTTGAATGTAATCACATAAATGTGATCACCCTATTTTAGGGGTGCCACACTTATGTCAAGTGGCTGCATGATCACAGCAGATATTCCTGTAAGACTGATGCGTGATGAGAGGGGAGCCTACATGACTATCGGTGATGTATTTTTTATTCACGTGTTCTTGTTATCTGTATGTAGTTTTCTGTGAGGGGCATGTATGTTCTGACATGTTAGGAGAGTTATGGCTGTGGCTCAGGACATAACAGCAGTCATACCCTGAAAAGAAGGCCACACAGACACACACACACACAGCTCTGGCCTCAGTGTTCTGTTAATATGTCCTATGTGGTGCTATTGAGTTGTGTCAAGGTAACCGTTTTTAAAACCAGCAGTCTACATGCTGAAGTGACCTGGGGCAGGATACTGAATCCCAAATTGCTCCCTATTGGTGTGTGAGTGTTCGTGTTCCCTTGGATGGTATGGTTACCATCAGTCAAACCACTAAAAGCAATTCTGTCTGTTACGTTCAACAACTTTACAGCGACTTTCATTCAGATTTCTGTGTCCATAATGTATGACCACATGGACCGTATGCACCGACAACCATGTACAAGCAATGTCCAGTGTAGTCGGCTGCCTGTAACCACACCTACATTCAATTCCTGCAAACCACCTGTGTTAACAGTTCTAGGGGCGGCTGTGGCTTAGGGGTTAAGAGCGGCCGTCCACTTATCAGAAGGTCGGTGGTTTGATGCCCAGTTCCCCCAGGTCTACATGTCGAAGATCCTTGAGCAAAGATACTGAACCCCAATCTGCTCCCTGGCGCCATAATGTCTGCCCACTGCTCCTCAGGGATGGGTCAAATGCAGAGAACCAGTGTTGCTACATTGTACCGTGTATGCTGCAAAACTGTATGTGACAATAAAGCTTCTTCTTCTTCTTCTACTTCTAGAATGAACATCTTCAAATATATCATTATTATTGATTATTTGCTGTTCATGCCATCTATTCATCTGTCAGTTATTTAGAAATATATTCATTTTAAACAGGTCATAAGTGAGTGACTGGTGCCAAACACGATAGGGGAAATAGGACATGGAAGACACAAGAACGTCCTGATGATCCTGGATCAGTTCCAGTGGTCATTATCAGGATACATGTGCCTTGGTTACACTTGGTTACATGAACCCACTGGGGGTCACACCAGTCACCAATGACTGATAAAGCACTCGTCTGATACTTCACATAAAGACTGTCCTGCAGGACGCTGTTCCAACAGGTTTGTGGCTTTGTTATCCATCATGGAATCTGGTATTACTTTCTGATAATGATGATTGAGGGACACGCTGTTATGATCCCACAGCCTGGACCCTCTTGCAGAAAGTAACTCAGTGGTTTACTAGCATTTAGCAAAGCTATTCTTACTCATGTATTATCATGAAAAAACAAAAGCCCGTAGTCAACATAATAAACAAGTCATGTTTTACACTGTAGAAAACTAGCTTAAAGTTTTCAGCCTTGGTGACGTGGAATCAACAACCTGTCCCTCTCCAGTAGATGAGAGATGTCCCTAAAGTGTTTTGGAAAAAATATTGTCACACTTAGATTGTAACCATGTAAAAGGAAAAAAAGGAAAACAAACTAAAAAACTAAGCTGTGAAGAGACTAATACCATTTTTTTTCACACACAGACACACAGAGACAGACACACACACACTATGTAAACTGTGGCGCACACAGTCTGGTGAATTTGCATTTAGGGAACTAGCGTGTTTAGCTCGAAGGTGTAACGATCTCCAGCTCTAACTGACATGTTGGCTAAAGTAAACAGTCCACATCCACACCCAGCAGGTATCTGCTCCCAGTGTACAGCAGCACTCGGAATATCACCCAGTGAGAGTTGTTCATCTGGCAGAAGTCACGCAATGAATCAGATAAACTAGTATTTCAACACGATCAAGGTTTAAGCAGTAGAATTTTTTAGTAAATAGAGTCTTGTGGCCCTTTTACACAATCTGTTCAAGGCGGGACTGTTGCTCTTTTTGCACCCGACCATTCTGTATGGGGGTCCTTTGCTGTTCCACCTCTGAGCCGGCAGCAGGGCAAGTAACAGCACAAAATCGACGCCTGCATGTGGAGCGAGCCGGTGAGGCAGCAAGAGAGCACGGGGGTGCGATTTTTTCACAACATATAATGTTTGCGATATGTAACCAGATGGTTTAGCAGCAAATTCACAGCATAAAAAAAAAAAATCATACAAAATTGTCTTCAAATTGTGGAGAAAGTGTGGCGTCAGGAAGCTTTTTACCTTGTCAGCAGAGGACGAGATCAACCGCCGCGTGACATGGAAGGTAAAGAGTGTTCTCGCCATGTTCTTTTGTCGTTTACAAAGCGCTGCTTGACGTATGTTTAAAACGTCACACCAGACGCTGTTTATACATTATGCCTCCTTTGGTAGCAGAAGGACGGCATGCTTTCTAAAATCACACACTTGAGCCAGAGGCTTGTTCAGTGTAAATAAAATCTGTGACATGATGACAGTGTGTCTTTTTCAAGCTTATGGTGAATTTAGACAAAATGGAAAAGGCATCGCTGTAGTGACAAGATAACAGCAGCTTCAAGCTCCAAACATCCCACCATACTGTGACAGCACACAAAGACAATACAATGTGATGTTGTGTGCTTTATTGAGGTTTCATTGTTGAAGGCTGTTCTCCACCAAAGGTAGGCCTGTGTGTTGAGTGGTAGAAAAAGGTTCTACTTTGTCCTGCAGTCATGTCCAGTAAGGCCTGAGCTCCCCGTCAAAGACTCAACAGGGACTCAGAAGTGAGACAAACAGCTGACCTTTGAGAAGTGTATTCAGTATTCACAGTTTGAATAGAACGGAATGAAGAAATGCCATCTTTAACTTCAAAGCTTCGCTCACAACACAGCTTTCAAATTAAGTAAATAGAATGAAGATCGGTGACAGCTGGTGATGACAATGTTCGGTGCAGCACAAAAAAAAAAACAACACAAAAAACAGCACAACACACTGTAGTGTTGTCAAAACACTGATGTCAATTTTAGCCCAGACAGGAGACTCAGCCAGAGAACAGGTTCAATCAGGAGACAAGATCAATTTTTTCAACTGTGCACACAGAGGGAGGGAGGAGGTTACACACACTGAACATTCACCAAAGACGCATTTCCACTGAGTAGTACTGGCTCTACTCGACTCGACTCTATCAGGTACCTTTCTGCCAGTCATTTTCTCTCTCCTGATCCTCTCATCAGCTGTTTAAGACAGGAACGTCTGCACCTCCTCAATAAAGCGGCTGGAATAACAAAAAGTTACGGTCACCAAAGTAGCTTCACTGTTTGAGTGTGGCGGCCATTGATTTGTGCTGTGCTGGATACTCCATGTGTGCAGGGCATTGACCAATCAGGGGTCTGTAACGTTTCACGTGACCTTTTAGTACCTGCTCGGCTCACTTGGAACCGCAGCAGAGCAGGTACTAAAAAAGAAGTATACCAGGTACTTTTACCTAATGGAAACGTTAAAAAAAAGGAGAGTCGAGTCGAGTCGAGCTGGTACTATGCAGTGGGAAAGAGAAACAGAGAAACAATCTAAGCTCAAGTATCCTCCCAGGCTAACAGGTACAGGTGTCAATCATTAGTCCCAACCCCATGTGTTATACATGTGTTTTTGCAATGCGCCTGACCACACATCTTTTTTTAGGACCAACACTCCCCCGGGCACACAGATGGGCACAAGTACTTACACAACACAAGCAGTGAGTATGAAAATGAAAACTGTATCGGCCACACATTAACAATGACACTACGCTGTGCCCTACTTTGTGCCATGCAGGAGACAGAGCCCACAGACTTTCCACATGTCACAGCTGAAACTAACCTTCCTTCCAACGTAGAAATAACTTGTGCCAACTTGATATCACCTTAAAATCATCAACTGCACGCTTTGATATACAGTATGCTCGGCTATATTCACATAAACGTTCGCATTTTGGAGAATTCCCTCATCCCTCGATGTTGTCTGTAATCTTGTAAAATAACCTGTTTATTGGTATTGGGGGCAGATAGAGGAGAAGAAAAGGAGAAAGAAAAAAGCCAGAGTCCTCTTTCGACAGTGAAGGAGGGTGAGAACTGAAAAAGACCCAGAGAGGGAGGGTTAAGGGTGTGGTGCTGGACAGACCAGCACAGGTCATTCTACCCTGCTATGGTCACAATAAAGACCACGAGACCCCCTATCCTGAATGAACAGGCCACAGTTCAAGTGCGGGCACCCCACCACAAAAGAGCACACACACATACATTTTGCCCCCAGTGTCCAGTCATCACTTTCATGTGCTCACATGGGTTTGTCGGGCGGCCTTTGAGAAACCTTTCAACGATCGTGGGGTGATTGGCTCCCTATAGCTGAATAAACTGGCTCCATTCACAAAACCGTGGCTCCAGAGGATAATGGGAGGACGGAGGAGGGGGAGGTGAGGAGGTCATCATGAGAGCCGGGTCACTTTGGAGCGGCACTGGCACCATTTTCAGTGAAGTTAGTATTAGTTAATGTCACTTGGCTCCAGTTTACACTAGCAAGGGATGTGTTGTTGTTTTCTTAAGTAATGATGCATATGAGTATCTTCATCACCACGTGAAGAAGGGATATTAAACGAGAGACCAGTTCAGAGGCTCCTCACTGTAGACTAGGAACAATAATCTCAAAACCTGCACAAAAAGGAGGTCAGCCAGAAAATGAGTACATTTGGATTAACTTGCCCTTTAAATGAGGAGGAGCAGGAGACAAACACTATCAAATCTGAAAACACAATTAAACAAGCCAAAAATAGTTATCAGTCAAATATACAAGTGTTTCTTCATAAACTGGTGACCGAAAACTAAAAGGACCTCTGAACTCTAAGGCCTGTAAGTTTAAGCGCTAGGTTTCAATGAAAAGATCAGGTTAAGAAACAACTATTTAGGTTTTAGTCTTCCTAGCGTATCTAAATAGTGAGCTGAAGAAAGTCTAAGGCCTCGTTTACACAACAACGGTTTAGCTGAAAACGGAGAAGTGTTTTCTTTGTGTTTTCAAAAGTTTCTGCGTTCACACGACATCGTTTCCGAAACGATCCCCGTACACACGGATTCACAAAAATGCTATAGTATGTATGCCAAGGCAGTATGACGATGTAACCTTTCAAAATAAACACCACAGAATAAGATCACAGTGATGGTTCAGCAAATCTACATTGGAGGAGTGTTAATAAAATCAACAGAGTCTGCAGCACAAACTAAACCGGACAGTCTGATGTTGTTTTTTGTTGTTGTTCTGGCCATAGTAGGCTGTTTGTTGTCTGTGTACGTGACAAAGGCTGGCAGGAACCATAATAGGCATGCAGGAGGCGGGGCTGTGTCGTCATCGTTTTCAGCCACGGTTTGCGTGGCATTAAGACACATTTCCACTCTGGAACCCGTTTTCAAAAGTTTGTGTTTTCAGTCCCCCAAAACACAACAAAAGGTTTCTGTTTTTGAGTGAATGTATAAACGGCCCCTAAGAGAATGCAGCACACAGCACACTGTGTGATGCAGCAGCTCAGGTCTAAGATATGTTGACACTACTTTGTAGGGAGTCATTGGCTCTTCATTGGAGCCATTCGTTTAAGTGCATGTAAGTTTATGAAGGCAGGAGGTACTTTAAAAACATCAACTCTCTAAATTTGGGTTTTCATACTTTGTCTTATATGGATAGTCACAGTAATATTTCTATAATTATTTAAGACTCACTTATCCAATGCAGTTAGTTCCTAAGAGTGATTTATTTTCTTACTGCATGTAAAACGGCTGCCATCAAGACTTTATTATAGCAAACGCTTATTATGACATCACATTTGTCTGGTTTGTTTTCTGGGAGTGTTACTGTAACCCAGCTGCTGGGTAAGCACTAGTGACGGCTGACACTTTGCTGACAAGATGACAGTAACGGTTGACTCTTGATACTGCGAGTTCCTCAGTAACTACGGTCCAGATGATGATTCAAAACAGACTTTTATTCTTAGCAAACAAAATAATCATTCAGCATTTCATCTTGCAACAAGTGTCTCCATTCCCAAACAGACAGCATCTCCTCAGGTCCACCAAGCTACTGCACATACAAGAGAGAGAGAGAGAGCAATCAGTTCAACACAAAGCACCAGTGATAATTGAGCTCTCACTCACTGGCATCATTTCCTGAACTGTCCTAGCCTCTCCCTCCTGGCACTGACCTCTAACCATATCCCAATGCCACAATGACCCCTCCTCCAAAACCCCCTACCTACCCAGGACTCGTTTTCTCTTGGGCTCTCCTGAAGAAGCAGAGCAATCTTTATATTTGCAGTATTTTTATCATAATAATTAATCTTATTGGGGATGTTACATGTGTGTCACTGCATGACTTTTGTGAATAGAGCCCAAACACAAATGTTTTTTTTTATGACCATATGATATCAGGCATTAATGTCATCTTTATTTGGCCTTGTCAACGTTCTCATTAAACTATCACTACCTTTAAGAGTTGTGTGTACTTACACAATATCAGTGCCGGTTGTCTATGAGGAGGTTGCTTGTGAGAAGTGTTTACCCTCAGCCTATGTGGTGTATGCTGAGGGTATACGATAGCATGCAATATAGCAAACGCATTGGTGACTGTCAATAGAAGTTCAAACAATAGATGCTCAATTTGGCCAGGATCTGAACAACGGTGAAGTCTTGTGGAGTCATTGCTTCAACTGATCAAACGGACAAGATGTCATATATGTGAGAGAGAGAAAACAATAGAAGAGCAATCGAAGGAGAGGCGTCGTCGATGGATCAATAACCTGTGACGTGAATCTTTCAAGCAGAACATTTTTTATCACAGATTAAGGTTTACAGATATTTTCATTACACTTAGCATATTCACATCTTATTTATTTGTAAATCTTGTATGCTGGATAGACACAGGACATGGGACACATTTCAATATGTGCTTACACTGGAGACCTATATGACTACTTATGTGTTGATTACATCTCTAATATACTGTATGTAGAAACGTCTGTTTATCATCATGCTAAATCTAGTCCTGTAATGGACATGTCTCTCTATATATTAAAGATGTAAACATGCATATGACTATTTACACATGCAGGCATGAGACAAAGTCCATCTCACTGTATGCAACCAATTTCCTTCGCCCACTCTAATACAAACTGATTGCAGACAAACTTACTGGGGTAGAACTCATCCCATGTGCTTCCTTAATTACCAAATAATTCACTACACTGTGATGTTTCTTTGTGTCACAAGGATACTGCCTTATGATTGGATCTATATAAGTTAGATTTTCTCACTTTAGCTTTTGTCAAGCACTGCTGTGTGCTTACATGCCATGACTGGAGCAAATACAAGTGTGGGGTATGTCTGAATGCTCGATGCATACCCCACTTACCTGTACCATAGGACGTTACTATATTCTTTACCACAGAGTTTTCATAATGACGGCCAGAGGAGGGACAGAAACAGGGACCTGGTCCCTGGAACCACAACCATGCCTTTCCTGGTTGTTTTCACCGCTGAGAGTTCTGGTGGGTTCCTTTAAAAAAAAAAAAAAAAGCCTATTTGGAAGATAACGCATCGAATCAAACTAAAGGTTTAAAGGAAGTAAGATCAGTGTGTCGTCTGTTAAAATAAATATGACCCTGGACTCCTCAACAGCACCGCTATTCTTCATCAGAGGCATGAAACAGTAGGGAGGGAAGTACCAAACAATGCTTTTCTCTGACACCATCGACCTTGAACGCTGTGATCATAAAGTCTGAAACTAAGGATGCATTCATGTTTATCTCAACTCCTCGACTTCCTCACGAGCACTTGTTCCTTAACAGGATGTAACTTAGAGCTAGAGAAGAGGGAGGGAGACAGAAGGGAGATGGTTCTTTGTTAACATCCTCCCAAGCTCTGTCTAGATCACAACATTGAAGTAGAGGCTTGGAACTTTTCAATCTTGATGTAATGAAATATAGGACATTATTATTCCTGTTTAAACGGCCTGTGAAGCAATCCCTTAATAACACAACGACACTGTGAATGGTGGGGCAGGTTCCACTTAAAGTAATGAAGCTTCAGTCTTTAGTTAGTAAAACCAACAAGTTTTAGCCTTTGTTGTAAGAAATTCCCTGTTTGTTTCCAACAGTGGTCAAAATGTCAGCAATAACCCAACACATGGTTACCAGGTCATAGTTTGGTTCATTAAATTCCATACCTGTCTTTGCGCTAAACGCTTATGATGTTTAGCTGCTGTAACACTTGGTATGTTTCCAGTTTTATCTTATCTGTTAATATGTTTCAGCATGTCATTGGTTTTGGTAGTACTTGATCCTAATGGACGATGATGATGGACAATGACTCCCACCCGATGCGGGACCACATAACAGCACTGGAGAGCTCCTTCAGCCACAGGCTGCTTCACCCGAAGTGTGTGAAGGAGCGCTATCGCAGGTCTTTCCTTCCTGCAGCTGTTAGATTATACAACCAGCACTGCTCCCAGTGGACCACACAATATCTTGTATATTTTGTCTGTGCAATATTTTTGAGACACTTTATATCCCTCTTGTCTTATGTATTTTTATATTTTCCCCTCCCCACTGTGCTAATGTAACATTGAGAATTTCCCCACTGTGGGACTAATAAAGGAATATCTTATCTTATCTTATCTTAAACCTAAAAAAGCATTGGACAAATTAAAATGGCACGAGAGGAAATGAACCGAGGATCAACAAAGTGATCACAGTTCATCCTGAGAGGAACATGAATGTGTCAACCAGGTATCAGAGTGGTGGACAGACTAACGGTCAGGCTGAAAAACATGATTCTGCCAAATGTTAACTCATCCCTCGCAGTGATTCTAAATATATAAAGTATGATGACTGAAAATCAAGGGCAAAAACACACAAACGGCATCTTGCACTGATTCTAGATTTCATTTAGAATTAAACATTGTGTTAAGATAGCTCTTGACTGCCAAAACGTCCCTGTTTTGATATAGTGAGTTTCTGTATGTTATTTATGTACATGTTTGTTATGTGCTTCAATGTTATTAAAACGGCACAGTTAGTGGCTTCTTTGTCATTAAAGCTGGGTTTCCATTTGGAAGAGGTTCTATTGGTGTAGATGGTACCATCCAAACTTCTCCATTCAGTTGCCCCTTGGTGTATCTTGCATTCGATCTAGGTCCATGTCATATGATCAACAGGTCACTATGAACATAAAGGTGTCGCTAGAAACCTGCAGTCAATTGAATGGTTAACAGAAGAATCAGTTCTTGCACAGAAGAGGACCATAACCATGTTTTTATTCAGTATCTTTCTTTGCAGCTGTCTCTCAAACAACATTTGTCTCCTTGTGATAAATAACCATTTTTGAAAAAGAAAGAATATTCAGTGTCGTCCACTGTGTTCTTGTGCTCCTATGTTTACTGTGTCACATTAGATATTAACACCTCATACAAGGTTGATGCAGCTTCAACAATCCCATCTACACTTGCAGTGGTCTGAAAACGTATATGACCCTCTCTTGCTTTCTTCTATTTTTGTGTGCGTCTCATTCTAAACTGTGTCCGATCTTCAAACTATTTTTAACTTAAAACAAAGGCAACCTGAGTAAACACAAAATGCAAGTTTTAAATGATAATTGTATTTGATAAGGTTAATCAATACCTGTATCGCCAGTGTGGAAAGGTATTAAGAAACTCTTAGACACTAAATCAAAACAAAAACAAACAAACAAACTAAAAACCATCAAACTGCATAAATAACTGGTTGCAGCTGGACCAGACACACCCAGACCTGATTACTACCATCCCTGTCCAATCACATCATCACTTATATAGACCATTTTCAGAGGCATGAAGGTGTCTAGCAGGTCTCACCTGTAGGACACTATGACAACATCTAAATAGATTCAGTAGAGATGAGGAAGAAGGTGATTCAATCCATCAGTCTGTGAAGGGTTACAAAGCTGTTTCTAAGGCTCTGGGACTCCACAGATCCACAGTGAGACACATCATCTACAAATAAAGAAGACATGGAACAATAGTGAACTTTCCCAGAGGTGGCCAAGGTTCCAAGCTTCCTTGAAGAGCATGACAGAGGTTCATTCTGGAAGTTACAAAAGATCCAAAGAAAACATCCAATGAGCTGCAGGCCTCTGTCACCTCAATAAAGGTCAGAGTTCATGGCTCCACTGTTCCAAAGACACTGGGCTAAAAGGGCATCATGGGAGAGAGGTGAGGAGAAAGACACTGCTGACCCAGAAGAACATGAAGACTCGTCTGAATTCAGACACAACACACCTTGATGACCCTCAGAGCTTTAGAATATTCTACAGACTGATGAGTCTAAAGTTATACTGTTTAAAGACAGGGGTCCTTTTACATCTGGTGTCAACCAATCACAGCGTTCCACCTAAAGAATATTATACCTACAGTCAAACATGGAGGTGTCGGTGTGAAGGTGAGGAGATTCTCTGTCTGCTGCTTCAGGACCAGGAGGACTGGACATAATGAGGGAAACATGAATTCTGGTCTTTACCAGAAAATCCTGAAGGAGAATGTCAGGTCATCAGTCTGTGAGCTGAAGCTCAACAATAACTGGGTCATACAGCAAGACAAGAACCCCAACAGAGTAGGCCCATCTCTGAGTGGCTCTAAAGAAGTACACTTGGTCTTGGAGTGACCTAGTCAAAGTCTGGACCCAAACTTTTCAAAATCAACACCACACATTAAGACCACAATAGTGGTGCTGCAAACTTACCTTGGAGGAGCGTGAATGAACTCAGTCTCAGAGTCTGCAGCACAAACAAGACCAGACAGTCCGCCATTGTTTTTTGTTGTTCTGTCCATCCACACGCATGACGATGGAACCATAATTGCATGCGCAAAGCAGGGCTTTGTCGTCACCATTTTCAGAGGCGTTGCGTTTTGACAATTTTTTTTCAAAAGATTATACTCTTGAACCCATTTTCAAAGGTTTGCATTTTCAGGCCTCCAAAGTGCCGTTGCCATTTAAACGAATGGCCACACTACAACAAAAGTGAAGTTTTATGGCAGATCCGTTGTCATGTATACGGCCCCTGAGATGCCTGCAGTTCCTAAATGAGGTTTGCAGCTGTCTGTTAAATGCTAAGTGAGTCCTGAGGTATCGATCTTGACACCAGCTCATTGGTGGCTCCGTGCTAATTCCAAGTGGCAGCCACATGAGAGTCATTCACCTGAGTTGTTGACTATGCTAATTTTAAAACAATGCTTTTCATGTGGAAATGAGTTGCATCAACATTAGGGTTTGAGCTGGTTTTAGTATGGAGGTCTGTCCACAGTGAAATACCTGAACAACATGAAATATCCCAGATCTCTTCTTCATCAGCTCCTCAGCTAGTAAACGAGAAAAGTGTATTACAGCTGCTACTTTTTTTATGTTGAAAAAGCATACCGTATGCTAAGGATGTGGGATCCCTTACTAAACTTGGCAAGTTAAACAACTGGGTGTTAGATTTGGGAGGACAGTAGCAGTCAAAGTGGCTACAGAATATTCCAATGTTTATGCAACATAAATGGAACTCCTCTAGGTAGTGTATGCAGTCTAGTACTTTTTAATATAATGATTAATGGCAATTTTGAGTTGGTTGAGTAAAATATCACTTCAGGAGGATGGTGAGGCAGTCTGGATCAGAGGTTGGAATATTGAAACAAAATGCAACCTACAATAGAGAAAGTAGAAGAAAAGACAAATAAATGGGGATTTAAGCCAAAAATACCAACCAAACTAAATCACAGGTCATATGTTTTACTAAATGCTATAAATCAGTGCCCTTGAAACTATGGAAACTGGTCAAAGTGGTCAGATTTCTCAGACTTATGTTTGATGAGAAGCTTACCTGGTGTCAACATATAGACAGTTTAAAAAAATAAGTGTGAACAAGTATTTATTCAGCTCCAATGAGAGCAATTCTAGACTATGGGTCCAGAGCTTATAAGTCTGCAGCAGAAAGCCACCTTAAAACGCTTGACGTTGAACAGGCTCAGGCTCTCTGAATTTGTAATGGATCATTTAAAACCTCACCAGCATCTGCAACTAATGCAAGGTGAAACTGGAGAAATACCTCTATGAATTAGGAGAATCAAGCTTATGCTGGCAAACTGGATTCATTTACAAGGACATAGTAGAGCACACCTGACTAAAGCAACGTTGTAGGAGTGTTGGGAACATAATGAATCCAGGTCCTACAGTTTTGGGTAGACAGGAAATGCGAGGGCACAGAATGTAGGTCTATGTCACTTTAAATGAAGCCCAGCTGTTCCATCATCAACTATGCCTCCCTGGAAGTTCATTATGCCATCCATTGACACAAGTCTGCAGCACAACTTAAAGAGAAGCCAAAACGTACCAAAGTGTGCTGCAGTTCACGACTATAATGACCAACACCAACATAACATATTCATATTGACAGATGCCTCAAAGGGACCTGAATCTGGTGCACAGGTGCTGCATTCTTCAGTGGAAAAGAGAGTATGAGACCATCTCTCAGTATACACCGCTGAACTGATTGGAATACTGTTAGCATTACAATGGGTGGAGGAAAATGACCAAGGCAATGTCATGATGGCTTCTGATAGCCTGTCAGCGCTGATAAGTATCAAATCAGGAACGTCGTCATGCCGACAATATATTGTGTATGAAATATGTCATGGGTTACTCAGGTTACACAGTAGAGGATTGAACATCTCCTTCATCTGGGTTCCTGCCCATGTAGGGGTGGAGGGAAAAGAGAAAGTAGATATATTGGCCAAACAATCATAATAAAAAAACAACAGTTTTTCCACATACAAATACCTTAAAGTAAAGCAGAAGCTAAAACTTTCATAAAGGATTATATGTACAAAACATGGCAGGAATACTGGGACTTAAGTGATACAGGAAGTCATCTTCATAGGAGTCCAAAAGCAGGTTGGAATGCTGGGAACAAACCCAGGGAAGGAGATGGTCATCATCCTTCTGAGAATCTTCAAGTGAATTAATTATGATTAATTATTATCACTTTTTTATATTATTTATTAAACTTTTATTTTACCTGCCTGTCTACTGCTGCACACTCCAGTCCAGTAGGTGGTGGTAATGCATCTATACACTGGTTCCTAACTGCCAATAAAACCCAAAGAAGAAGAAAACGAAGCAAGAGGAATAAACATGTCATACAGACAGACAGGTAGTGCTTGGGCAGTCATCCTGTTTCATCAGTTCTTCCTTAGTTCCCATGTGGGGAAATCAATCAGGTGATTGACAGAAGTTTATGCAGCATTTCATTGCTTCCATATTTATGTTCTTTGGTGCCACCAAGAGGTCCCAAAGAAATAACTGGTTACCTGCATGTTTGTAAAACCACTTAGGACATCATTTACATAATGTTTATTTGAAAAAAATGCAGTGATTTATATTCTATTGAATGCAGTACACAGAACATATATTTATATTTAACGCTTAAAGCTACCGTACATCTCCTGCTCTTTGGGCAACATACTGAACCCCACACTGCCCCCAATTGGCGTGTGAGTGCATGTGTGAACGGCTGAGCAGAAAATGCCAGTATGGCCAGGAGTGCTTTGTCTGCTTTTGTTTGTTCTCACTGTGAAGAGTTACTAGTTGTTGCACCACACCAATCTCCATTTGGTTTACATGTGGTGGGATCACGTGAGGTGGCACTTCGCTCCCTCGGACATGATGATCTTAATGATATCCTGTTGTGTGTGATGCACCATTATTTTAAAATCTTGTAGTATGTGCATATTTAAGATTAGAGAGAAGATAGTATGTATGTGATGCAACCTGATTTCAATATCGATTAGGATTTTAAAACTCCTGTGGTCGGAATCTGGCTTAAGGCCCATTTTTGCTCCCTCTACATGCATAAATGGATACGTCCATCCGTAAGCAGTCTATCCAACAACAACTACATACTCCCATACATTTAGACAACAACAAATATGGCGACGGTCGGAGAAGGTTGTGATAATGTACCTAGTAAACACAAAGCAGTACAAGTGGTGGTATTGCTCTGTTTCGTCCGTCTATCCATATATATATATCATATCCATAGGCTCTCTGTAAATGTACCAGATTACACATGGAATGAGCAGAAGGCTCCGTCCGTCACAATAACCGACATAGAGCATAAATGTTACTGAGAAAGATCCCAGGGAAAGGTTACATGATGCTGAATTACTGCCACTTACTGCACTTAATGGTGTCTTAGTGGTGGAGGAGGAAGAAGTACTGAAACCCTTGACAACAAAGCACAATAGTATATTTTGTAGTCACTGCCTCTGATGAATATTAAATATTAAGTATTCATTCATAGTTAGAGCCATTAATTTGTATCTCATGAATGTCCACCTCTGAGTTGGTGTGTGAAAGTGTTACATTTAGAAATACAGTCTCATTAAGGCCCCACCTAAAAGTGTCACACCTGTTTGTTGTACAGTACAAGCACACATAATGGATTGTGGGACTTGCGGGGGAGTAGTGTGGAATGAATGATAACACATACCAACATGGTGACAAAGATCAGGTAGCTGCCGTGTGTGTGTGTGTGTGTGTGTGTGTGTGTGTGTGTGTGTGTGTGTGTGTGTGTGTGTGTGTGTGTGTGTGTGTGTGTGTGTGTGTGTGTGTGCGGGTCATACAATGCATTGAGGATTTCACAAAGTAAGTCTTGCATGTCACTCACACCCAAAATGTCTGACCTATTTCTGTAGGGTTAAACAGAAACAGACACTTTTAAGCCACTGCTTTATTTGGACCTGATGAGCAGCAAGTGTTGTTTCAAACAAGGCAATTATGAAAACTAGTTGTCAGCATATCACTGCTGCTAATCTTGCTGCTAATCACTGCTAATCTTCTTTCATTAGGCTGTGGGACCCCTGCAGTCATCCTCTGCACTCAGCCAAGATAATATATTTTTTGTTTTGTATGCAGCATCAGGAGACTGCAGATCTTCATCAGGCCTGTATGAAAGTTCTCATACCCACTGCATATTTATAATTCCTGGAGAACTTTTAGCACAAGACCAAAGTGAGATTGTTTTGTGTCACTTTAAAGGTTCGCTCTTTCCACTTGTCGAACTAGTTGTCAGCATATCACTGCAGGAAATGACACAAATGCAACATGTCAAAAAACATTTTGCATTGCTTTGAGCTAAATGATGATGCCATGCTATTAAACATAGGGAAATAATAAAAAATAATAATTACCGTAAATAAAATAATGATAAAACATAATGACTGTGATGCTTGGCACGGATAATGTCCGATGTGTTCTCCATTTAAGTTTAGTGAACTAGCATAATAGTTTAGCATAGCATTAGGGGTGTGGCATAAAATTCTCTCCCACACAGTAATTAAGCCAACAGGTAATAATGATCTGTGTCATATGTGGACACGTTTCAAATCATCTTTTCTTAACACAGATCACTGATGATCACTCTCCAGAATCCATGACGCTCTAATCTCTCTTGGCTCCGTTAACACGGCAACGTTTTGCTGAAAACAGAGAAGTTTTTTATTTGCATTTTCAAAAAGTTCTGCGTTCACCCGGCATCGTTTTTTAAGTGATCCCCGTTCACACGGATCCGCAAAAACAATTGGAAACACTGTAGAATTCATGCCAGGGCAGTTTTGCCCGTTGTGTTTTGCCCGTTTACACGACTACGGCAGGGTGGCGTTTTTAAAAGGTTGCATTTTCAGTCCCCAAAACGCTGTTTTGAGTAAACGAACGGCCAAAACGCAACAAAAGGTTCTCGTGTAAACGGCCCCTTAGACTGCTAAGGACTGCTGGCTAAAGTTAATCCATTCAATTGAGCCACATGCATTCTATTGATTCACTATCGGCTCATTGCTGGGTGCTTGCTTCCACCAGAGGGGTTATCAGGGTCATCAGCTGGGAGCTACTCATTACACATGTTTTACAGGTAGTAGGGCAGGAGTAGGGATGTCTTCCTACTGCTCCCTGAAGTCAACCCACAGGTCCTGTCTTATTGATTTTTCACTCTGAACCAAATTCAGAAACTTTCTTGTTCTGCCTCTATTTGCTTGTTTCTTGGATGCCTTCTTTTACCCGAACCCAGTACTTCTGAGAGCGTTCAGGAGTTGTGCTGTGGACTTGCCAGTGAGGGGAAAACATGAATGAACCTTCCAACATGTTTCTGTACATGTACCACGGCACGCTGGTTGAGAAAGGCGGATCTACAGAACATAATGCAGGTGGTAAATATGACCACCTCGAAAGACAACATCATTGTCTCTTATCCCAGCAAAGACGACGGAAGCCCAGTGCCTCTGGGATCAAAATTTAATTTGATGTCTTTTTTTTAAAGCAAACAATTGCAAAGCAGAGGTCCCCTTCGCAACAGCAAGCACCAAGATTTTTATTTTTTTATAATTGTTTTTTCATCCAGTTTTGAGTCTGCACTTCTGCTCCTTAAAGATAGTGAATGCTGGCATGAATTACATGTCATTATAATCTATTTCTAGCAGCTATGATTAAGAACCAGACATTATCAAAACACAAATGACAGATGCATCAGTAGTAAAAGGATCATTTCCAATCAGCAGCAGTCATTAACTAGAAAGAATCCCCCATGCCATTGTCACTATAAGTTGGACAATCAGAAAATAATTAACAGACTGTCGAAACATTTTTTATGAGACCTGTATCACCAACCATCATAAAGGTTTACTCATACAATACATTTACAATACATTTATTTACACAATAAAAACTTCCATGCATCTATACAGAATCTTTACTCAGATTAGCCTCATGCCAAACTAAGCATACCACCTAATTCTCTGTCCCTGGAAAATTAGAATTTGAATCATGTGTTTATGATAAATCACTTAAATATTTATGAAAATATGATTTTCTACAGTTGGGGATCCAAATCCATGTATCCCATATCTGGATCTAACTGTGCATAGCGGTGGAACATCATGTTTTGTCTGTGCCTGGGTATTTTTTCATTTTGTTCTTCCAGTTTTAATTATTAGCAAAGTGTAAAGAAAAAAAAAAAAGGCCTTATCTGGCAATATTGAAGAAAATGAAAAAGTGACTAAATTTCATCAAAATCCATTTAGAACAAAAACAAATATAGCTGATCACATGACCTCCACCAGTCTTGTCGATGCTGTTAGGATGGTTAACCTGTGATTTTAAATTGAATGAGTTGATGAAAGTCATTCATGAAAAATATGAGAATAAATTGAAAGACCGCCATCCTCTGATGAATGTGTGTGTGTTGTGTGTGTGTGTGTGTGTGTGTGTGTGTGTGTGTGTGTGTGTGTAGGTGTGTGTGTGTGTGTGTGTGTGTGGTGGGGTACAAACAAAAGAATAGCCTGGCTTTCTCCCGCCAAATAAAAGACAGCGAGCAAGCGAAGTAGGGAAGAATAAGAGAAAGCTCAGTGAAAGAGGAGGCGTTGTGCTGCTCCGGTATGCAGCCTGTGAATTACCACAGCAGATGGTGTGTGTGTGTGTATGTGTGTGTGTGTGTGTGAGTGTGTGTGTGTGTGAGTGTGTGTGTGTGTGTGTGTGTGTGTGTGTGTGAGTGTGTGTGTGTGTGTGTGAGTGTGTGTGTGTATGTGTGTGTGTGTGTGTGAGTGTGTGTGTGTGTGAGTGTGTGTGTGTGTGTGTGTGTGTGTGTGTGTGTGTGTGTGTGTGTGTGTGTGTGTGTGTGTGAGTGTGTGTGTGTGTGTGTGTGTGTGTGTGTGTGTGTGTGTGTGTGTGTGAGACAGAGAGAGAGAAACACAAAGGCCACAGGAAGTCGTGGATAAGTGGCATGCAGAGGCGCGACATAAGCCACAAGCCTTCTTGCCACTCACGTCTGTTTAATGCCTGCCTGTCTGAGCGGCTGGAGAGACTGTCGAGCTGTCATTCATAGGCTGTCTCACCACCATAAATATTATACAGACCTACACTACCTGTCTCACCACCATAAATATTATACAGACCTACACTACCTGTCTCACCACCATAAATATTATACAGACCTACACTACCTGTCTCACCACCATAAATATTAATACAGACCTACACTACCTGTCTCACCACCATAAATATTATACAGACCTACACTACCTGTCTCACCACCATAAATATTATACAGACCTACACTACCTGTCTCACCACCATAAATATTAATACCGACCTACACTACCTGTCTCACCACCATAAATATTATACAGACCTACACTACCTGTCTCACCACCATACATATTATACAGACCTACACTACCTGTCTCACCACCATAAATATTAATACAGACCTACACTACCTGTCTCACCACCATAAATATTAATACAGACCTACACTACCTGTCTCACCACCATAAATATTAATACAGACCTACACTACCTGTCTCACCACCGTAATTATTAATACCGACCTACACTACCTGTCTCACCACCATAATTATTAATACCGACCTACACTACCTGTCTCACCACCATAAATATTAATACAGACCTACACTACCTGTCTCACCACCATAAATATTAATACCGACCTACACTACCTGTCTCACCACCATAAATATTAATACAGACCTACACTACCTGTCTCACCACAATAAATATTATACAGACCTACACTACCTGTCTCACCACCATAAATATTATACAGACCTACACTACCTGTCTCACCACCATAAATATTAATACAGACCTACACTACCTGTCTCACCACCATAAATATTAATACAGACCTACACTACCTGTCTCACCACCATAAATATTAATACAGACCTACACTACCTGTCTCACCACCGTAATTATTAATACCGACCTACACTACCTGTCTCACCACCATAATTATTAATACCGACCTACACTACCTGTCTCACCACCATAATTATTAGACCTACGCTACCTGTCTCACCACCATAATTATTAATACCGACCTACATCACCTGTCTCACCACCATAATTATTAATACCGACCTACACCACCTGTCTCACCACCATAATTGTTAATACCGACCTATACTACCTGTCTCACCACCAATTATTGTTACAGACCTACTTGTCTCACTACCACACTTATTAATACCGACCTACACCACCTGTCTCACCACCATAATTATTGATACCGACCTACACTACCTGTCTCACTACCATATTAACACAGATCTGCACTACTTGTCTCACTACCATACTTATTAATACAGACCTACACTACCTGTCTCACCACCATACTTATTAATACAGACCTACACTACCTGTCTCACCACCATGATTATTAATTCCGACCTACACCACCTGTCTCACCACCATAATTATTGACTGCGACCTACACTACCTGTCTCACTACCATATTAACACAGACCTACACTACTTGTCTCACTACCATACTTATAAATACAGACCTACACTACCTGTCTCACTGTCTGAAGTGTAGGTCTACTACACATGGCCATGTATTTGCTATTTCTTCTCCGGGGTGATAAGTAGAACGTCCTTTTTGCTGTGCATACCTCCACAACAATCCTGTCCGACCCATCAATGTTATATCTTTAAACACTTCTGCAACAGCAATCCCAAATGTGGGACAGAATTTAAAATGTCAATTAAGACAGAATGCAATTATTTGAAAATCATTTTCAACATAAATGCAATTTATCGCAGTACAAAGACAAGATAACAACTGAAAAACGTGCGTATTCTGAATTTGATGTCTGCAACACATTTTGAAAACGTTGACTCAGGGATATGTTTACTGTTGTGTTTCATCACCTTCTCTTTTAGCAACACTCAGTAAGCCTTTGGGAAGAGACGACACTAACTGTTGAAGTTCTGAAAATGGAATTCTGTCCCATTCTTGCTTGATATTTGACTTCTCTGTTATTGTATTTAACGCTACATAATGCTTTACACCTTTTCAATGGGTGACAGGTCTGGATAGCAGGCAGGCCAGTCTAGTACCTGGACTCTTTTACTCTGAAGCCACATTGTTGTAAGGTGACATAATGTGTCTTCATTGGCTTGGTGGAATAAACAGGGACGTCCCTGAAAAAGATCCGGATAGCAGCATATGTTGTTCTAAACCCATATGTATCTTTCAGCATTAATGGTGCCTTAACAGAGTGAAGGTTAACCTCACCATGGGCTCGAACCTTACCATCACAGACGCTGGGTTGTGAACGTTGCTCAGGTGGGGGTTTTTTCTGGATGGTCCTTTTCCTCTGTAGCCTGCGGGACACCATGTCCTATTTGAAATGTGGACTCGTCAGACCAAAGGACACTTTTCACTTAAAATCCATGGTAGTCATAACTTGCATTGACAGATTTATTGACATGCTGTGTTTACTGACAACGGTTTCCCAAAGTGTTTCTGAGCCCATGTAGTAAAACGCTTCATAGAATCATGTTGGTTTTAAATGCAGTGTCATCTGAAGGTCACGGGCATTTAAAGTTGGTTTTCATCTTGACTACTAGAGTGAAGAGATTTCTCCAGATTGTCTGATATTATTGACTGAAGATGGTGAAATCCTCTAATACCTTCCAATTACGCATTTAGAAACATTCATTCATTCATTCATTTTCTGTAACGGTTTATCCTGTGTAGGGTCGTGGAGGGGCTGGAGCCTATCCCAGGTGACTTTGGGTGGGAGGCGGGGTTCACCCTGGACAAGTCGCCAGTTCATCACAGGACCACATAGTAAGACAAACAACCATTCACACCTACGGTCAATTTAGAGTCACCAATTCACATCTACTGCATATTTGTGGTGGTGGGAGGAAGCCGGAGAACCCGGAGAGAACCCATGCAGACACGGGTAGAACATGCAAACTCTTCACAGAAAAGTCACTCCGGTGGATTGAACCCAGTACCTTCTTGCTGTGAAGCAACAGCGCTACCCACTGCGCCTCTGTGCCGCCAATTGAGAAACATTATTTTTAAAATGCTGATCTGTATACCTACACAGATTTTCACAGTGGTGAACCCCTCCTCATCTTTGCTTGTGAATGACTGAGCCATAAGGTGACGCCCCTTTCATTCATGCCTGTTACCAATGAATTAAGACATTATCACATTCTGTTTTATTAATGTATCACAGAGCGACCCAAGTGTTTTCTAATTGGGGTTGTAGCTCTGCATTCCAGAACCTTGTCTTCTTTTTTGTGCACAGATAAACCGTCATAATTGAAAGAAGTTTTCTTTTATTGTTTAATCTGAAAGCCAAGTGTTCATAAATATGTCTCTTGTTCAATCAGCTCCCCATGTGGTCCAATGTGTCAAACATTTTTATTACCTTACAGTTTGTGCCCTTGTTTGATGGTGATTTCCTCATTATCACTATCTCTCAGTGTGTTGACTTTACTGCTTCTGCTGTCAATGTTGAACAAGAACTGGATAATAAAATCCAATGTTTCCACACAATAGACTGTAGTCATCAACACAATGCCAGTTTGCATGTAAAGCTTTCTTACAGTCTATCATGTAAGTGTATCACCTCTCACATGTACAGGGCTCCTCCCACTGTATGGGAATTCTATTCAGATTAATTACTGACACACACAGTCAAGTGTTTGTATGTGTGTGTGTGCTCTGGTGCTTGGATGGCATATCATAGGCTTCTTGGGTGGCATACACTCCTACATAACAGCTGGTCATGCTTTCCTCCAACAGAGTCAGTGCATGGGCAGATTGGAAAAACAACTTATTAAGTTCTGCTAGACAAAACTGTTGATGCACAATGTTGTTGTAAGACTACAGCTGGTAGTTTGGACCAGTGGTTTCCAATCATGGCACCAAACCCCCCAGGTTTGCAGGTCTCCATTTCAATCTAATTCTGGGAATACTGATGACTCTAGCCATTAGTGAATATACTTTACTAGATGAAAGAATAGGTAGTGAGCCTCCAACTAGACTCTGTTCAGCTGTGTCAAACTCTCCTCTGCTTCTGTCCAAGCACAGCTTGTAGTGGAGAAAAGATTCTGGGCCCTAAAGTGCATGGTGTCAAAAGTCCACGGTGCAAGAGGGACATGTCCAACTCCCTTTTGTAGTTAAATGGCACATAATGTGGGTGCAAAGTAAGGCACAAATCCTTGGCCGGCGGACCCTCAGCCTCCACCCTCTCTTTGTCCCGTCATCAACTCCATTTGACAGCATATGGGCAAATGTACCAATATTTAAATGAGGAGGTGGGATGCTGTACGTCCATGTGTGTAAAAGGCAGGACAGGCAGGGTCATAAAAATGATCATTGTGATTAATAGCAGATAGGATGTGGGCAGATGAAATTATACGTTATTAATGAGGAAATTACCTGCAGCAATCCCTCCATAGCAGAAACAATAAATGCCCTTTAAGCACAAGACACAGCAGCTTCATAGAAATTAATTATTCGAATCTCCTGATAGTTCTTGGTGTATCCGCAGAGGTGCAGTGTAATGTCCATGCGAGTGTGAGCCTCTAAATTGGAGGAAACAGTTTTGCTCTTGTGGGTGGTGGGTGGATGAAAATGTGGATGATGTCAGAGCTGAAGCCACCTATAAAGGTGAACCTGTGCAAATTACTGCATAATTGACTTTGGGCAAGCTTTTTTGGGTCAGTGATTCCATCGCTTTCACTTTCTCAAGGTAACAATGCACCTGACCGACACTCCCATGGGTGCACATATGGGCACATCTACATTTGCTACTGGGTGCTGGGCGTGAAAATGAAAACTGCATCACTTTGACATCAGCAAACGCACTTGTACTGAGCTGTGCGGCAGTTTGGAGTGCTATGACTATGGTGACTATGGAGAAACACTAGAGAACATGTAGAGAATATTTAGACCCGTTCTATGTGTCGAAGTATGAAATAAAAAGGTCTGTTAGAGATAATGAGAAGATAAGATTTACATCAGTCGAAAAATGATGGGAAAGATGTAAACTTTATGTTCACTCGTGGTTGATGACTGATATTCATTACAATTCAGATTTCAAAAATGGAATTTATTGGTGCAACCTAGCAGTAGCACTTCATACACGTTTGGTAAATTCATCTAAAATCAGATGTAGATTCTTATTTTTGCTCTCATCCTTCATGTTACTTCTTACAATACATTTATCATACCAAGTAAAAGTGACGGTAAATCATAATAATTCCTTAGTTTTAGGTATATGTTAAAGCATCACTTTAAAATAACTTTAAAATGAGAAGGGACTGTTACAGATCAGCCACCAGCACGTTTAGGATTTGTAACTAATGCATCAAATATTAAGACAGATTAACCATGGAGGAATGAAGGCAAAAAAACAGGCAATTTCCTTGAAATTACCCGTTGATCTAGATCCACCTCAGAATTAATCCTCATTCCAAGGGCCACCTCTCTACAACATTTCATTGAAATCTGCTTAAAACTTTCTTTGGATGTTCTGCAAACTAGCAAACAGAAAAACAAATAAACAGACGGACGAGTGGTGATGAAAACATAACCTCCATGGTCCAGGTAATAACGCTGTCTGTTCATGTTAGATTTTAGTAAGAGTTTTGTGTTCAAATGAAAACATACAAGTTAATATTATACAACAATATAGTGTGCCACTCTGATGTCTTCATAATTGTATTTTTTCTTCACTCCTCGATGTAGTTACTTCTGTTAATAATACTCTTCTTGATTTGTACATGTACTCTATAAACTGGTACATAAGAAATAAAAACTTTTTAAAATCATAATACTTGGGGATCTTTTATCTTCAGATTAGATCCTTTTGTTTAATCTATAAGGTGCTCTGAAATAGAATAATGCAGATCCTCAGTTTATAGAGTGGTTTAAGCCCTTTAATCAGTCATTAATCACACCATTTACTGTGTATGTGTGAACAGTTTTGACGTTTTTAAATGTGTGGGTGTGTCCCTGCTCATGTCCCTGACATGTTGAGGCTGTAGGAAACATTAATACATAAGCTGTCCTCTGTACACTAATGGCTGCACGCTACACACGTGTCATGAAATCCTTCAGTCATCAAACACTCATTTGTTTATGATGACACATTCTTTTTACTTGAAAGTGAATATTTGGACCAAGCAAACAGTGTTATCTTATTGTTTTATGATCCACATCAAGAAACAGACACATACAATCATTCTATTAATTTATTATCCTCAAGAGTTAATGTTAACTGTAAACTTAAGGTGAAGCACCATAAAATATGTTGTTGGTATTTAACCAGCAGAGATTAAATGGGTTGCATAACCTGACCCCAGCTTTCTTGATCAGATTTGTAGTATTTTTTGTATTATTTGCATAGGATTTGCATCATGTTTGCATTGTGAACATTAGTTGACCTCAGCTGCACAGTACAGTTGTGAAGGGAAAAGCCCGCTGGTTATTACATGTCAAACAACCAGGAAGCAACAACAGCAGATGGCCGAGAGCCTGCAACTACAGGGAGGGACTAATCATACCATGAGTTCATAAGCAGTGAATGATGGAAAAACCAATTCTTCTCTGCACTCTAGTGCAATTCAGTCAGTGTCTTTGTCTAAACTACAGGTAGAAAACAATGGAGAAAAGCTTTGGATCTGTCTAGAAAGTGACATCAGACAATAATAAGTAGTTTTATTGGTTTGATGTTGTGTTGTCACATCAAAATCAGGTAGTTATCAGTACCCTTGAAAAGTGTCTGCAGTATTTATAGTATTTATACTGAGCAACAGTATAAACCTTGTTTTTTAATGTCATGCCATCCTGTTCATATTAAATATCAAAGGCAAATTATGGTTCACACAGTTTTATTCACCCTTTAATCATACAGAAAAAAAATGTGTGTCATGCATGAAGGTGATGCCTGATTGCTGTATCCTGGGAACGACATGTGGACCTAGGACCGTATCTCAGTAACGGATAGCTGTCAGTGTACCGTGGATGTGGACAAGGTCTGACCACCATCCATTAGCAATGGCTCCCCACATCATGACATCACCACCAAAACGATCCACTTCCTGGATGTATGCTGCAGGATAGCGTTCCCCACTACGACGATACAAACGCCTACGACCATCAAAGTACTTTCTATGTATCACATGTTTGTTTGTTTCAGTAAATTAGAGCTAGTGAAAGGAAATTATTGGGTTTTTTAAAATGATTTATATACAGTACATTTGTAGCCTTATCAATAACTACAGCAGTGGAATTTATCTGTGAACTTTTTTATTTAATTGAGCTTAAATGAATTTTTCTTTACTTGTTGCTGATTACAGACCAAATTGTATTGAATTCATCTAAACTGAACACACCGTCATTGCAAAGCTGCGTAAACTAACAACACAGTGACTGCTACCCTTAGACTGACAGCATGCTAAGCATGTCATATCAAGTGGAATGTGGTCCCCTCTGCAACAGCTTCCAGGATATGACTAAATCAAGTCAAACAGCACATTCCTAACTTGTGCAGCAAAACACAGCATTAACCTGCTGACCCAAACTGGAAACAGGAGACAATGCAGACATGTGCTTCTCCTCATGTGCACTCAGATAAGATTGCATTCATTTTTCTTGTGTTATAGTACATCCATCCATCTGTGTGGGAAAACTACAGGGAATGTGCTATCACCTCCCATAGAGCAGTCTCTCACCACCACACAGGCAGCTTGTTAGCTAGTTCATTCCTGCCCATACAGGCAAATAGGAGGCTCGGCCTACTAAACTCAAACTCTGGCATGTGGGGAAGGTTAATTTTAAAAGCTGCTGGGGCAAACAGGGTGTCAGTCAAAACTGGTTCACAACCATTTGGGATGACAAACACAGGCTGGATTTAAAAGACTGTGTGTCTAAACACAGACACTTCTAACACTATAAGAAGGCACTCCTAAAAGTCTCTGAAGCTCAGACAGCATAGCTCACTGTCAGTGGAGGAATGCCTTTGTACCCTCTAATACCCTCTCTTCCTATTTTTCTCATTTTTAAAAGCCAGATTGTAGAACGCTTGGTGTAATGACTTAATTGAAGTGGTCAATGCTAAAAAAGAAAAAGGTTTAACATCGAAGATGTGAAGATGTGAAGTCAGAGAACTGTCCCAATAATGACTGTTGAATATTGATATTAGTTTGCAAACACTAGCAGGCATCGTCCAGCTCTGGTCATAGCAGACCAAGTAAGACCGACACTGAAAACCCTGAAGTGTATTGAAGTGAGCAAGATTTGTATTTTATTGCTCATAATTTCAACTTTTGATGTGTAAAAAAAAAAAAAAAAAATCTTATCACCCCTTTAAAGGTTATTATAGGAAGCTTATTTCTGGTGACAGTATAGTTTCATATTGTTACAATAGTTCACAAAACACTTTCTAGTTGCGTTAATTGTGTTCTGCATTCCTTTTCCCCTTACCTTTTAGTCTCATATGACTCAGCATATGACATCATACCACATGTGTAAAAATAGTTCAGTTTTCTTAAGAGGGTTGTCGTCTGTGTGGCTGAACTGGTCAAAGCTGGAGAGAACGTTTTGTTATGATCCTGTCTAACTTACTGAATGATGATTCTCATTGGGAGTCTTTGATGAAACACATGAGGGAGTCGTGTTAACTGAAGTCATGCACTGTCAGACATCCTCATATCACCAGGAACATGATGCCACTACAGTGAGTTCAGAGCTGTACATGCTGTAATTCTTCATCTGGTGAAAATACAGTGACTCACAAACCTTCAGCTCACCTTGTCGTTGAAAGTGTGGCCTGTCTTAATAGACGGGGGTCACATAATCACGGTACTCTATGTGGACAAACCTCAACATATACAACTACCTTATTGAATCTCCATGAAATGTATGTCAGTCAGTCAACTCTCGATTAAAATGTTTGTTATAGTTAGAGAGTGACGTCAGGCCTGAGCTCATCAAGGGGGGGATAAGCAAACATCTTTTAACGCCTCTAAACAGAGTCTGCAGGTCAAAGTTTGGGTAATGGGGCTGAAAAAGTAGGCATTGACAGGCAAAGAGACATATGGGACACCAATTAGGTAGGGTGTGTTTGGTCATGATTTAGGACAGGGGTCACCAATTAGCAGCCCATGAGCCAAGTCTGGACAGTGAGAGGATTCTGTCTGGACCACGAAGCCTTTTGACATAATTGGGGGGAAAAAAGATAGATAGCCTATTTTTACTTTTGTCATCAAAAGTGATTTTGAACAGGCACGACGCAGCCAGCTCACCATTTGAGACAATGGTCTTCAGAGGTGACAGAAAAGTAGACATTTATTCCTCGGTGGCTTCAACAGAGCAGTGAGGAGTTTTCCTACAGAAGTTTTGAAGGAGTTACAGTTCATATGAATGAACATATGAATGTGATATTTGATTTCTTCTTGAAGTTAAGACGTTTATGCTTCCATCTTTAAGTGATTAAGCTCAGTTCAGCCTGAAAGAAATTTTATTTAGTTCTCCTTTGAGGATGTTATGTTTTTATGGACTGAACGGAATTTATTTACTATGCAAATTTATGAAGAGAGGGAAGAGATTTATTTGCATTTTGTTTTCTATAGTTGTCCTGTATAAGTGCTGTATTTTTGCCTGTTGAGTTTATTAATATTGTTCCTTTCCCAAAGCAGCCTAGAAACAGAAGACATTTTCAAAAACATTTGAGGGGATTAAACCTTTACTGTTCATGTCTTGAAAAATGATAGCAAAAACAAAGATGTTCCATTTGTATTTCTGTAGAGATATTTGCATAATGTCACATTGTCATGTAGAGCATACAGTAGAATAACTCTATGTGTATATAAAGACTGTGGGTTATCCTGTATCTACCAAAGATACTGTATAATTCATTTTGTGTGCTTATTATTATTATTGTGTGTGTGTCTTTGTGTGTTAAAGATAGGCTTATACACAGGGGTGCACATAAAAATTTTGATCTGGTTCTCAAATGAGCACCTGAAGGTGTTGCTTGGTCCTTTTTGAAACAGACATGTTTTAGGTCACGGGTTCCCAAATTTTCACCCCCCGACCCCCAACATAATGGTACCAGAGACCCCGACTATCCCAGAGGTGTTTGAAGGGTACAGTATTATGCACACTAGGCAGGACTGTGCAATCTGTACTTTAGCCACTTTAATGTACCTTAATGTTGTTTTACTACTTTAATTTTTACTTTAATCGTATTACTCTATACTCATGTTGTGTATAGAGTACACAACACGAGTACTTTCTGTTGCTGTTATTTTTTTCTGTCTGTTCTCTAATGAACATCCATCTATCTATCTATCTATCTATCTGTCATCTATCTATCTATCTATCTATTTATCTGTCATCTATCTATCTATCTATCTATCTATCTATCTATCTATCTATCTATCTATCTATCGATCATCTATCTATCTATCTATCTATCTATTTATCTGTCATCTATCTATCTATCTATCTATCTATCTATCTATCTATCTATCTATCTATTTATCTATCATCTATCTATCTATCATCTATCTATCTATCATCTATCTATCTATCTATCATCTATCTATCATCTATCTATCTATCTATCATCTATCTATCATCTATCTATCTATCTATCTATCTATCTATCTATCATCTATCTATCTATCTATCTATCTATCTATCTATCTATCTATCTATCTATCTATCTATCTATCTATGGGCGGCTGTGGCTCAGGGGGTAGAGCGGTCGTTCACGGAACAAAAGGTCAGTGGTTCGATCCTCAGCCCCTGCAAGTCCACAAGTTGAAGTATCCTTGAGCAAGATACTGAACCCCAATTTGCTCCCCGGGCGCCGCGTGTAGTGGCAGCCCACTGCTCCTCAGGGATGGGTCAAATGCAGAGAAAGAATTTCCCCATGTGGGACTAATAAAGGTATCATTATTATTATTATTATTATTATCTATCTATCTATCTATCATCTATCTATTTATCTATCATCTATCTATCTATCATCTATCTATCTATCATCTATCTATTTATCTATCATCTATCTATTTATCTATCATCTATCTATCTATCTATCTATCATCTATCTATCTATCTATCTATCATCTATCTATCATCTATCTATCATCTATCTATCTATCTATCATCTATCTATCATCTATCTATCTATCATCTATCTATCATCTATCTATCATCTATCTATCTATCTATCATCTATCTATCTATCATCTATCTATCTATCTATCTATCTATCATCTATCTATCATCTATCTATTTATCTATCTATCTATCTATCTATCTATCTATCTATCTATCTATCTATCATCTATCTATCTATCTATCATCTATCGATCTATCTATCATCTATATATCTATCTATATATCTATCTATCTATCTATCTATCTATCTATCATCTATCTATCATCTATCTATCTATCTATCTATCATCTATCTATTTATCTATCATCTATCTATCTATCTATCTATCAATCAATCTATCTATCTATCTATCTATCTATTTATCTATCTATCATCTATCTATCTATCTATCATCTATCTATCATCTATCTATCTATCTATCATCTATCTATTTATCTATCATCTATCTATCTATCTATCAATCTATATCTATCTATCTATCTATCATCTATCTATCTATCATCTATCTATCATCTATCTATCTATCTATCATCTATCTATTTATCTATCAATCTATCTATCTATCTATCTATCTATTTATCTATCATCTATCTATCTATCATCTATCTATCTATCAATCTATCTATCATCTATCTATCTATCTATCTATCTATCATCTATCTATCTATCTATCATCTATCTATCTATCATCTATCATATATCTATCTATCATCTATCTATCTATCCATCATCTATCTATCTATCTATCATCTATCTATCTATCATCTATCTATCTATCATCTATCTATCTATCCATCATCTATCTATCTATCAATCTATCTATCTATCTATCTATCTATCTATCTATCTATCTATCAGCCTTTGCTGACTAATGCAGCTTAGTTGGGATGGGGTCTAGGAGACAGGTTGTTGGTTTGGATGAAGAAATAGTAGAAGTTAGTTGTTGAAGGTCAATGGGAGAGAAGCAGTCCAGACAGGTTGTTGTAGAAGCAGTCCAGATATACATCAGGTCTTACAGCTGTGTCTAAACTTCCTGTTTGAAAGTAAACTGATATCATTTGAAGGCAGGAGGTGATGAATTTAGTCTCTAATAAGTAGAATTCTATCATTAAAGAAGCTCATGAAGTCATTACTGCTGAGGCTTATATATCAAATGTGGTTTGAATTTGATGTTTTCAGCAGATAGTAGCATCATGTATTTTGGTAGAAACACAGTAGTGGGGCCTGTAAATGCCAAAGTCTGTCACTAACTTGTGAATGAGTGAGTAAGTGAACAAATATGTAAGTGATGAAGTTAAACCATCGCTCAGTCCAGTGTTGGAATTTCCCCATTGACGGTTGCTCTTTCAAAATGAATAGGCCATAACATAACAATGGATCCTATGGTGTAGGCAGAGCTCTCTAAAGTTATCCCTCTTCATGGTGCAAACTAGACTTGGTTTAGTCACATGCTACGTACAGTGGTCCAGAGTCCATGACGCACTAGTGGGACACGGGATGTTTTGCAGAAGGTTTGGCAACACCAATTGAACAATTGTGAACAATTGCTGAAATCTAAGCTATATAAGCATATAATCATAGACTATGGACTAACATTCTATTTCCTGCCATCTAAGACGACTGCAAGTGTGAAGGTGGTCTATGATGCTCCACTGGGTCCATCCAGGGCCTGCAACCATAAACACCTGCCATTAACACAGTATTGTCCAACCACGTTCTTTCAAGCTTCCAGGTTCAGATGGCCAAAGCAAGGTTTGCTGTAT
This sequence comes from Chaunax sp. Z400, assembly GCA_037577475.1. NCBI lineage: Eukaryota > Metazoa > Chordata > Actinopteri > Lophiiformes > Chaunacidae > Chaunax > Chaunax sp. Z400. The sequence continues at coordinate 6,519,202 of CM075184.1, forward strand.
CTTGGTATCCTACTCCCCCTAAAACCTAATGACGGTTAGGTTTTAGGGGGAGTAGGATACCAAGATACAGCAAACCCTGCTTAGTAGTACTAAACCCTAATGCAAAGACTTGGTGTTGATAAGAAACAGTGGTCCTCACTTTCTTTGTCTTTATGGGGAAAAGTTAATGTAATGACATTGTGTCCCAAAGATGAACTACTTGCTTTATTTTCTACCTTTAGAAATTCCCACTTTAAGAGATTTGTTAGCATATTTCAGGAATTCCTGAATATGGGGAAATTGCCGTGTTGCAAAAAATCTTTGGGTCAAATGTATAATCTCCAAAGTCAGCAGAGAAGTTTTCTAAAATCCTTCAGGTGTTTGGGGAAGGATGAGAAGCACCTAAATATTATAAAATGCTTTTGGATTATGCTGGGAATAAAACTGTCATAGCCCTTAAGGGTGACTGGGAATGAGATCTGGGAGTATCATTTGATGAACAGGAATGGAATGAAATAAGCAGCAGCTCTCCAGTAATGTCGAAAGATCTGAGGGTGAGACTTATCCAATTTAAAGTTTTACACCACTTTTATTGGACTCCAAGTAGGTAATACAGACTGGGTTTAAAAGATTCTGCACCTTGTTGGAAATGTAAGTGATGAAGGTACACTATATGCTATGAACATGCCCCAAAATCCATCAATTTTGGATGAAGATTCACTGTTACATTACGAATGTTATTAAAAGGCAAGTTGTACTTGGTCAACAGCTTTATATATTAGGAGGCTGTAAGGTTCTATCTGGATTTCCAAAAGCCATGAAGTACTGGACACAGACTGCTATTATGATTGGACGGCAAATCATCCTGAGGAATTGGAGGAAGCCTGGAGAACCTAATTTTCAGGAATGAGTGACTGAATTATAGGAAAAGTAGCTGCATATGAAAGAATGTCATAAAGGATGAGAATAGGATAGAGAAATGTCTTCCTGAGCGGGGCATGTATATATCTTCTATAGAGGTGCCAGTGTAAAGCCAGGTTGGAAGCACATTATTTTTTGTTCATGTGAAATATACTTGTCTTCTGATTGTTTTTTAAAGCATTTTGATTCACTTTATTTTTAATGAAACCAGTCTAGCCTAAAGATTCAGTCAGTAGCCTACTGCTAACACATTTCTGTGTGCGCAAGTAACAATATGTTCTATGTTTTGCTTGTAAGAGATTCCTATATAATTGCATAGTGATTGATAACAGAGTTACTACTTATTTAAAAAATATTGGCAAATTTATTGGCAGTTTAGTCTGATATTCAAATGCATTTTGACTGTTCACAAACATATTTTAAAACTCTTAAGACAAATAGAACTGCTGCACAGGATGCATAGAGGCACATGTTCTAAACAAGGAATGACTGATGGAATGTACATACCTGTACATCTTACTGAATTGTGCAGGGATGTTGGACATGTACTTGGCCCCTCTGTGTAAAATGTGGCCCCTTTATGGCCCCTCATCTAGAAAAATCCTAGATCCACACCTGTGTTGTGCACTTTCACTGTAGGTCTGTAGGCTATAGCCTGAAACTGTTCAGTGAAAAGCAGGTTTTCCTTAAAAAAACCAAGCACAAGACAAATGTTTGATTCTAAAATCTGTCCCCTTCATCTTTTCTAATGTTGCATTGTTCTGTTGTGTTACAGGATACACTTAAGTAAAAGCAATCTTATTGTTTGTTGTTCATTTTCTCTTGTATTTATTTGCAAATTTGGTTTTGATGTAATCCAAAAAAAAGGAAAGTAATCAATTTGTGTGCATTTAATATTATGATACTTGAATGATGTTACTGAATAAATTTTTTAACTGTTTGGAATACATTTACAAGTAAACACTGCATTGCAAACTGGTGGCAACTAAGACATGTTTATGATGAAGGACACTATCCAGTGGCATTATGGGAAGTGTAGGATAGCAGAACAACTATTCTAGTCAAAATATCTCTGCTGCATCAATCTTGACCATCCTTTGATTTGGGAAGGGCGACGCTAAGGGCCCTATTTTAAAAATTCAAAATGCATGGTCTCCAGCAAGTACATATAAGGCATGTCTGCCTCCCTTTTGCTAATTAAACAGTGCATAATATGGGAACAAAGTATGGAGCAAGACACAAAGGGGTTGTATTTAGTTCCTTAATTATTCAGGTGTGTTTTGGCACCTCCACTAGCTCCTAATCCTCTGTCCCATGCATATGAGCAAATGTACCAGTATTTAACTAAGGAGGAGGAGGAGTGTGTGTAATAGAGTGATGCACGTTGATCACAGTCCACAGATCAGATGGGTTGGGTCATAAAATGTATCATTCTTTTTAACAATTGATACTATGTATTATGGGATGAATTAATACATAATTAATGTAGAAAAATACTGATTACATTACCTGCAGTAATGTAAACAATGCGTGCATCTCTGCCGTCTGTGTCATTTACATATGAGGCACAGCAGCTTCACTTAAATCATTATTTGAAATGCTGAAAGGATCCCATGTTAATTCATGTTCTGTGTTCCTCTACACATGAAAATGCCACACACAGTCCAGGTCAATACATTCAGATTGTTTGGTGTAAAGCAGACGTCCACTTATGGGTCCTGAGGCTCTGGTAGGAGCAGGAGAATGACCAAGAGGGTGTGAGTCTCCAAATATGAGAAAATAATCAGTTTGTTTGCTTGTTTAGAGGCGTTGTGATTGCAGCCTTTGTATAAGAAGAAAAACAAACACTGCACCATTGACTTAAGACCAGGTTTTTGTGGGTCAGTGATTCAACTGCCTAATGCTACCTCAAGATAACAATGCTGCAACAATGTGCTTGAGCCCACCTCATTCCAACACTCCCATGGGTGCACTGATAGGTGTGGGTATTACTGAAACAACATGGGTGCTGGGTGTGAGACAATTGCCATTGGTTGAACGTGTGTTCAATGACACACCAATAATGATGACAATGACCAATGACACACAAGGCCTAAATATTCAAAATACCCCTTTCAACCTGACACGCGCAGATGGATGGAGTAGATATGATTCACATGTAGTTGAGACAGAAACAGTCAGATCTAAATCATAATACATATTTCAAATATCTAAACGCATCTGAACTGTCGTGTCTCTTTTCCTTATCAAAGATAATGTTCAACCCTAACAGATCTGCAGCAATCCTTCAATGCTCCCATGACTTTCTTTGTCTTTCTGCAGCAGGCAGTGTGTGTTTGGACTAAACCCAACATTTCCACAGCAGCTCTGAAAGTCATTAAATCCTCAAGAGACACACAACTGGCTTTCATTTTGTCATTATGGCCCCCATGAAGGCCCTTATTGTTGGAGGGGAGCCTCAGTCGGGGGAACAGTGCCATGGAGGGGGAGGGAGAAAAGGATGACGGAAAGACCATACATGTCCTCATGGGGATCCCCTGTTAACCACTGGACTTTACTGAGGCCTGTGGGAATCAGCTGCCTCTGGAAAGTCATACATAAACTAGTTGGTGCAGTGTTTCTAAATGTGTTTTAAAAATCTTTGTGCAGGACCTTCTGTTGGATCTGTTCCCATGTAATATGATCCTGTCGGCCCACCGCCTCACAGGTGGACAATAAAATCTTACAGGTACAAACTGCTGCTTCTGGTGACTGATGTATACCAGTAATCAAACTTTTCCTTCTAATTTCTATTTCTAAACTATTGCATTATATTAGACAGGAGTATGATTCACTGGAAATGGGTCTGTAATGACAACGGTTTAATGTTAAATGGACCTATATATCACCTTTCTAGTCTGACTGACCACTCAAAGAGCCAGTATTCACCCATTCACACAAGCATTCATACAGTGGTGGCAGAGGCTGCCATGTAAGGCACCACCTCCTCATCAGGAGCGATAACTACTCACACTAACACTCCCATTGGGAGCTAATGGGGCTCACTATCTTCAAGCTGTCCTCCTCCTTCTGAAGTCGATCACCATCTCCATCTCCATGTAGCGAACTATTCAGCTCCTGCTTCACTACTGCATTGTCCTGCTTTTTCACTCTCCTGTTGTGCCGCTGCACCAAGATAGTGATGCATCCCACCATCTGTGAGGGCATGCACAAAGAGAAAGTCCTTCTGACTGAATTTACGCTAAGCTAAGGTTTAGTCTTAGTCTTGATAACACCAAGACTTAAGAGTAAACCTGGACCAAAAAACCTGAGGGTTTATTTGACTAAAATACCTGTAAGTCTTTACATTTTCATTGTTCTACAAAACAAAAACTACAGAATTGTAATTGTATAGTTGTCATGTTTTTACTGTTGTGCTCCCAGGAGTGTAAGACATATATTAGTAATGTGTCTGTATGATCACACTGCATTTGTTCTGAAACCATCTAAATGTGATTCTGAGCTTAGTGAAGATTGCTTAAAATACAGCCCCTATGCCATAAACATTAGAATGCTATTTCAATGAATTACACAATTATTAAATAGGGAGGTAGAAAGTAATCTGTAACCATAACTGTACAAAAATGCATGAACAAAAAACATTTCACTTCAGGAACAGTAAAAACACATCTGATCCACATCTGTATTAGATTCTATTCATTTTTTTATATATGTATTATTCATACTCTAAACTAACTGTTTAAAATAGCTCAATACTTTAAAAAGTAAACAGAAGTCTCAACTATAGTAGCAGTAGTAGTAGCATAAATCCATCAATCAGAACAGAGAAATAAATTGATTGGAGGTATAATGAGTTAATCAAGCTCATTTTAAGTTTAAGCTCATCTCCATTTTATGATGATGTCACTCCCTCTGACTCTGAATATTCACCCCCCATATGCACCTATTATAAATAGGAAACATAGAAGAAAAAAGAAAAAAAAAGTATAAAACCAAAAATGTAAAATATTTGAAAAAGGTTGATTAATGTGAAGTTCAAGGTCTTCTGACATATTTGTAGCTTAAATAACATTTGTTGCTGAAAACAGGCAGAATCTGTTCAAATTCAAATTAGATACATTTACCAACATTATTTTAAAAAAATGAAAAAAAGTATAAAGGGTATAGGGACAAAAGTGAGCTTTTCTTCTCTGTGCCACACACAAACAGTAGTGGGAAATAATTCTCTGACTGACTTTGATTGATTCAGCGATCAGACAAAAATGTCCAATAAAAGAAAGGTGACATCATCAGCGTATCCTCATATCCAATGTCTGACAAGACAACTTCACAGCTTAGACTCATCACAGCCTCGGTCATGGAGAAGAAATGCCCCTTCATGAAGATGGTTGTCCATGTGCACATGTACTCTGTGTCATGTGAATATGCTGGATTTTTATGTAAATGGGACTTGATGAAATGAATGAAACCCCATACATTTCATTTCATTTGTACTACAGAGGGAAAGTGACCTAGCACATACTTTTATATTATCACTGATGAGTATATTCTGCGTAGTTATTGGTCCAGTCTTTCTGACAGAAAGAAGGGCTCCTGGTGAAGTTGTGCAGTGGAGATGATTTTGTTACTCAAAGAATAAAATCACTGAGACTTTTTCAACGTGCAAAGGTCTCCAGCAGCAGACAGGACCCAAGGTCCAGGCTATGCAATGAAAACTTTGAGACAGTCCAGCTGGGACAGCATAGACTGAGGGGCAGAGCCTGGGATAGTGTTCAGGAACATCTGTCCCTTGTATGGATTAGAGGTTCCCCAGGTGCTGATGGGAGCCGCCACCGAAAGCGGTTGAGAACAACAGAGCTAAGATCCATGGTGGTGGCTGACAGGTAATGGTGTAGCTGTTTCTGATCCTTCCTTCTGCCCATTTTGTCTGGGTGGTTGTGTGCTTTTATCTTTACATGCACCAACTAGATTACCTTGTACAGGGCATTGGGGCCTTTCTGGTCTGGTTGATGGACATATGAAGTTTGACTGGAGTATCCGTTTGGCCACCACCCCCATCTGCCTCATAGATAACAATGTTATCAGGGGTGGAGCAGTAAGGAGGGACGGGGTTGGTAGAGAAGAGGAGGGGAGGGGCTGGACTTCATGCTGGGACCCACCTCTATAGATGCTGATATAGTTATTAGTGTCCTTTTATTTGGTTTTATTGAAATGTGTATGGAAGAAAGTATTAAGTTTTGGACAAATTATCACCTATGTTGTTCTGTCAATGCGTAATGTTTGAAAAGAGAAATTAACAGTCGATCTTTTGTGTGATTGAGAAAAAGAATCACATTTGGAGTTAAAGTGGAAATGTAGACGTTGAGCTCTGACAGCTGACTGACAGGGAAACTTCAAAATATGAGATGAAAGAAACAGTTAAATGGAGAAAACCGAACAGCCCTTATCAGATCAAATCAAACCGCTCATCCACAGAACCATCAGCCAACTGGAAGCCACCTTTTCTTCTGTGCCAACCAGCACATTTCCCCTTTTTATTCATTCACAAAAACCAACACACACAACTCTAAATATATCTCATCATTCTCACTGATGTGGTCAGTTTCATGACCACTAAGCACTCATTTAAACTGCTGCTGTAGTATTGGGACTAAGAGTCTGACCACACATGGTGACTCTCCAGGTCATCCAGCAGCCCTTTGGGCCAAAGCCTCTTTGATGTCTAATACTGGGCTGCAGCCGGCAGGAAGAGCCCTGATACAAGTCTGATTCCTCCTGCATGGCAATTTTATCCTCCCTACACTGTTTCCTGAGACACAAGCTACCCGAAAGTGATACGCTGGGTTCCTGACTTCTAGTCCCAAATTGAATTAAGTTTCAATTTGGGGAAGAAATGTTTCCTTACTGCCGTAAAGCTTCTGGTTTAAGTGAAAGTGACCATCCCCTCCTTTCTTCCTCCCACATGGCTGTCCTTGAAATATACTGAAGAGTTAGAGCCGATGTTTGACAGATTCTTCACAGCAAAAATCTGTGATTGTCTTTTGAAAGCCATTAATGGTTCTACTTGAGTATGTAATAGAGCAACCATTGTCTGTTTCTATTTAAATCTAAAGTTCTATCAGCCATCATTCAGTGGTAACATAGCAGTGAGGATAGTAGAGGCCAGCAGCATAGTTGACAGCTACTTATATTCATCTCTTCTAAGGGTCCATCATGCTCTCTCCCTATTGTGTCTGGTATGTTATATGAAATTGTCAAACCAAGCAATGGCACAAAAAAAAAGCAAAAAACTTCAGACACCTGACAAGAAATCATCTGTCATTATTCAGCAAGGATGCAGATCAGGGAAAATCACACATTGAAAATACAATTTCAAGACATGGCTTTGGACAGGTTTTGGATATCATTGGAGGAGGAGTAGTTTCAAGTGGAGGGAGCCATTGAAATTCTGCTACCGTTCTCAACGATGCATTTGTGTGAACTAAGGACTGTGGACCAGGAGCTACGTGTCCATCCCTGACAGAATAGAGCGGTTGTGTGCCTCCTCCTAGGCTCAGGATTCCCACTGATAGTAAGTCACATTTAATAACGTGTGTGTGTGTGTGTGTGTGTGCGTGTGCGTGTGTGTGTGTGTGTGTGTGGGGGGGGGGGGGGGGTCCGTCTGTCTCTGCACCTGTCTGGTTGCTCCTGGGTTATACTATATTATATACGATATTTTAGGAAAAATATGCTTTTTTATCATTTTTGGGAATGTTTTTTGAAAAAAATAGTCAACTTAGTTTTCAAATCAAATTCTGATCAACCCTTTCGAGGCCCTTAGCGGTTATACTGAAACCACCAGCACCCTGCCACGGGATGAAGAAGGTTTACGTGGGCAAAGGCTGAGACCCACTCTGTGGACAGATACATACTAATAACATGCCACCAATGATGACAGACACATGAATGATAAAGATTCATCTGGACAAAAACACATGGATGTGAATCACACCCATTCTGCCCCTGGGCTGATGACTTTACTAACTAAACTAAACAGGGGGACGGAGCAGGAAACACAAAATACTTAACTTTAGAAAAAAAATTTTTAAATACATGTAATTTAAAAATAAAACCGCACAATTTATAACAATTTATTTAAAATCACAATTGAGCTCTGCAGCTTCCACCACTGCTTGTGTAGTTTCATACTTCCTATCCTATTGTTATCAGTCACATACATCAGAACATTAACATCTGACTGCAGGCTATATGTGTAATGTTCCTTCGTAAGTAAGTAATGCAAACTCTAGAATTACATGCATGTGTTGTATTAATGTGTTTTAAATACCTAATTTTTTATATTTTACCTATTTACCTATTTATTATATTTATACATATTTATTTATAATTTTGCACTTACTTAGTTTTGTACTGAAATATTTTAAATTGTCTCCAATGAAGGAAGCAAATTCAGTTACTTTTTCATCTTGTTTTACAATAAAACTCCATAAACACAGAATACTGTTTCGGAATTATTGTCATTATAATTTTTGTGTTTAAGTATCTGAAATCACCAACTTCCAGTAGACATCAGTAAATGTAATAATGAATAATAATGATATTCTGTGATCTTTCTGATTTGGCAATGCACTTCAGCTCTCTGTCGTTTACGGTAGTAGTTTTTCTGCTCTCACCTTTTAAAACAATATACAGTATTATCAGCTCCAGCACTTGAAGTAATGCAGTGAATTACAGTAACACACCTCCCACAGTAAATTCATTGTGCAGCTCCCTCTCCTCTGCTCTATTGTGAGGATTTGACGTTAAAGCTCCCCCTAGAGGCAGATACGCATTAAAACAACACATGATCAACAATCTGATTACATTGAACAATAATTATATCCCTCTTTACAATGAATGATGAACAACAACAATACACAACTCTAACTGATCCTACAATTTACAAACATATAGCATGTAATATTTTAACCCATTTAATTTAATCCTAATTTTTCCCTAATTTGCTTATTTTTACATCATTTGAACTTTAGTGATTTTAAGGTCAGTTTGCTCACATCTGTGTCATTGGACATAAATTTTATAGTTCTTTAATTGGCTTTTCAGCCCATTTTCATTCACATTTATCTCTTTTTCAACTGCCCATGGCATTTCTTGAAGCATGTGCAGTAACACTTTGCATTTCTCACATACATAGGTAGTGAGTTTATCACAGTGACGACATCTCTAGAACCAGTTCATCATGTTGATTGGCAAATGAGAAGCTTTGTAATATATTTCCTGATCCTCAACACTAGAATAGAGATCTCACTGAGCCAAACTTTCCCATTAGCGACTGTGCCACTATCTGGGAGACGGTGGGTCTCCAATGTCTCCTTAAACAAACGGTTCTTTAGAGAGACCATGCAAAGATGGGCTATCACCACTTCTTAGACCTGATCGAGATATGGTATCTTGTAACTGGTAGGTGATGAAGGTCAACACCACCCGTGGTGGTGGATCGGTTGATGCATTTTGGTTGTGGGAATTTGTCAAATAGATGTTACTCTTGTTCCATTTCCTGTTCATTCAAATTTTATTAGGATAAGCCCCCTCTTGTTTTTGAAGTGTCCCAGCACAATCAGTATATAATGACAGAGGGGTGACAAAAAATAGATAAAAAGAAAAACAATTACAACCGGATTCCAAAAAAGTTGGGAAAATGTAAATAAAAACAGTATGCAATGATTTGCAAATCATTAAAACCCCATATGTACATGAAAATATCAAAAACAACAAAACAATGACAACATTTCAAATGTTGAAACAGGATAAATTTTATTGTTTTTGAAAATTAGATCCTCATTTAGAAATTGATGCCAGCAACATGTTTGAAAAAAGTTCTTCTTTGTGTCTTGCTGAAATAAGCAAGGCCATCCCTGAATAAAGACTTTGTCTGCTTCGCAGCATATGTTACTCCAAAACCTGTATGGTTCAGCATTAATGGCGCCTTCACAAATGTGCAGGTTACCCATGGCATGGACAGATGCTGGCTTTTGAACTGTGTGCTTGTAACAAGCTGAATGGTTCCTCTCCTCTTTAGCCTGGAGGACATTGTCCATGATTTCTAAAAATAATTTCATTTAAGTTTTCCACTTCGCCTCAGTCCATCTTAAATGAGCTTGGGCCCAGTGAAGGTTTATATACGGTTTCCTCTTTGCATGGTAGAGTTTCAGCTGTCATTTGTGGACGCAGCAACGAACTGTGTTCACAGTCAATGGCTTCTGGAAGTGTTCCTGAGCCGATGCATTGATGTCCACTACAGAATCCTGTCTGCTTGTAATGCAGTGCCATCTGAGGGTCTGAAGATACACAACCTGAACATATCACTACGTCAAACCCATTCCGCAATGCTGGGGCACTTCAGTCAGACAGACGCTTGTTTCGGCGCTATTACTACCTCCAGAGGCGTCACATAGGTGGAACAAACTGACAGCCCATTATGCCTTCATTGCTTTCAGATAGACATTGGGGTGGAATAAAGGAGCAACAGGCCCGGAATGAAAACGCTTTTTGAATGTGGCTATTGTTGCCACCATGACCCAACCTACTCTGCCTCTGATTGGTTTGACACGACGATGACATTTCTAATGTTGCCCCTCTCTTCACAGTACAGGTAGCAACCTAGTTATGGAAAGTGAGTTAAGTTTTATATTTTCTTGAAATTGTCAATCATAACACTTTCTGTAAATTGATGTCATGCCTTGAATAAACTGTTTGAAATAGCAGTATGCCATGATTCAACGTAACAAGCAATAGATCGCGGTCTCATACATCGCCATAGTAGGATTCGTAAATTCGACACCTGTACTGGCCCTGCCTAAGTGACTAGATCATACGCATTCTTGATTACCTCCGCCAAGGAGGTTATGTGATCAGTTCAGTTTGTTTGTCTGTTTGTTAGCAGGATTACACAAAAACGAATGGTCGGACTTGCATGAAATTTTCACCAAATATGGACCCTAGCATATCCTTGAGATGATTATATTTTGGTGATGATCCAGTGAAAGATACAACTGGTACTGTTGGAATAACTGTTATGTCGAGTATTGTTAGGCCTTAGCGGAGGTTTGAGCTCTCCGAGCGCTCTTGTTACTGTTTTTGATCTTATTCCGGAATTGTTTTGGGTTCTTTAAATTAGAAATGAGACATTCTTTATAGTAATTAGACTTTGCCTATGGGTTCTAGCACCGTATCTCGGTAACGGATAGCTGTCAGTGTACCGTGGATGTGGACAAGTTCTGACCGCCATCCATTAGCAATGGCTCCCAACATCATGACACCACCACCAAAACGGTCCACTTCCTGGATGTGTGCTGCAGGATAGCCTTCCCTGCGGCGATGTGTGGAAGAAATCTGTGTATGAATTAGAACATTTCTGCATGTCTGCACAGGAGTTCAGAAGAGGGGCGATTCTCTTTGCCTGGAATGTGGGGTTATCAAGAGATGAGGGCAATTCTCTGTGCCTAAGGTGGTCCGGTGGTCAGATCAGAGGATAGTTGTTGGCTTTATTGTTTTGTGGAAGGCTTTAGATCTGTAATGAAGTGAGCATTTGAGACATTGTCTTGTGGGTCCCTGAGTGTATATATGCGTAGAGAATCTGAGAGTTGGGAGAGAACACTCTCCCCGGGTCTTCTCTCCATGCTGCATGTGTTAAAGGGATCTGATTCATCACATCGAGTCTGTAATTCCTCAGAGAATTAGCAACTCTCAAAATTCAACAAGGAAGAATTTCCCTTAGAGATGATACACACGCCTACGACCATCAGCTCTGTGCAACTTAAATCTGGACTGGACCATCGTTTACTCTGAAATGCACCAATGACTGTTACGGTTATGTTATGACTAAATGATGGTTATTGATGATTTAACATGTTTTGGTTGTGGGTAAGTCATTTCTATGTATCACATGTTTGTTTGTTTCAGTAGATTAGGGCTAGTGAAAGGAAAATATTGGGTTTTTAAAATTATGCATTTCTACTGTTGCTCAGTACATACAAAGCACCTGTCAGATCTATGTAGGACATATTTAGGTGTAAGATGTATCCATTATCTGAGGAGAGTGATTTTTAATCCTTAACCTCATCCATTAAACTATCAATGGTGATGTCACTGATCAAACATAGGTTTCAAATTTATCAATGGGATTAAATGGTTTGATTCAAATAAACCCTAAACATTAATGGCAGTTTCACTTTTGTATTCCTGTAAATGGACCTCCTGAAGAGGAAGTTGAACCGGACGAAAGCCTCATTCTCCACTGTGTTTGATCTGCCGGCTGCTTGAATGTTATATGAGGCCACCAGCATTAATAAAACCATTTGCAGAGGAACTAAAGGACTTGCCAAAGAGGGCAGTGGGATAAGGAATGCTGCAGCTCATCTCTGTGTGTGGGTGGAGAGTTGATACACCCACATTGGAGGCATGGAGAGAGGGTTTAAGGACAAAGTCCACATCCTCCATGTGACCCAGTGAATCTCACTTTTTATGATGGTTTGAAGTTTCACTTACAAAAATGGGAAATATCTGCAGAAACAGCAGTAGTTCAGTGTTGAGAGTCTTAAAATAGGCTACCTGTAAAATATAGGATACATGGCATGAAAGGTTTTATATTTGCAATTTACAAAAAGACTTTCTGGCCTCGATTATGATGACAAACAGTTGAATTGTAGGTGGTGAGTGAGTGAGTGGTGAGGAACAAGGACCAGATGTTTTCAGTAATTATTGACTTAAAGATGTCATTTATTATCTTGTGAATCCTCACTGCATTCAGTTAAACTGACAAAAGTGTTGAGATCAAACTACCACTGATTCAGTTTTGTTCAGCAGAATTTGCTGACAGAATGGTTTAATAAGTAACCTTTAAAGGATAAACAATAGTGTTGAGAGTAAATTCATATGAGCAGTATTGTGGCTGCATTAAGTAGTCTTATTGTATGTCTTTATCTTAGAATAGTAAACATTTATAGATATGTAATGACATCTTTTGTTAAGTACTAGATGTGTTAACATGTTTCTATATGTCCACATGTCCTTTTGAGATTGTCCTTGAAGATGTCTCAACATAATCCCACTCACAATGAAGAAGAAACCGATGGGATGCCCAGTAGCTCACCTGCTGAAGCAGATACCAAGTGTCCTTACTGGGTTCACTTCAACAAGCCCTTTGCTGTATGCCATCCCCTCTCTGTCTCTGTTTCTCTCTTAGCCCTGTTCAAACCTCGATCCAATCACAAAACGGGTTCAAAGCCCAGCTGTTCACATCTGGCATTATAATGCTTCCCCACATGTCTCTAACAACCACTTCTGATTGGATCTCCCTTCTCTATATGCAAATTAACATGTACATCACAAGGACAAACAGGCACAATGTTTCAAACACAAATGACGAACAAATTGTTTGACAAATTTACATGAGCACTTGTTTACATGAGCACTAGATCAGTAGTGAAATCAGTGAAATTAACCAGTGTGTTCACAAACATCTGCTGCTTGCATTGGTAGGTATGAGAGCCCAAACATGTCATTTACATTACAGTTTACCAAGTGGAAATCAGATCAAATCTGCAGTGGCGTAGTCCTCAACGTGACACACACCTCTGGTCCACCTCTCCTGATCCTCTCATCAGCTGTTTATGGTGGGAACGTCTGCACCTCCTCAATATAGCAGCAGTCGCTAAAGTAACTTCGCTGTTTGAGTGTGGCGGCCATTGATTTGTGCTGTGCAGGATATTTCGTACGTACCAGGCATTGACCAATAAGTGGTCTGTAACGTTTCATGTGACCTTTTAGTACCTGCTTGTCTCGCTTGGAGTCGCAGCAGAGGTGGTACTCAAAAAGTAGTACTAGGTACTTTTACCTATGGAAACCCAAAAAAGGTGAGGCGAGGCAAGTCGAGTCGAGCTGGTACTACACAGTGGAAATGGGTTGATCAGTCCTCTATCCATCTTCACATCTGTACTTAGATCTGTCCACTTAGGACTTATGTTTATATCAGTTTTCTCCCATTTCCAAAAGAGAAATTGGTAGTCTAGCTAAAAAAAAATACACCTTCCCACAAGTCCAAAGCTGTCTTCTTTACATGTTGTTGCATCATAGTGGAGTTGACAAGTCAGTCTGGGATATATTGCTAATATATTTTCTGTTCTGACACAAGAACATTTGAGAAATGAGTCAGCAGGGACTTCAATCAGTTTCCAAAAGCTTTAGTCCATCTTAAATATAGCCAGGCTTTTCCACCTCCTCCTCATTAATGTTTAATTTATCAGTGACTTCTACAGTAGTTCTCATGCAGTTTCTGCACCAAGAGATACACCCCCCACACACACCCCACACACCCTCTAACCAAACATCCTGCCCTGGAGCAGTTCACCATTGTTCAATAAGGGCAGTCCTGCCTTCATGAGAACATGTAGAAGATGTAAACTGACCTAAAGGTGACATCAACAAACATGTTTGAGGTGTTTCTATTGTTGATTAAATGAACTAGGTTCTACCAGTGGCCATAAAATGGAATCTGCTAAACCATAGAACAGTTGTTGTTTGTTTTAAAATAATACTTCCCTCTCTTACCTTAAATCACCATTGGCTCACTGATGCAACAGCAACGTATCTGGACTGTGTTGTTTGGATAAGAGCGACTTTTTTATTTAAAGCAGAAAACCATCGTTCTGTGTTTCCTCTGTTTGGACATGGTCAGGTGACATGCTCTACCAGATATTTGTGAATGAATGAGACCAAGTATTCAGGGTGTGTGTGTGTGTGTGTGTGTGTGTGTGTGTGTGTGTGTGTGTGTGTGTGTGTGTGTGTGTGTGTGTGTGTGTGTGTGTGCGCGCTCAGGTCAGCCCATTCATACATTCCTTCCTCCCACAGTAACCTGAGCCTGGGTGGGGCGGGTGAGGGGGCAGCACTGCAAAGAGAGAGAGAGAGAGCAGTCTTATTGACTTATGGAAAACATAAGTTTCTCAGCACTTTCGTAAAAACCATCATCTCATTGTCATGTGTGACTCAACATAACATCATGCAATGATTTATGAATGAGAAAGAGGAAGTGTGAAGTGAGGTTGTTTGACACTGAAACACTGACTAGACATATATCATGTAATATAATATAGTATAATGATATAATATAATATAATATGATATAATATAATATAATTTGCATCTGTGTCCATAAAAATGATTCAAGGGACCTCAACAAGTAACTTAAAGCTACATCAAATCCAGCAGATTTGAAATAGTAAAATGCATTATGAATTAATATTGTTAGTAGTTGTAGTAGTAACAGTAGCACTAGGATTAAAAGTATTATTAGCAGTAGTAGTAGTAATGTAAGACATCAGGATATCAAGATAGTTGCTCAGAATACATTCAAACTATAGTATACATAATATTAATATTCTGTTACATTATATATTAATATTACATTAATATGCAGACAACTATACAACCCCATCTTCTTCTCATGTTGGAACTGCCAATGCTATAAATTAAAATAATTATAATTATCAAATTACTAGAGTGCTCTGATTTAAATAAACAAACATATTTATCTGCATATGTATTGCTGTGTACAATCTTTTATGGAGTGTATTAACAAACTAACAATGTTTATGGGAACTGACCAGGTAACACTTTAAATGTATTATCAGGTGTAACTAAATGAAAGTCAGGCGCACCAGTGCAACCAGTGTAAAAATTAGTTTGGAGCACAGCACATACTGCAGGTCCAGTCCCCTGCCAAGGTTCCTCTGCAGCTATTGTGCGCTAAAAGTGAAGCGACATCATACTCACATGATGCAACATGAACCTCTTAATTCTAGTTATTGATGGTGGTAACACCAACAGCAGTAGTTGTCATTTTTCTGTCTTAAATAGTTTTAGATTCAAGACATTTCAATCTAAATATCATGTTTGTCAATAAAGCAGGTATAAAGTCATTTTTGTTTAGTTCCACTGTGAATAATCAGGATGAGAGCTGGAGTCCATGACGAGCACCTTTTCAACAGCAGCATGTCCAGATTCTGACTGGGCTCTTAAGGAAGAAGGGGGATGCATTGGTCCTTCTCTTGTGATCCACTTTAGAGTAGAGACTGCTAGGGTGGCAGAGCAATAGAGACCGCCATGATGGAACACACACACACACAGATATAGCACCAAGGCTCTAGTCTTTGGCTCCCCTCCCCTGTGTCTGGTTGCTGCCCTCTTCTGTCCTGTGACCTACAGGCATTTAACCTTTGACCTGCAGGGCCAATATTAACTCTTGTGTGATTGTTCCAGGGCAGTCGACTTCCCCTGGCCCAGGGCCTGAGAACATTCCTGGGCTCTGTCGCTAGGAGAGCCTAGCTGTCACAGTGCTGACCTCCTCTATGGCCAGGGTTACCCTTGATCTTCTATACGCACACACACAGGAACCCGCATGTACAAAAGGACTCCAGCACACACACAGGACACCCCCACCCCCCACCCCACCCTCCTTGTGGGGGCTGCTGGTCTGTCTCAGAGCTTAAGGCCACCCAAACGAGCGCTAGACCAAATGCTGGAGGTTCACTCTGCTAACACACAACACAGGCTCAGTGGATGAATGGATGATCGGTAGTAACAGTTAGCAGTTTTAAAACCATTGTTTTACACTGAGTGTGTACATGACCACTAGTCTGAAGTCTTCACCTGCTTTTGGTCTTATTGACACTATGATATTTATATGAACATGAGAAAACTGGTCATGTGCACAAAGATTCAAAATTCCTTATTTCTATCCCACCAGTGTCAGATGTTTGCCCACCAGTGTCAGATGTTTGTCTACCAGTGTCAGATGTTTGCCACCAGTGTCAGATGTTTGCCAACCAGTGTCAGATGTTTGCCTACCAGTGTCAGATGTTTGTCCACCAGTGTCACATCTTTGCCTACCAGTGTCAGAGATGTTTGTCCACCAGTGTCAGATGTTTGTCCACCAGTGTCAGATGTCTGTCCACCAGTGTCAGATGTTTGCCTACCAGTGTCAGAGATGTTTGTCCACCAGTGTCAGATGTTTGTCCACCAGTGTCAGAGATGTTTGTCCACCAGTGTCAGAGATGTTTGTCTACCAGTGTCAGAGATGTTTGCCTACCAGTGTCAGATGTTTGCCCACCAGTGTCAGAGATGTTTGTCCACCAGTGTCAGATGTTTGTCCACCAGTGTCAGAGATGTTTGTCTACCAGTGTCAGAGATGTTTGCCTACCAGTGTCAGAGATGTTTGTCCACCAGTGTCAGATGTTTGTCTACCAGTGTCAGAGATGTTTGCCTACCAGTGTCAGATGTTTGCCTACCGGTGTCAGATGTTTGCCAACCAGTGTCAGATGTTTGCCAACCAGTGTCAGATGTTTGTCCACCAATGTCAGATGTTTGTCCACCAGTGTCAGATGTTTGTCCACCAGTGTCAGATGTTTGCCAACCAGTGTCAGATGTTTGTCTACCAGTGTCAGATGTTTTCCCACCAGTGTCAGATGTTTGCCTACCAGTGTCACATCTTTGCCCACCAGTGTCAGATGTTTGTCTACCAGTGTCAGATGTTTGCCAACCAGTGTCAGATGTTTGCCTACCAGTGTCAGATGTTTGCCCACCAGTGTCAGATGTTTGTCTACCAGTGTCAGATGTTTGTCTACCAGTGTCAGATGTTTGTCTACCAGTGTCAGATGTTTGTCTACCAGTGTAAGATGTTTGTCTACCAGTGTCAGATGTTTGCCTACCAGTGTCAGATGTTTGCCTACCAGTGTCAGATGTTTGTCTACCAGTGTCAGATGTTTGTCTACCAGTGTCACATGTTTGTCTACCAGTGTCACATGTTTGCCTACTCGTGTCACATGACACTTCAACAGTAACTTTTTGACGTATCTTTCTCATTGACCAATACTCCGGTGGTTGGAAAAGTTTTACCTCAGGCAGCTGTCGTGGTAATTTATGCTGCTCTGAGCAGGTTATCTACTATATGTGGTTTACTCACCCTATCTACATCTACAGTATATTTATACAGGTAGACCTACACGCTAGCTGTCTCAGGGAGGAGATCTTTACTAAAGGCTCAATTTCTGAGATGCAGCCCATGTGTATAATTGAATTATCCAACAAACCCGTTTCCAAAAAAGTTGGGACGCTGTGTAAAATGTAAATGGACACAGAATCTGATGATTTGCAAAACATTGAAACCCCATATTTAATTGAAAATAGCACAAAGACAACATTTCAAATGTTGAAAATGAGATATTTCATTGTTTTTTTTTAAAACTATGTTCCCATTTTGAATTTGATGCAGCAACACATTTCAAAAAAGTTGAGACAGTGGCAACAAAAGACTGTAAAAGTTGTGAGATGCTAAAAGAAAACACCTGGTGGAGAGGAGAGAGATCATCCAGCTTGTTATCAGCACACAGTTCAAAGGTCAGCATCCGTGATGGTATGGGGGGGCATTAGTGCACATGGCATGGATAACCTGCACATTTGTGAAGGCACCATTAATGCTGAATGATATATTCAGGTTTTGGAGCAACAACGTCTTTTTCAGTGAAGGCCTTGATTATTTCAGCAAGACAATGTCAAACCACATTCTGCACATATTACAACAGCATGGCTTCGTAGTAAAAGAGTCCGGTGCTGAACTGGGCTGTCTTCAGTCCTGACTTGTCACCCATTGAAAATGTTTAGTGCATTATGAAACATGAAATAAAGTTTATGATGTTTCTGTAAAAAGTTCTCCTACTCTAGTTATCAAAAGCATTGATCTGAAGCTTCATTAGGAGGCTGTTCTATTTTATATTATTGGTTTTCTAATAAATACAAATATAGCAACTTCTGATCAACCTAGAGGCCTGTTCCATAACACAAGCTTATCAAATCAAATCAAATAAGCCAGGTTTATTCCGTTGTGTATGACTTGTTTTCACTTGATTCGGTTCTATAAAGCAAGTAAACATAGTTTAAGCTCACATTTAATTTTAATAATCTAAAACAAATTTCTGAATGTTGATTTAATTCCCTTCCATGTAAGACTCAGTATGAAACACATGTAGCCAAACATGTGATTAGTGATACAGTGAGGGTGAACAGGGACAGAGACACCAGGAGAGAGACCAGGGAGGCAGTGGGATGCATTCAGAACTAAAAACACTTATACAAACACTTATACAAACACTTATACAAACACTTTCCCAGTAGACCAGAGTTCATCTACAAAACGAGGTAACTCTCTGACGTCAATGTAAGAATCTGATGTCGGCTGTTATTTCCCCGTTCAACCCATACAAGAAAAGGTGGATAGATTTTACATGGTGTATGCCACAATAAACCCGCACTGAACCTTCTCTGGGTGTAAAAGCCATATTTATGCTCCGTCTACATACGTAAAAGAATACATCTGTCTGCAAACGGTCTATCCATCAACATACCTACATACTTCTGTATGTCCTTTACGTCGACATCGATACAACGCAGGAGGGCAGTGAAGTGTTACAACAACCAATGTGACGGTCGGAGGAGGTTGTGATGATGTAGCTAGTAAATACAGAGCGGTGAAAGCAGAGGTAACGATGTACTCGGCGGTCTGTGAGGTCATTACATACATCAAGACTTGAGGATGGAGAGTTTTTTCACTTTTTCACTTGGCTTATTTCTTCTTTGTTGCGTCCGTACGCATTTGTGATGCGTTAATTGTAGCGACACTGCCCCCAACCATTTCCAGTGGTTTTGCACCGTCTTATCCGTAAGTTCTCCGAAAACGTGGCCAAATACGTATGAAATAAACTTTGACACACTGTTTCTCTGTAGCTAGTTGAGCTGCATCCTATTTGTAGTTTAGGACTGAGCAGCACCAAGGGAAGCCTGACTTATTTGTGAATACTTGCACACATAGGATGCCTCTCTCTCTCTGTCTGTCCTGCCATCTGTCTCTCTCTCACTCTCTCTCTCTCTCTCTCTCTCTCACACACACACACACACACACACACATATTTTCCCCCCCATCATTGCAGACAGCCCCAAATCTGCTTGACCAGTACCCCAATTAACCCTTTGACATTGTGTGTGCCCAATAAGAGTACATGCATGTGTGTGTGTCCTCAATCTGTCCATCAGGTGCTTTTAGAAGCATATGCCCATTTATGTGTATGTGTGTTTGTGTGTGTGTGTGGGGGGGGGGGTGTTCCAGTATTGAATGGGAGAGGATACCTTGTGGAGTTTGGGAAGGTCTGGAGTTATAATGAGTAGACTATGGACAGTTTCACTAATTGTCACAGAATGTACAGAATATTTGTGGGTTCCAGAGTGATGAAGAGGAGGGTATGTGATTTCCTTATGCAAGAAATCCAGGGGTCAGTATGTTCGAAACAGATTAGGTTCTACATACACGTCTAAAGACAAAACTGTTCATGTATATTTTCTCACCTTCACACACGAGCAAACATTACGTGAGGTGGGCGTGTCCAAAGCAACCTCTCAGGTTCAACATGGAAGAGGTGGAAAAGTTTGGAGTTTCAGATGCTGTTAGATGATCTGACATCGGATTTGTTTGTAGCATATTGAGGTGTTCAACCTGCTCCAATGAAGACAAACTAACACCACACGCCACTTAGCTAGCCACTGCTAAAAACACACAGCTTAATTTTAAGTGACCGGTGCCGTTGGTACAGCTGTGAACTGTATAATAGAAAGCATTTGTGCATGCATGTGTGTGAGGATGTTACTAATGAGTTGAGAAGCAGGTCAGCTCTCTAGAAGACAGAGGCCTCCTGGTGCGGAGTGGTCACCATTTTGTAATGGCCATGCTTCAGGACACACACACACACACACACACGGAGGTTCATCAAGTGTATGCAATGAGGTCAGGGAGGTGTGTGGGAAGAGAAGGATGGCGTGAGAAAAACAAGACAGGGTGGGGGGGGCGTCCTCTTACTTTTTTTCCATGGATCCATATTGTCCTGCAGTCGTGACCACAGGTTGGACACATGCTTGCCGTTTGGGCAACAGGTGGCCAGCCATGTTCTGCTGTGGTGAATAGACACAGCGGGGAATCAAACGCAGCACAGTGACAAACAGAAGGATGAGAAAAGTGTGGTTGTCTGTTGGGACATGGTCATGTATTTAGAAAAGACTTCAACCGACTCATAATTAATTGTTATGACTTATCAATACCCTAACAAATTATGTATGATGATCAAATCCCATTGTATCAGTGTGTCACAGTGTTATCACATGTTGTCCTCAAGAAGGTCAGTGTATCAGATCATATCCTATTTAGTTACAAATGCATGAACTAATCAGCCTCTCAGAAGCCTGCTTGCCAGACATGTAGTCTGGGGCTGTTTGACCCCCTCTAGCTGAGGCTTTGACAACGCGACAAGGCAGCGAGCTCAAGGTTATGGGGCTGATGGACCACAATATTGTGTAGAGGGCAACTGTCCGTTCTGGACTATTGTTTGGATGAGCGCTACTGTCTCTGAGACAAAAGGAGCACCTGCCCGATCATCCAAACACAGATGCCCACACACACACGCACACACACACTCACACAGAGTCTGCCATGAGCCTGACATAAGGCCACTGTGTGTCCATGCACTCATATTTTGTGTGTCGAGGTTGAGGACATTGGTGGGAGGCGGGGCAGTGTGAGACAGGATGTGAGCTGTGTGTGTTGGGGTCACTTTGCTACACTCTGTGCCACACTAAGTATAACACACACACGTTCATCCAGCCATTTATAATGAACAGAAGGGCATCATGTTGGCATGAGCCTGATTAACAACAGGTCAATCTGTCTCTTTGTGTGTGTGTGTGTGTGTGTGTGTGTGTGTGTGTGTGTGTGTGTGTGTGTGTGTGTGTGTGTGTGTGTGTGTGTGTGTGTGTGTGTGTGTGTGTGTGTGTGTGTGTGTGTGTGTGTGTGTGTGTGTGTGTGTGTGTGTCTCCACACAGTTATGTGAGGATGCTCTTCTTGGACTTCAGTTCTACATTTAACACCATCATCCATCTCAAACTCCTCAAACTGATACCTGGGTAACGTGTTTTGGGGGTGGATACCCCAGATCTGGATACAATCTATGCAACGAGTCTAAGGAAGAAGTCTGCCTGCATCATCAGACACCACAGACCCTGGTTACTCACTGTTTGATTCTCTGGTGGTGCTGCCGCTGCTCTTTCTGGTGCCTCTTTCACTTATTTGTTCTAGTTTCATAACATATGTCCGCCATGACATGTCCTTTGAGCAGCTCCTGCAGTCAAAGAGAGGTTCTGTTGATTCAAGTCGTCTACCGACAGTCGTCCAGACAGACATAGGCAGACCCAGCCATGGCTGTCAGAACTCACCATCTGTATGACTCTCACTGACTAACTATGCATTCATATGCTGTCAGGATGATTGCATATGCTGCTCATCACCAGGGAGCTTCACTTAAAGTCAAACTGTGACAGTCATTACCTCTTCAGCATCAGATTAGCATGAACAGAGCCCCACAGTCAAGACATCAAGAATTAATATGCAACAATAAAGGTTGCTGGGAAACATTTCATTAGCACTTCTGTTATCAACATTCTGAAAGAGGTAGTTTTGCTCAGGTTGCAGCATAAAAATTACTGTTTAAAAATTAAAAAAATGTAATTTAAGTGTTTGCAGTCTTCACCCATGTCGTGCAAGTTCTAAAGCGACAAAAAAAAAAAAAAAAAGTAAAGATGAGGTCTGTTTTACACACACAGGAGGAACATAATCTTATTTATTTATCTTTTGAGTTTTCTTATAGTGTGCTCTTTTTTTCCCTTGGTGCAATACTAAAGCAGTTTCTGTGTAGACTAAGGCAGAGTACCACATCACATACTATACTGCTAAAAAGAAATAAAGGAACACTTAAATCACACATCAGATCTTGATGCACAAATTATTCAAGTTGAAAATCTTTACTGATGTACTTTGTGTAATTTGTTGAGAACAAAATGATGTAACAATTAATGGAAACCATCAACCATTGAGGACTGGATTCAAAATCACACCAAAAATCAAAGTGAAAAATTTAAATCACAGGCTGATCTAACTTGTATGAATTTTATCATCAACTCATAATGTGACTCAGGAGTGTGTTTGGCCCCTTCCTGCCTGTATGCACTCCTGACAATGTCTGGACATGATCCTGAGTCAGTGGATGGGGTCCTGGGGGATCTCCTCCCAGACCTGGATCAGGGCATCAGTGAGCTCCTGGACAGTCTGTGGCGGTACTTGGCGGCATCGGATGCACCGATACATAACGTCCCATAGGTGCTCAATTGGATTTAGGTCTGGGGAACGTGAGGCCAGTCAATGGCATCAATGCCTCGTCATCCACAGGAACTGTCTACACACTCTGGCCACGTGAGGCCGGGCAAAGTCCTGAACCAGGAGAAACCCGGGGCCCACTGCACTGGGAGGAACCCGGGGCCCACTGCACCAGGAGGAACCCGGGGCCCACTGCACCAGCGTAAGGTCTGACAATCGCTCCGAGGATTTCATCCTGGTACCTAACAGCAGTCAGGGTACTGTTGGCTATGACATGGAGGTCTGTGTGACCCTCCAAGGATATGCCTCCCCAGACCATCACTGATCCACCACCAAACCAGTCCTGCTGGATGATGTTACAGGCAACATAATGTTCACCATGGCTTCTCCAGACTCTTTCATGTCTGTCACATGTGCTCAGTGTGAACCCGATCTCATCTGTGAAGAGAACAGGGCACCAATGGTGGACCTGCCAATTCTGGTGTTCTCTGGTGAATACCAGTAGAGCTGCACGGTGCTGGGCTGGGAGCACAGGTCCCACTAGAGGAGGTCAGGTCCTCATACCACCCTCATGGAGTCTGTTTCTGACAGTTTGGTCTGGAACATGCACACCAGTAGCTGGAGGTCATTTTGTAGGGCTCTGGCTGTGCTCCTCCTGTTCCTCCTCACACAAAGGAGCAGATACCGGACCTGCTGCTGGGTTGATGCCCTTCTACGGCTCTGTCCAGCTCTCCTCATGTAACAGCTGGTCTCCTGATATCTCCTCCATGCTCTTCAGACTGTGCTGGGAGACACAGCAAACCTTCTTGCAACAACATGTATGGATGTATCATCCTGGAGGATCTGGACTACCTGTGCAACCTGATTGGGCTGCAGGAACCGCCTCATGCTACCAGTAGTGACAAGAACACTGACAAAACACAAAACTAGAAGAATCAGTCAGGAAGGATGAGGAGAGAACAACTGTCTGTGGCCACCACATGTAAAAACATTCCCTTTTTGG
The DNA here is from genome assembly GCA_037577475.1 of Chaunax sp. Z400. NCBI lineage: Eukaryota > Metazoa > Chordata > Actinopteri > Lophiiformes > Chaunacidae > Chaunax > Chaunax sp. Z400. The sequence continues at coordinate 6,543,405 of CM075184.1, forward strand.
GGGGTGTCTTGCTGTTGTCTCTCCATTACACCTGTTGTCACTTTCATTTGCACCAAAGCAGGTGAAACTGATTCTCAATCACTTGTGCTTCTTAAATGGACAGATTGATATCCCTGAAGTTTAACTGCTTTGGTGTCATACTGTTTTTGTATAACGCTCTCCAAGTGCCCACACAGGGCTCTGTAAGACACATTATGATTGGTATAGATAGAGTCAATATCAAATCAATTTATCAGAAGACAAATGTGGTTGTTTGACTGTAAATAATAAATAGAACAATAAATAAGAACATAAAACATGGATTCATCAATTTCATTTTATTGGACAGTAGTAACATGATGGATTAAAAAGCCTGTGGAAGGATTGTAATTATAAGTAATGACTTGTTGGAACATTACATATGATTAAAAGAAGTTACCTTAACATTTGGTCACACATAGATCACCTCCTGTTCTCCTAGGCCGGTGTTTTTCCCATTCAATCACCTCGTAGTTAGGACTGTTGTTGCTCGTGGGCCACCGTATTTGACATTTCAAGTTACTTCCTCTCATTTGACATGCATTTTGTGGCTCCTGATTTGTTGACCACTGCAGACACCCTGAAACAGCTGGGGGTTCAGGATATTGCTCAAGAGCACCTTACTGATGGTAATGAGAGATGGACAAGTGCTGTTCTTTCATCCTCTGCTTCCTCTTCCTGTAATAACACATTCAGCTGTTGAGATGGGTGAATCTCTACAAGGACCTGACAATTATGACAAATTAGCTAATAATTTAATCTTAACACCCCTTGTGAGACAGACCCAGTGGGGGTATAATGACGCATTTACAGCCATGTTATGTGTGAGCCGGCCCAACAACACTTTTAAATCCAGAGATAATGTGCCCGACAGTGTCTTTCAAATTTCATTGTTAACCCAGGTTTTCTTAATCCGGCTGTGTGTGTCTCCCCATAAAAAGGGATATTTGATGCGTCATTTGACTCTTCTTCCAAACAACTTGGACCAATCGCATGTTGTTTACTTCAGTCATGAGGAACAGGTTTGGAGAGCCATGAAGAATATATACTGTATAACATTAATTCAACTCCAGTGGAAAGAAAGGGAGAAACAGAAACAGCAAGGGGTTGGGGAGACAAGGGAGACAACCGCAAAAACAAACAACAACAACAAGAACAACAACAAAAACAACAAGAACAATAACAGCATTGATATACCGTATATATACAATAGCATCAACATCATAACCATAACTGTGTAACCTTGTTCGCCTTAATGTGCACGTGTGTGTGTGTGTGTGTGTGTGTGTGTGTGTGTGTGTGTGTGTGTGTGTGTGTGTGTGTGTGTGTGTGTGTGTGTGTGTGTGTGTGTGTGTGTGTGTGTGTGTGTGAGAGAGAGAGAGAGAGAGATTGTCAATGGATGTGGTTTTAAGTGGGGGTCGTTACAACACCACGCCAACCCCCAGCGGTAGGCAGAGAAGGATCCAAACCACCACGGCGCCCCACGGCCCCACAGAGCATGAAGGGCCCGAGGCCACGTGCCCCCGGGCGAACCACATGCCCACCACAAGGGAAAGCCAGCCAGGGGCCACAGAGGGAGCGCCCCTGCCAAGAGCTGGCCCACAGAAGGACAGGAGACGGCAGACCCCCGGCACGACCAGAGGCCAGCCCCTCCAAAGCGCGGGCAGAGCCCACAGCCCCAAGACCCCGCCCACCCGAGACCTTCCCAAACCCCCGGCACAAAGCCCGCCACGCAACAGAGAGGACAGGGCCCCCCTAATAACCACACCACAATAACCAATAACCACCACCACCACAGAGGGAGCTCCCACCACCAGGGCCCGACCTACAGGGGGACAGAGGATCTTAACGTTTACTACCTCACAAGAGAAACTCTCAACATCCTGGCATCTAGGTCTACTGGACTTTGCAAGAATAGAAATTGAATTGTTTTTTTGTTTGTTTTTTGTTTGTTTTTTACAGCCCATTTTAACCAGAATCCCTGACCATAACCTCCACCAGAATAGACTACTGTGCAGCGTAAGTTACCAAGGTGATAAAGTCAAATTAAAAGACTTAAAAGAGACCACCTTTGTGACATTGAAAACTCTGCCATTAGGCTCCACATACCTCGCTAACCCATTAATCTTTCTTTCCTTCCAGAGAGTTAACACCAACAAATATCAAAGCTTTCGTATTTGTATATAGTCTTCAATCAATGTTAATTATGGGTAAACAGAGCAAGACAAGGTGACTTAGATTACCAGGTGGAGACACATGGCTCAGTGATAGCTGCAGTATCTTTGTTTGACAGGGAGGGCAAACATTAACTGCTGAGCGATAAAGTGGCGGTGACTTTCAACCAGCTCCCACGTAAGGGCTAGAACACTGCAGGACATCAAGACCTACATCAGCAGGAGAATGTGAGCACAAGTTCAAATGGGAGAGGAGGGAACCAGTGGGGTATTTCAGTACAATTTTCTGGTATGGTTCTGTTTTTTTCAATGATTCATTTTCTTTCTGAAAAATATCCTGTTGGTTGGACGGAGGTCATGTGACAACCCATGTTTGTCTGTTGTAAATAAGTAATTGACAGACTTCAGTTACATTTTGTAAGGGACAAACACTCACACACCAATGGAACAGCCATCGGTGGGCTTCAGTATCTTGCTCAAGGCCACTTAGACATGTAGACTGCAGGGACCAGGGATGGAACCACCAATCTTGTAATAATTGGACGACCACTCTACGTCCTGAGCCAGCCTCCCTGGCTGGGGTTTGCATTTGTGTTGCTGTTGGGGTGATATCCTACTTGGCTCCCCGGTGGCCCGGTCTCGCCTCCTCATCACTATAAGGACATTGTTGTACTGTCATCATCATATTGCATCATATATATTAATAATTAGGAGCATAATAACTATGTGACTGTTACTGTCATATATTTATTACCACTTAATACTACACTATGACCAAAACTTGCATGCCCCTTGTGAGTGCATTAGGAAGCGCCCCTTTGATGATTTGTTATAGGGAGTGTTGTGGGGTTGAGGGAGTATTGAGGGGTTGGTGGACTTGGTGACAAACATAGGGACAAATGATTAAAATATTGCACTTCAATACCTATTATATTAAAATGTAAGCTATTTTTTCCTTTTTTCAAAAAACTTAAACTTAATTGAAGCTGTGTTCTTATTCAAAGTTAATATTTTGAAAATACTGCAATATAAAAAAATGAATTTTCCTCAAACTATCTTGTCTTCTGGGTCCACTTCGACACGGTTATGGCAAAGGAGGTAGAGTAGATTGTCCACCCATCAGAGGATCAGTGGTTTGGCTTTGGCAGCATGTCGAAGTGCCCATATTGCTCCCCTTCTATAAGTGTGTGAGTGTGAATGATAGATATGGCACCTGTGCAATGCCAGACAGAGACAATGAAAGTATAGTATTTATTGTGTTCTAATGACCAATGCGACCATTGTTCTCTTTATGTAAAGAAACTGGCTCTGAATTATTCATTATTCAATATTGTGAGTATCCTCAGATTTGTGGTCATTAATGAATATGCTAAATGTCTTGTCTGCTCTCATGATTGTAAAGAGGTGTCTCTTGCTTGTAATATGTGTAAGTATTCATATATATGACTCTTAGTTAACTACTGTTACTTTTATAAACGTTTGTGCTTTTATTCTGCTGTTAAAGTAGCTGTAATTAAACCTCTTCTTAAAAAGCCTCCTCTTGATCCAGAGGTCCTAGCTAACAACAGACCTATATCCAATCTTTCCTTCCTCTCTAAAATTATAGAGAAAGCAGTTGCTAATCAGTTATGTGATTTTCTACATAATAGTTTATTTGAGGATTTCCAGTCAGGCTTCAGAGAGCATCATAGGACAGAGACAGTATTGGTCAAAGTTACTAATGACCTCCTAATTGCATCAGATGAGGGACTCGAATATTTAATTGGTTTTAAAGGGACTGCATTAAGATGTTTAAGTCCTATTTACTGTATCAGATTGAGCTCAGTTTGTATATGTTAATGATGAATCCTCCATGCACAACAAGTTAATCACAGAGTCCCTCAGGGTTCTGTGCTTGGACCAGTATTGCTCACAATATATATGCTCCCTCTAGGTAATATCAGGAAATTAAAAACTAAACTTCAGGCATGTCTTGAAGACATAAAATCCTAGACCACCTGCAATTTTCTGCTACTTAATTCAGACAAAACTGAAGTTATTGTGCCCTCAGAAATAGATTATCTAATGATATAATTACTCTGGGCGTTACCTTGTTACCTTAGCCTCTAGCACCACCATGAGGAATCTGGGTGTTAAGTTTGACTCCCACATAAGACAAATTTCTAGGACTGCCTTTTTCCATCTTTGTAAACTTTCAAAAATTAGGTACATTTTGTCTCAAAAAAACGCAGAAATGCATTTGTTACTTCCACTCTTAATCTGCACTGGCTCTCTGTTCAGAATGGAATTTTTCTTTTTTGTTCTTCTCCTCATGTACAAAACCCTTAATGGTCAGGCACCAACATACCTTCTGGAGCTTGTAGTACCCGACTACCCATCTAGAACATTACGCTCCCGGGATGCAGGGTTTCCTTTTTGAAAAAGCTTATAATTAAAGCTGGCTTAGGCTAGTCTTTAGCTATGTTGCTAAAGGTCTAGCCTGCTGGGGGACTTCCCATGATGCACTGAGCTCCTCTCTCCTCCTCTCCCTCTCTTCAGATTCATATCTCATTAATGCATGTTACCAACTTAAATGCTTCCCCGGAGTCTTTGCTTTCTCATCCTGCAGATTCCTATGAATCAGTTTTGGACCTACTGCTGGGATCCTGGTTGATGCCCAGTGATAGCCTACTATTAGTCTTATAAATCATCATCATTTTGGTAATGTATTATTATTATTTTTATTATTATTATTTATTGTTATGATTATTATTATTATTAGCCACTATTATTATTATTGTTGTTGTCATTGTTGCTGTGATTGCAGTAATTATTATAGATGCTACTAATGGTAATTTTCTTTTCACTATAGCTAATATTATAGTATTATATTATTATACAATTGTTGCTGCTGTACATGTCTGTGTCTCTGTTCCTCAATCACTCTCTCTCTCTCCGACATAAAGAGTCGTCTAGTCCTGCTCTTCTTGGAAAGTGCTTTGATAAGTTTTGTGATTTGGTGCTATATAAATAAAATTGACTTAACTGACTTAATCGACATGTTTGTGGCGGTAGCTGGATATGTGTTTGTGTGTATGCAACCATATTAGCTGCTTTCCTACAGGTGTTGCACTAGACATGGGGCATTCGGAGGGCTGAATGGAGTAGTGTCGAGGAACAGGGAGGGACAAGTTCGCTTTCAGAGGGGGAGGAACTTAGAACATAAATCCTCCAGCTTCTCTTTGATAAGGCTTCAATTCACCAGAGATCATGTACCATTCCAAAAGCTGCCTGCTTCAAAGTCCCAGCCAACTCACATAACATCCTCACATGCCTCCAGCATTTCTACATGCACAAACACTTATAAATTCAAACACATATCATTTGTGTAACTTAAACTCTGTCTGACAACATATTGATACAAGAGCATATAAAAATGCACAGACAGTAACAGAATAGGTATTGATTAAAAACAATCTGCAAAAATGTCTCTATAAGAACAAAACATACTGTAGTACCTCACACACACTGAAACGCACACTCCACACCCCTGGACCAAAATAAGGCCATTTCTGTATTTAGATTTTCACACAATTAAGTCGACCTAATGTGAGTGGACAGGCGCCTACTGGCATGGCTGCAAGACACAATGTGCTGTAATTACACATTCACTAAATGCAAACATCTGAAAATGTTGTCCTCTGTCAAACGCAGCAGACTGAATGAATAAAAGGGTCCAAGGTTACACAGCAGAATCTGAAGCACACTTTGTGCACAACTTCACCACTTAGACGTTACAGCTAGTATTTATTCTGATGAAGATTCAAACACTCGTCCAGTTGTGGAGAGGAGAGAGGTTTTTTGTTTTTTTTATTGTTTTTGTATATTTTTAATCAAGTTTGTAAATTCTTTTTGAGGGATTCTGACCATTTCTTTTGCCAATCGCATCAATCTAACAGAAACAAAACCACAACAAATGTTTTCAATGTTTTCTGCAGAATAGTGCATGAAGATGGAAGCAGCCTTGTTCACTTCATTTGTGTGGGTGTTGCTCTAAGCCTTGCATGCATTCAGGGTTAATGCAGGCTGTAGACAGACGTGATCCTAAATGGCACCACACTGTGAGCCTTTACTATAGCACACCATGACCCCCATGCTACACTCTGGGAAAAAAAGGCACCAGAAAATGGTTGTTTTTTAGTAAGGCATGGCAGAGCCCTGAACTGGGCTGTTGGTAGGATGTAGGACAAAAGTTGCTCTTTCAACCAGTCCAGTGATGATATCTATGTATGTGTGCATGGATGAACATGTGAACGTGTGACTGGCTGCTGGCCTGACTGCAGGGAAGAGATTCTATACAGTCAGAAATCACTACTTCACTGCTGAGGCAGCCTCCAGTCCATGCAACAAGGACCCCCCTCTTCATCATATCCCTGCTGACTAACTTGGGCCTACCCGCAACAAACACCCCCCCAGCTCGCTCTGTCCAATGTGACTGAAGGGTGAATGGGGCGTCCCAGATGGAGATAAGTGAATGCTGACCGCTCACCACGCAGCCAACCACTTCTCCTGGGAAGACAGCTTCCACCAACACCAGTGTTTGGACGCCAGAGACAAACGGTCAGCCTTCTGTTTGATGCATCAGTCTGGACATCATCCTACAGCCATGGCAGCTCTGAGAGGCTGTAGCATTCATTGTAAAGAAAAGCTAACTGCCACATAACCCAAATAAGTTATGACCCGATGATGGCCCTACAATAAACTATGTAAAATGTCTGCATGTCTGCATAATATAAAGATGGACGACATGACAGCTCTCAAAAAGAGAAGCCAAAACATGTCGATCGTCCCCGGATGGTTAGCTGCAGTGTAGGTCGTATACCCCTCCCCATCTGTGTTATCAGATGAAACAAGCTAAGAATGAAACGTTCATGTCAAATAATTTATCCCCAAATATGGTTCCTGTTATTTTATAGTTCTTATCACACTGATGTGTAGTGAAGTGTCTGATAACTTATTTAATGCCATAAAAAAGGGGTTGAAACATCCTGATTGACACCTGAGCCCTGCTCATGATCGAGTCTGGCAGATTTATGGTGGAAGCTTCAAATCTCAGCCATGGTGGTTGCTGCTTGTTCTGGACACTAAAGTGAGGTGCATATAGGAGGGGCGTCCCACAATGCACCACTTTCACTGTCTTAAAGTCCTTTGATTAGAGTTAATTAGAAGCACAAATACCCTGATTGCCCCTTTCCCTGCAAGGGTAAATAATCAAGAGAAAAAGATGTCTTTAATGTGATATGATATGATATGATGATATGTGTAGAAGAGCTGATAAACTTAAGTGAATTGACTTCAGTTAATTAATAACAACTGAAATAATTTATTATGTATATTGTAACATATATTAATATCAATTATGAATAAAAGACACTTTTTCTGTTCAGAATTTCCATGTTAGTTAATAATGAATAATTAAATCAGCTTATATAGGAACACATTATACAGGCCTAATAAACATGTAATCTATCCCATGAAAAAAGGCTTTGTGACAAGAGGTTTAGCTACATTATTACCTGAAGCTCCTTGGTTGCTAACAGCAACACACACACACACACACACACACAAACACACACCCACACACAAACACACACACACACACACACACACACACACACAAACACACACACACACACACACACAAACACACACACACACACAAACACACACACACACACACACACACACACACACACACACACACACAAACACACACACACACACACACACACACACACACACACACAAACACACACCCACACACAAACACACACACACACACACACACACACACACAAACACACACACACACACACACACAAACACACACACACACACAAACACACACACACACACACAAACACACACAAACACACACACACACACAAACACACACACAAACACACACACACACACACACACACACACACACAAACACACACACACACACACACACAAAAACCTACCTAACGTTATTTCTGCACTCGTTCTGTTTCATCCTTTCACGATCAGCTCCTCTCATTATAGATACGGTTTGGCTGGACTAATAATTATGAATACAGTTCTATGAAAAGTCACGTTTAACCATCTGCAACATGCAGACAACTTAATGTTACTTTGCTAACCTAAATGCATGGTGAGCTAGCTCGTTAGCTTAGACATTATACAACCTTATTCAACTGTTATTAACTTAGAAAAAAAAAGGTTGTCAGGTCTGCATTAACTCAACTCACAATCACAATTCGATCTTTCCTCATCCATCCCAGCCCGTTTACCTTTCTAACAAATGCAAAGCACAGTATTCAACAAAGTGAGGAGAGCTAATGAGATACAACCAAAGTTGTGTTGATTTTGATCTCTTGAAATGATTTACATACATTACACATTATACATTACAAAGTAATTGTCAATGATCCCTGTTTGAATCCAGCACCAGGATTGGTCAAACTGTTCCTCTGTTGTTTTTTTTCATCCTACTGCACACTTTGGGTTGTTGAGGAGATCTACATGTCCTCTCTAAGAGATACTTTTGTTCCTCCTTTCTTTATTAAGGTGGTCAATGTTGCCTTCATCAGGGCGTGACAGTGTCTCACACAGGCATAAACGAAGCTTAAGTACAGCCTCGCAGAGCTGCTAGCATATCTGTGGTCTGGTAGGGCTCTGATTTATTTTTATGGATGCTTCAAAATACAGGACTTTTCCCCATGAGACTGGGGTCCCAGTCTGGTGTGTGACCATGGGCTCTCCGACTGCCCAGTGCAAAGTGTCATTGCTAGTGCAAAACTGATGCAGTCGTCATTTTCATGCCCAGCCCCCGTGTTCTTTAAGTAGGAAGTATTCTGGTTCCCGTCTGTGCACCGATGTTATGCTAAAATTAAGTTTGGTGGTCTAAAGTCAATGTTGCAGGATTTTTCTCACTATTAAAGGTGCATTGTTCAGATAGTCATGTATTTATTCATCAAATTTTGTCTAACTCCATTCAGTTCAATAAATTACTTCATGCAATGTAGAGACTCGTGCCTGTATAGACAGAATTCATCAGGAGGATGTCTCAGCATTTATCAGCTTCATTTGAACCAACTGGACAGACTGTGTGTGGGACCTGAACCCAGAACATTAACGTCAGATCCCGTCCATGTGTCAGAAGATTTATTAATATATTAATTATCAGAATGAAATAAACATTTTTGACATAAATAGTCTTTAACAAAACATTTATCTATTTTTAAAAACACTTCTTCTGTCTATAGGCAGCTTTGGTAAAGCTTGAATTGTCTCTCCCTCTAAAATTCAGTGGGAAAAATCCACACTGCTCTCAATGCCACGTTTGCTTGCGCTTTTGACAAGAACTCATTGCAGGAAGAATAAATTTGAATAAATTAATTTTTGATAATCCCATCTTTCATGCGTGTTGTCTGCCTCTGTGCCATAGTGTGGACGTTTGTAGCAGCATATGGTAGCAGCCTAAAGACTCATTAGGGACCCATCCTGCTCTACTGACCTCCATGTTGCATATGTTCAGAATCCTGTTTGATGTTAAAAAATAGGGTATTTATCTTGCAGTAAAAGGCTTTGCAGTTCGGACAGAAGCCTCTCGCTGTCAGGATCGGGCCACAAATGGATGACCCCTGCTCTAAATGAACTTACACCATGGGCTTTAGACAATTCACCTCAGATTGTTTGAATAGGGCCCATAGTCTTGATATTTCATGTTATCCACTGCTTGGAACTTCACTGTTTCTCATGCAAAGATCCACCGACAACAACAGCAGACCATCAGGTAGTGAGGTCTAGCTTTAAATGCTCCACCCAGGGCACAAAATGTCAGCCATTGAAGACAATCTACAGACATTTAGAATGCTGTTGTCCTTGGTTAATAGTGTTTACACACTGTGATTGAAACTGTGTAAGACAGTGAATGAACTGCATTTGCATCATAACTGTAAATGAGGTAAATAAGATCAACAAAGAAAAGACAAGAAGGTTTCGACTTCCTGTTCTCAAACAAAAAGGTGAGTGAGCGCTGCTCTATAAACCATGCAGGGCTCTGTCTCTGTGAAGACTTTTAGTATTTTATGCCGTTCCCCAACCTCTGTGTCAGTTGGCAGGGGGAAATGAGGATAGGTCACTGCATCTAAAGAAAGCCTATAGGGGTCCTGAGAGTGAAGGTGGTCCCATTAAGGACCATTAGTTTTATAGTGCTCCTTAACAAGCCAGACTTCCTGGATAGCCTTAAAAGTTTGATTCAAGAAGAACAAATTAGGCAAAACATGTTAAAAAAGGTTCTCAGAGCGTTTCTTTTATTCACCTGGTGTCAACGGTTTTAAAGAGTGTTTGTCACTTCCTGTTCAAAAACATACGAACGTGGTTCTCCACCAAAGTAAATGGGTCTAATGTTGATCAAGACAAAATTTCTGGCCTGAGAATGAGAACACATACACACACATTCACAGTGTATACATAGACACACACACAGGCAGAGGTCAGATGAAACGTCCACTGACACCATCCAGCCAGTGGCATGTGAGGAATCTTAACAGCATTTTAAAGACCTGGGGAGACGTCAAGAAGGCACCAAAGGAGGTGTGTGTGTGTGTGTGTGTGTGTGTGTGTGTGTGTGTGTGTGTGTGTGTGTGTGTGTGTGTGTGTGTGTGTGTGTGTGTTGATGTGGAGGGCTGATACTAGTGAATAGAATAATGAAGCCAGTCTTACAAATTTCCCCACTGTGGGACTAATAAAGGGATATCTTATCTTATCTTATCTTATCTTACACTAGTACAGTGCAGACTCTTGTATTTGTTGTGTCCACTATTTGGTGCTGGAGAGCAACCATTCTTCACATGTGTGCATTGAAACATGCATTGAAAACGTCATGTGAATCAAATGATGACTGTTGCACAAGGCTTACTCTCTGTTACCAGCAGGTGGCATGATGGCTTCCACTCCTAATCATCCTGTAGATGACGTCAGGTCTGGGTCCTCGCATATGTGAAATTTGGGCCAGACTGGACTTTGTGTATTAGAGTTATAGCAACTTCCTGTTTCATGAGAAAACATCGTATCATCATACGGCTACAGTGTTCAGACTTTTCGCCCCCAAGCTTTTAATATTGTTCTTACCTAATTCTATGTAGATTAGATAAAATCAGTTTGTTGGAATACAACACCTCTAAATGGTAAAATAATACACAAAATTGCACAGTAACTTCAGAATTGCTGACTTGCTGACGAGTTTAGGTCCTAGCATTAAGAGACCTTTTCTTGAGAGGTTACATCTAACATGTGGGCAAAACATACGGCGAGGACGACCTCATTGAGATTTTGTAGAAGGCTCCATGTTTCCACACCCAAACGTGAAACCTATAAGCACCACTTTTGATATGTGTACAAAGAGAGTTTCACCTTTAGCCCCAACAAAATGTGATCAAGTTTACTACATAACTATCCGAGCACTTTAAACAGGATCATTGCACATCAATGCTCAGGCCCTAATTATTTCACTTACAGCTAAAGATGAATTGCTGTCATTCATTTAAATTATAGCCTTCCTCTGCCCATTTTCAATACAAAGCATTTAGGGAGGCCTTTTAATATTTAGCCAGGTTTTATTGGTGGGAATCTGAGACCCTGAACAGAAGTAAAGCATCCTCCTCTGTAGCAGAAGTCTGTCATCGGTTAACACCCCTTTCAAAACTTCGTTCAGTATCAAGGTAACAAAACAACGATGGGTTGTTTGTGTTTTTGGGCTGTGAGCTTTGAGGGTCTCCAGTAAATATAAGGCTTTATTTGACATTATCTGATCTTATGCAGCACCTTTCAACTACAAACACATGAATCTATCCCACAGCCCTATATTCAAGATGAACCAAATCCCTCCTTCATAACGATACTAGTGAGAACACAGCACTACTGAAACAACATATTAGTGCAGTGAGGGAACAACGGTCTTCATGAGACTGATACTGAATTAACTGACCTGAGTGTTGGTGTTTTCACCAAACCTGCAGGACTGTGATGAAGAAAAGAGACTAAAGACCTGCTAAACAACACACAGAACAGAATGATATGAAGGTCTTGTGAAAGAGAAGCGCACATGAAAGTGATAGCAGCATTAATGACGGGGTTCAGCCTCTCCCTCCACGACCATTTATAGTGGTCAGTAGTTTTACAGGACTGAGTAATCTCCAGCTGCAGGGAAGAAAATTCACTTTCCAAGAACTGAGGCCATTCTCTGCTCTGCCTTGTTCCACCTCCCCTTCTGTCGCCTCCTCCTTCTCCTCCTCCTCCTCCTTCTCCTGGGCTCAGATCCTTTATGTTGACATCTGTCCACCACATTCCAAACACATCTCCTCATCCATACCTGTTGGTCTAACACAAAAACCTGATTCTTCTCTGCATGACAAAAACTCACTCTGACATGCTTGAAGTTGTAGAAGTTATATATTTATTGCATTCTCCCTCCTTTGTGTGTGTGTGTGTGTGTGTGTGTGTGTGTGTGTGTGTGTGTGTGTGTGTGTGTGTGTGTGTGTGTGTGTGTGTGTGTGTGTGTGTGTGTGTGTGTGTGTGTGTGTGTGTGTGTGTGTGTGTGTGTGACTGACTCCTTCCTTGAATATATAAAGTCCAGTTCGACTTAAAAAATGAACCTGCTGACAAACACTAGGACATATTATGGCCTTTGGATTGTAAATGTTGTAAAATGGTTGCTCTTTGCTCAGGTTTTGGAAAACACCAAATAATTACATTTAGGAATGTATTTTCAGTCATCATAATTTAAAAATGTGCTTTACACAGATTATTTAAATGTGGTAAAAACAAGTGAACTTTTACATTTAGGGCCCTATTTAACTGTTCTGAAGTGTTTAGTCCATGGTCCAACTTAATTTAACTCTAGTTAAACGGTACATAATCTGAGTCAAAGGTAAGACTCCAAATGCAGTCCATCACATGGCCACATATAG
>CM075184.1:6564093-6599093 GCA_037577475.1 Chaunax sp. Z400
TGAAGTGAAATGATTTGTTCAGGTGGGCTGTGGGTGGACAAAAGTGTACAAGTAAATTCTGATGATGTCAGAAGTATACCTGCACTGTGAACCAACCAATGTTAACACATTTAATCTATATAAGAATGTCAGAACTAGTATAAGTGGTCATATTTCTCCTATATTAGTTTCTCAACATTCGCGCCTGGAATATTCAGAGTAGAATTTAAATCCTTCTCCTCATGTACAAAGCCCTTAATGGTCAGGCACCAACATACCTTCAGGAGCTCATAGTACCCTACTACCCATCTAGATCATTACGCTCCCTGGATGCAGGGTTACTTGTGATCCCTAGAGTCTCCAAAAGTAGAACAGGAGCCAGAGCCTTCAGTTATCAGGCTCCTCTCCTGTGGAACCATCTTCCAGTCTGGGTCCAGGAGGCAGACACCCTCTCTACTTTTAAGAGGAGGCTTAAAACTTTACTTTTTGATAAAGCTTATAATTAAGGCTGGCATAAGCTATGCTGCTCTGGGCCCAGGTTGCTGAGAGACCTCCCATGATGCACTGAGCTTCTCTCTACTTCTTCTCCTTCTTCTTCTACCTATTCATGCCACATTGATGCATATTACAAAGCTGGCTTCTTCTGTGGAGAATTTTTATTCATCTCACAGGTTCCCATTGATTGGATCTACTCTTGTTGTCCTGTTGACGCCCATTCATACTATTTTCATTCATTATCATCATTAATCATATAGAAATATCTTCATTGTAAACAGAAAAAAGCAAATTAAAGATGTACCTCACATTCGACGAGCAGGTTGAATAAAAGCCCACAGCAGTGGATTGTGTGGCTGATCAGTCAGACAGGATGAGGACTGTCCAGCTCCAACGTAGCTCAGAATAAAACCTGTCTAACATCAAGCTGCTGCTTTACCCCCCGGGGGGGTGGGACATGATGTCCTTGGTTTGACTTCTCTGATAAAATATATGTCAACAGTCTGCTGATACTATACCAGTACCTCACCAGTATCAGTCATTTTAGAACACTACAGACAAAGAGAACTGTAGAATAGATATTATGCATTCCCTTTATATATATAATATATTTTTTGCAACAGTAAAAATGCATAACTTTGTAGGCTTTCATGCCATCCTGTTAATATTAAATATCGAAGGCAAATTATGGTTCACACATCTTAATTCACCCTTTAGTCATACAGAAAAATTCATACAAATTAGTGGTTGTTGCCTTTGTGTTCACAAGTCAGAAAGTGTGTGGCTGGTGAGACAGAGAACAACAACAGACAGTAACGTGTGTGACCACCTCCAGCATTTATCACAGTGTCACATCTCTTTTGCATGGAATGGATAAGATGTTATTCTGGACTTGTAGGATGACATGCCATTCTTCCTGCAGAGCTGTGACAAGTTGTTCATGTGTTGCTGGACCAGGATCTCTCCGTCTCACCCGGTGATCCTGAACATCCCACAGATGCTCTGTTGGGTTGAGCCAAAAATCCCCTGAAGTGGTCCCAAGTAACTTTTTTTGTTGACAACGAAAATACGCTCTAAAAAGAATAGTGACTCATCATTTTAGTGTTTGTCTCACCTGATGAATTTAAGATCCCTCTCTAATAGCTTGATTTTTGGACATACTGTACTTCTGAGGGTAATACCTGGCTCTTAAACTACTCCATCAGCACGTCTCTTAATGTGTCTGCAGGAATCGAACAGGCTGTTTAGAACTTTTAGCCTAAAACTGCTGACTGATGCTGAAAACCTGGATGAGAGCTGTGACAGTAAAGCGTAAAGGAGAAGTCGTAGTAGAAGTTCCGGACAGAGCCCCTAACATCTATCCTGGGCAATTTGATCACGAGTGAATAGCTGTACATACAGGTGGTCTAGGTCACATGAGGCCCCTTTCTTTCAGCAGCAGCAACGCTAACATGTCCTGGGCCACACTGAAGGACCACCTACTAAACTGAGATCCTCAGAAACAACAAAGTGCAACAACAGCTGACATGATGTCTGATGTTCATTTGGTTTGCTGATATTCAGATTACTTGTTTGGACTCTTACCTGCCGAGGTAAGCAGTTTGTTTCAGCTGATTTCACCACTGAGTGACAACAATATCTCCAGATTCCCCAGAATCTTGCAATTTAGAGAATTGTTGAGTCAGCAGAAACATAACAAACTATTTGTTAAACCATATAAAGCAAAAGCAAAATCTAAATTATTCATGCCTTTTTGTATATTCAACATTTAAGTGGTTTCTTTCCATGTCAAAAGAGTTAGTTTGTTGTGACATCACAGTAGACCAGCCAATCTACTCTGTGTCTGAATGTGTCGAACGTGCCAACGTTTAGCAGCAAATTCATGAAAGAGGACATTTTACTGACGGTGTCATATGTCATATTTTACAAAGACAGTAAACAGTGAATTTTATAGGCTACTTTCTGTTGCTCCCTTAAATAATCAATTATTATGCCTTTGCCCCAGTGATGTATGTGTTTATTTTCATATAACACAGGGAAGTGAGATCTGTTCACAAGTGGTCACTGGAGACATGTTGGGGACACATTATAATACCAGGTGTGAAAAGCCAGACTTAGAGCTGTCCAGGTTTGAACAAGCTCAGTGATATTACACATTTATATTGTTAATATAAAACTAAGTGCAGTTTTAAAACCCATGTTTGTTACGTTAAAACAAGTCAGACTTTGGCTCCCCCAACTGGAAGGTAAAAAAGGAATCTGTTGCAGATGTTGTAAACACTTCAGTGTCCCTAGAATCATTTAGAATCTTTTAACAGACATAGATTGGCTGTGCATCATGAGGCAGCTGTTTAAATATTGATGGGAGTTTCGGTTTGTAACATTATCAAACAACACAGATGACATTCCTGCATCCGAATCCTCTCCCTAATCTCATTTCACAATCTGGGAAGCACAGTTTATCCCCACATCCCTCTGACCTGCCCGACCCCTACTCCTGCTGACGGAAACCACCAGCAGCGGAAACAACTTCTGTGTGTGTGTTTCTGTGTTTATTTATGCCTGTCTAGGTGTCATGCCTCTGACTGAATGTTTTACTTCCCAGTCCCCAGGTTAGAGGGACCACAAAGGTCACATATGGTGAGTCCTAGAGGCGCAATTGCTATGTGGGTGTGTGTTTGGGTATAAAAGCAGATTAGGGTCAATCAACCAGTTGTTTGTTGATACATTCAGATAAATGTGAACCAGCTACTGCTTCTGGGAATTATCCACGGTGCTGACTACTTTTGGGGGGTTCTGTGCTTTGTCTACAGCTACACATGTCAATTATTTATTCATTTCCCATCATCAAGGTCTCCTTTGAAGCAGCTTGAGGCATGACCCTAAAAAGAAGCTACCCTGAAGGTGGTTACAGACCTGGGCTGATATTCATCACACTGCACTGCAGGCCTGGCTCGACCTAAGGATATAAGTCTTCACAAAATGGTCTGTGCATGGTCATACTATTACTAATAACAAATGCTCAAATGTTGTCAAAAAAAGTGGAAGAATTTACAATAACGATAAAAAGGTATGGTGGTAATAGAGCAAGTGTGAGGCCATTATTGTAGTAAAAGAGTTTGTAAATGTGTGTGAAGAGCTTAGCTGTATCATTGTCTCTGTGTGTGACTAATCAGCCTTGTACAAAAATCATACTGAGATATCTGGAGAGAATATAAATGTTTATTATGTGTAGATAGATATGTGAATGCATTCATAGACCTATGAATATGTAGACTCCCTAATAAAATGGACCTGCTTTATCCTGTCGCTTTTTGGATTACATTATACCTCCTGCTTGCTGGAGCTGTTAACAAGGCCCGATAAAATATATAATCTCTCCGGCGAGTTCTGGATCCTAATCAGATGCCTGAACCACCTCAACTGGCTCCTTTTGACGTTAAGGAGCAGCATGTCGTGTTCATAATTTATTTGTACAATAATGCTCTTGTTGATAAAATCATTTTCATATTGCTTAGTGAAATTTTGTTTAAAAACAAACAAACAAAAACCTTGAAGTCAGCTATTGTTCTTACATTAATAGAAATAATCACAGACAGCAAAAAAAAATCATTTACAAAGACTCAGGTTTTGATAGAAATATAGAGAGAATTCATAGAGAATTGAAATCCAAAACATATATTTTTAATAATAGCATAAATGAAGAAATATTCTATAGTTTTGCACTGTACACTGATCCTTCTGAGATTACCATCACTTAACCGTGAAGCTGACTGTGTGAGAAGCTGGATTTTCTGAGATGCAGCCTCACACAGCTGTAAATGAAGTTGTTCAGTGACTTATATAGGTGGGATAAACCTTTAAATCTATCAGTAGGGAGAAATAAAGTAGGAATAAACCTTGAAATCTGTTGGTAGTTAAAAATAAAGTAGTATTTGGGTGGAGTAAAGTTTTAGAGCTGGGACAGCAGTCCTGAAAATTCAGCCTCTTGTCCTGCAGGTGGTACTGTTGTAAAAACACCAAAGGGATCTGAATCTGCGGTCCAAAAAGTGCAGCCTCCGGGGCTGCAGCTTTCTACTATTGGTGCCCTCAACCACAACTATGTAACATCACATAACCAAGTGTTACAATACTATTTAAGCTGTCTGAGTACAATAGTTTACATTGACGTCTATTACACAGAATAAGTTAAAAATCCAGAAATAGCTAATCATGCTCTCTCATGTCAAACTGTCCATCTATTGTTGTTAAATATTTGATTTACTAAAATAAATAACATGAGAGGAAAACAACATGGAGGAATAATGCCTGTGAAAACTGATTAGTTTCTGAGAATGATTTATTGCAAATGGTTAGAAATTAGCCTATTCAAAACACGAAACAAACAAAAACAACATCTAAACAACAAAAAAATCATGTTATTCCCCCGGACAATCTTTCATGGTTCTTAATCCAGAACATTATTTATTTATTTCAAATTTGTTGGAAGGAAATAACTAAAGCCCAGTATCTTCTCTATTGCTATTTTTTACCTAGTGGTTGAATTATAATTTAATGTGATGCAAAAATAGTGTCTCCATATTTGACAATTAATTATTATGAAAAATGACAAAACACATCTCTCCCCTGGAATGTGTGTGTGTATGTGTGCGTGAGCCTATGGGTGTATGATCAGGTGGGGTTTGGGTATTGATTTTTGTGTGATCTGTATATCTGTACAAAAAATGCATCAATAAAAATAATTTAAAAAAATAGCTTTTATTGCAGGGTGGCACCTGATGCTCGTGGTCATATATATACATATATGTATATATATATATATATATATAAATTAAAGATTGATTTTACAGAATGAAGATTGGAATATGTATGTATAAAATAAAAATGGGAATAAACAGCTATTAAGTTTGAATATATGGAAAGAAAATTGGAATATACAGAATTAAAGCTTGAATAAATCAAAAATTAAAATTTGAATTTGTAAAATTATTCGAATAAAATCAAAGTTTAAATATAGAGTATAAAAGTTTGAAATAAATAGAATCTTGAATATATAGAATCATGAACATATAGAATAAATGTGAATACATAGAATAAAAGGGTGAATACATACAAGTGTGAATGAAATCTGATCACCATCTGAATTCCACGTTTTTACAGAACGTTATAGTCTGAATCGTTCCTGATGATGGTCTGAACATTGGAACCTGACCTGAGACGTTCTCATTCCCTCGTCCCTCATGTCTATCAGTAGTAATAATCTGGTGCACATGGTCCTCCGTCTGCTCCGCCCTCTGTCTGTCTGTCAGCCATGTTGTTTTCTGTCTGTCTGCAGAGTAAAGGAGCGAAGGAGAAGGTGGTGACCAGGATCATGGTTTCTCGCTGTGAGGTCAACCTGATGAAGATCAGAACAGAGTTCAAGAGGCAGCACAAAAGATCGCTGTACCAAACCATCGCTGTGAGTATACCAGTCACATCACTGTAACGTCCTGCACAAGAGAAGGCCAGTGAATACACCATGGAGGAGCTCACAAAAAATAGATGAATTACAGTCTTGTTGCTATGAATCAAATGTAATAATACAATTTAAAAAGAATTAAAGTAATAAATGTTTGTAAACTGTCAGTTTAAAATGTAGCAATACAATTAAAAATGTAATTCATTTGAATTCTTACACTGATGCTGGTTTATGTTCCTGCTCAGGAGCACACTAAAGGAGACTACCAGAAGGCTCTGCTCAGCCTGTGTGGAGGAGACGACTGAGGACTGGACTCTGTTTCCCAGAAGGCCATTGGGTTTGAACTATCAGCTGACTGCAGACCTTTTTACAGTATTAGATCCTTTATGTTTTGAACTCCTCCATCTCTCTGAGCAGCCTGTGAAATAAAAACTTTACATCTGTTTGTATTTTCTGTTTGATGAAACCAGGGCCAGATAAAGACTCTGTGTACCAGTACAAACCAGTAAAGGATTGACCAGTTTACTGTTTACTACAGGAGTAGACAGGTTTTTATTCACTGTCTATTTGTCTGTCAGGTGACATTTCTGGAGCTTCACAGTAAAACAGCATAGCAGCATTCTGCTAAACACCCAAAGAAGATGGAGACTAGTTTGTTGTGGAGATTCGTGCCTAATTGTCTACTGGGTGAAGAGATTCTGGTGAAATAAAGACTTTAGAAAATCGAGTTTTCTTTTATGAGGTTTTATTCTTGTGCACACAGAAGACTCTATCTGGAAGCAGAGCGATGCACAGTCTGGTTCAGCAGAGGAGTGAAGATAAGCTGCACATACAATCATATATACAGAGAATGGTGTGTGTGAAAGGGTGAGAGGACAGGTGTTGTTTTGCAGAGTGGAGGAGATTGTTCCTTCGTGTCCTTGGTTCTCAGGCATTGCCTGTTTATGTAGACAGTCCTAATATGGTCATGAGTGTCTGTGAATTAGATGAGTGTCTGTGAATATTATTAGTGTGTAAAATGAAGAGATACATTGAAGGTGCATTTTCCCATTACACAGGACACAGTACACCAGAGATGTGCTGCTGAATCTGAACCTTAAGAGTTAAGCTTGTGGGACAAATCAATTCACTTTTATTTACATAGCACCAAATCACACAAAAGTTATCTCTAGGCATTTTCCAACGACAGCAGGTCCAGACTGTACTCTTTATTCTACAGAGACCCAACAGTTCCCCAAGAACATGGAGACAGTGTGAGAAAAAATGCCTTTTAACAGGCAGAAATCTCAAAGAGATCCTAACTCTAAGTGGTGCTGCTTTGACCAGTTGGGTTGAAAGAGAGAGAGAAAGACAGAGAGACATGGGGAATTGAGGAAGAGGGACACAGAGATGTACAACAACAACAATAACAGCTATAATAATAAAAAAGATAGTAATAATAATAATAATAATTATTGTTATATACACTACAATAGACCTCCAAACTAATTAGCGACAACACTTCTAACCAATCTGAATACATTCAGATTTTTGCTCTGGCAGGCCAGACTGTCAGCTGCCTTTTACTGTCTATGTCCTTTCATCTGTATCTCGAAAACTGGATCCACCTAATTCATACCTGATTTTCCACATCGTTTATGTCTTTAGGGGCGGGGCCATAATTCACTCATGGTGTTAATCATGGCACTGGGAGAAGGCTGGGTAACAATAGAATTGTCAAACATATGTTCTAGTGAGGACCACGTAGTTCTCATTTTGTGTAGACATTGAGTGTTAGTTTATCCTTTGCCCAGCTTTAACCAGTGGATTAACCCTCCAGAGAGGATGAGTTAATAGTTGTTGATTTTGTCTGCAGACAGCAGGAAAACCAGTCAGATGAGAGGAGACGAGGAAGAAAAAGAAAGAAAAAGTAAATAGACGACAAACAGAATGCTGTTTTGGCAGACCTGAAAGTGAGGAATGTGTGTGCTGATCGATGTGTGTGCTGATCTATGTGTGTGAGTCTGGGTTACGATCCAAAGCCCAAAGCTGACAGTCAGGATACAAACCTCCACAGCCTGGATCCGTACAAAGTGGCACACTCCAAAGACACACACTGTGTGTGTGTGTGTGTGTGTGTGTGTGTGTGTGTGTGTGTGTGTGTGTGTGTGTGTGCGTGGTGTGTGTGTGTGTGTGTGTGTGTGTGTGTGAGAGAGCAGCAGGTTGCAGCACCATGGGTGGCCTGGCCTGTTCAGCTGCCTGCTTGGCACCAGGACTGCCTGGCAGCAGCATTTCAGGACAAGAAGCTTTGGACTGGCATCACTAAAAGCTAAGAGACATCAGCTAATTTATTGTTACTGTTTAGAAACACATGCAGACTGGTGATATGTGACTCTGATATGATGAACATCGGTATGGTAGTCTCATGGAAGATAATGGAATTACACAACTTAACATATGTGGCCCATAAAAGGTTTCCAATAAGAAGTTGTTCAAACCCTCAGTTGGTCATTTTGCCAGAGAAGCATTCGAAGAAGCCCAGAAACACAAATCATCTGAGTGATTGGCAGAATTTCAGGATAAAAAACTCCCTCAAATTAATCAAAAATGCCAAATCTGACTTTTACTTACCTGCACTTGTAAGACTGTATTGCCTGGGTTTGAACTGTATGTTAAAGAACAGACCAGGTTTAGCAATATTTTGGACAAATGCTATGTCAATGTTAAAGGTGCTTATGTGTCTAAGTGTCCCATTTTAAATTCTGATCATAATGTGGTGCACAGGATCCCAGTATATAAGACCAAACTTAAGAGAAGTCAGTAAGTAAGTAAGTAACTACATTCAATTCATCACAGTTGTGGAAAATCATTGAATCCTTCAAAAATACTTCTCCCGCCACTCTCCCTCCGAAAATCTGTTTGGAAAATGAAATTATAACTAACAAATCGAAAATGTTTGACGCTTTTAATCATCATTTTCATCTATGTTTAACAACCAATTCACCACGACTACCTTAAGACCTGGCTCTCCATCTGTGGGTATTTCAAGGAATATTTTACATTCTAGCAATAAATGATCTTTTACATCCGTGAGTGACATTTACCATACTGGTGACTTCAAATCCAAACAAATCAAAGGGTGAGGATAACCTAGATCCTTCCCTCCTTCGTCTGAGTGCTGAGTAATTTATCACTTGCAATCAGGTAAAAAAAATTTTTTTAAAGGAAGTCTGCGTAAATTGTCTCATTACATAAAGGTGGTAGCTTTAACTACTACCCTTCAATCTCAAAATTGTTCTGCTTAGCAAAAGCCCTGCAGGCTGTAGTAAAATGTCAGCTTGATTTTGGAATCAGAAATCATTTTCCAGCTGGAGCAGTCAGGTTTTAGGTCACGTCATAACACGACATCAGCTGCAGTATGTGTGCAGTATGTGTGCAGTATGTGTGCTTAACAACTGAAGTCTTGGACAATCATCAACATTGTGCAACAGTTTTCATCTGTCTGTCTAAAGTATTTGACTCAGTTTACCATCACTGTTGGAATAGTTCAACAAGCCCTTCTGGGGTTCCTCGAACAGCGGTGTGCATGAACGCATTAAAAACAACTCTCCCAAGAGCAAATGGCACTTTAAGAGAGTGAACAACACTCACAGTCCGTTTTATGGTACCTTAGTACATAATAAAAGTCATTAAATGTTTGCCTAAAAGTAACTCTAAAAAAAGTGCTGCAAAGATATCGTACAACGCCAAGATCATCGACTGTCTCATCTGATCACCAGCGTCATTGCTTGTGTGTGTGTGTGTGTGTGTGGGTGTGGGTGGGTGGAGTGAATGATCTTGTCCTTACTACAACTCTTTGCTAACACAGTCATTCTCTGATTATGCCAACAAAGCGGACAGGTAGCTGAATCCACCAAAGCGTGACACAGCTAACTACAGAAGTTAACTAGGGGACTGCTGGTAGTTCAGTGTCATTCTTCTCCAGACATCAGCTAGCACAGATGGGCCAGATGATGCTAGGTTATATGTAACTGTGGTGCACAAGCAGTTCCCCTACACATTGGTACACATTCAATGTGTACCTGGCTATAAGAAAAACAATATAGAATGTCAAACACATAACTTGGACCTGCAAAGGATTTGATAAAACAAGGCGGGAGAGTTCTCATGTCTTACACTGAGAATAACTGTATCCATAATATTTATATAAAAATGTCCCAAAGGGAATGAAAAAAAAACCTGATGTAGGTTGATGATGAACGTACTTTGGAAGGAGAGACACACACAGAGAGAGAGGTGAGGCAAGTAAAGGAATGAAAGAAGGAATAATTATGGAAGATGCATGGCTGCATGGATGGATGATAGGTAGCATTAGCAACATTCCAGAAGCCAATAGTGGCCTCATTGTCCCCATGTGTGGGAACACTTCCCTTAAGAGCGATTAACAGGAAACCTAAGAGGCTGGATTACTGACCCTTCTCATGTTCTCCTTAACCTATTGTAGATCAAGTCATTCAACCCCCTCAAACACACACACACACACACACACATGCTATGAACTTGTAACGTATAGGCAGTATTTTAGTGGCCAACAGAAACAGTGTGATTAGATGACCTCTCGGTGATCCCTGGGATTCATTCAAATTTAAAATATCTTCACAAACTAATTGGTTGTCTTTTTTTTGTAGACTTTCCTTTAACTTTCCTTTCTGATAAACCTTATAGTTAAGTCATGCTGAGGTCAGTCCCTAGTGATGCTGCTCTATAGGCTTACTCTGCTGGGGGAGCTTCTTCTTCTTCTTTTGTTTTTGTTTGTCTGTCTGTCTGTTATATTCCCTGTAAGATATCTCAAAAAGATTTCAATGAATTTTGGTAGATTTTTTTTTTTGAAAGAGTAGATATTTGGCCTAAGAAAGAGTTGATTCAATTTTGAGATGGATTCAGGTATAAGGAATCTGGAATTTATTATGCTCCACCACTATAATATCCAGTTTCGGAATTAGGTGGGTCTGCAAATAGTAAATAGTGAATGACAGTAAGTGTGATTAGTAATTTAATTAGTAATTGTAATATTGTAGTATACTGCATGTGAGTATATTAAGTTGTGCAGTGTGTGAATTTCACACTCAGCCCACAATCAGCTGATAGCCCAGCTGATTCCCTTCTGAGCATCCAATTGGCAAATTCCATACAGTGAGTGTTGCTTAAGGTGCTTTAGCCTGTCTCCCTTTTCTGCTTCCTCTGCAAGCCGTTTTTCAACCCACCTCCACCCCAGCTCCTCCTTCTCATATTATGTTTGACTTAATCAATGTCTTTGTTGTCATTGATGCTGGTTCTTATAGGCTTATAGCCTTTTCCATGATGGCTCATTGAAGGGCAGGAAGGTGTGCTCTTCCTGCCTCGGGCTTTCCACACAGGCACGTGGAAGAGGCAGTGAGATCCCAGAACAGAACCATACCGCCAAATAAAAGTTACTGCATTTAAGTTACTGCAATATAAGTTACTGCATAATAAGTTACTGCATAAATTACTGCATAATAAGTTACTGCATACTAATAAACTTACCTATTGTTGATTAAAGTGGTCCTGACTGAACTACCTTATTTTGAATGTTATTAAGACAAAGGAGATGATGTTTGACCCTCGGGGAGTGGCTGACCTCAGGCCTGTGGTCATCCATGATGAAAATATCTCACAGGTTTCATCATAAATATCTTGGCATCTTTACTGACAACTCATCAAGCTGGAACACTCATGTGGACAGTTTTTGCAGCAGAGTACAACAACGGCTACATTTTCTGCGACAACTTAGGGTGGATACGATATTTATGTTGGTCTTTTATCAGGCGGTCTATCTATCATCTATCTATCTATCTATCTATCATCTATCTATCTATCTATCTGTCTATCTATCATCTATCTATCATCTATCTATCTATCTATCTATCATCTATCTATCTATCTATCTGTCTATCTATCATCTATCTATCTATCTATCTATCTATCTATCTGTCTATCTATCATCTATCTATCATCTATCTATCTATCTATCTATCATCTATCTATCTATCATCTATCTATCAT
Organism: Chaunax sp. Z400; assembly: GCA_037577475.1. Lineage (NCBI taxonomy): Eukaryota > Metazoa > Chordata > Actinopteri > Lophiiformes > Chaunacidae > Chaunax > Chaunax sp. Z400. The sequence goes on from CM075184.1 coordinate 6,576,089, forward strand.
CTATCTATCTATCTATCTATCTATCCATCTATCTATCTATCTATCTATCTATCTGTCTATCTATCATCTATCTATCATCTATCTATCTATCTATCTATCATCTATCTATCTATCATCTATCTATCATCTATCTATCTATCTATCTATCTATCCATCTATCATCTATCTATCTATCTATCTATCTATCTATCTATCCATCTATCATCTATCTATCTATCTATCTATCTATCTATCTATCTATCCATCTATCATCTATCTATTTATCTATCTATCTATCTATCTATCTATCTTTTACAGATATATCAGCAAACTTGGCAATAGTATGAAGCTGCATAATAAATAGCTGCAACTGCACCACTAGATGTCAGTAAATCCAACACATTGGACCTTTAAGAAAACCTATCAAAAGGTTTATTGCTCTCACTGATGGTCAAATCTTCAGTGCATGTTTCCATGGGTCAATGTGTTGAAGTCACTTTAGACACTGATACTGTTGAAAGGCCTTTCATACAATTATCACAAATTATTTTGTTATTAGGTTGATTAGAGTGAGAGTACAGTCATGTCATGGATATGTAGCTGGGTTGTGTTTGGTTAATAACTCCATTATTGTGTGATTTGTCCTGCAGGACTAACCTCAGTCTATAGGGTTTGCTTTGGTCTGTAACACTTATTGAGAAAATGGATGACCATGTACATGGATGTGTCTCTATTGTGAGTCCATTGTTAATCCATTTGAAGCTTTAGTGACACATGACTTTAAGGTCCTCTCTGATCGTTGAGCCTCAAATGATGCACTTCTGTCATCTGCTGGGGTTCAGGTGTATTACATACGGTGTCCCAGAAGTACATTACAGATACACACATTAGATGTGAAAATGACTTACAAAGGACTTGCAGAATCAATGTATTACTTTTGTAGGGTGAGGGTAGGTCAGTCGACCTCCACCTCACCATGCCCTGCGACTTCAGCTGTGGTTCCGCCTTGCCTGGATGATCAAACATGGTCATTCGCTTTGATCAACCATCTGCTCACCATTGTGGAGTTACAACCCCACAATTCACATAAAGATAACACCCGTAATCACACCTTAGGGTCTGTACCCACACAACATTTGCCTTCCCTTAACATATCAAAGAGGACCTGGTCTCACCCCTCCTGACCCCTTGCTGAGTACCAGAGACACACCAGGGTATCAGTCTGCAACTCAGGAGACCATGAGACTGCTTTCTGTTCCAAACCACAGGATCCAAAACCCTGCATGGGTTCAGAAACTGGGAATCAATGAATTAATAAAAATCTGACAATCCAACCAACCTTCCATGCCAAAATGTTCACCATACCTCCTGCCTCTTCTCCTCTTCCTCTCATCACGGAAGCAAGAGAAGAAATGTGTTCATGACTGTGTAAGCATGATTTCTGGGAAGCTGAACTCTGTAACATGTTCTAATGGATCATTTCTGATATTCCCCTTATCGTTGTGTGTTTTACTCCTTTTGTAATATGTTTCTTGTCTTGAATTTGATGAGCACATAGTGATGGTTTTCTTCCTGTGTCCCTCTGAGTTCATGTTTATTGCATGTGTGCTTTGATGCCTCCTTCTAGTGGAGAGACTCAGATGTCTCGCCTATTGTTTCTATGTCAGCTGGTGATGTGAACGCATATCTTACAGTAACATAGGACACGCCCTTACTTCCGGCAGCTGTGAGGATTCAAAAGCCACGGCGCGAAGCCGCTCGTCCTCTTGCTCCGCTTGCTCCTACCTCCACCTGACATGAACTCTGACTCCTGAACGCGGAGATCCCCGTGACTCCGTGGATAAGCCCGTGCCCTCCTGCCGCAGCAGAAGAGACTTCTTTTCCCTTTTCTTTAAGACTTAGCTCATACAGTTAGATAGCATTCCTCTCCTACAATTTCAGCTAAGAATTGAAGTTCTGCACTTCAACTAAATTATTGGAAGCTCACCTGTGGATCACTCACGCCTGAGTAATTCACTAAGCCCCTCTTCGAGCTGTATTACCGCTTAACTCGCTCCACCGCCGTCAAAGCACGGCCAAGCTGAACACGACCGTCAGGTCCGAAGTTCACAAAGCCGCCAGCCAGCGACGACGCGACCCTCCAACATCCGAGATTCGGGACCAGGATCCGGCAGACTTCGAACAGCATCCTCCGCGAGTATCCGGTCGGCGACCCCTCCTGATAACTCGCCAAGGCGTGCTTTCGTACTTACCCCGGAGACCGGCTGAAAAGTAAGCTACCCGAAATCTCTGTGTCTTGGAAAGCGTCATAGCTGATCTGGCATTATCACCCACAATTTACCTAATTTAGTTTCCCTTCAAACTTCCCTTAGACCCCCTTTAGTTTGGTTCACATCACCACGCTATCATCCACCCTGTTATAGTTATGTCTTATCCTCTCTCTTTCACTCCGATCTCATTTTGACTATCTTTCTGTTATCATCCTGTGTTGAATTTAGTTTTAGTTTGTTCTGTGTGCTGTGTTAGATTACCTTTGATAATAAAGTAGATTCTTTTAGACCAAGTTTCTGTGTTGATGACTGGAATCATTAGTTCTTGCGATAGAGGACTTGACTTCCTTCATTTGAGACTGATTGAACGCTATTATTTAGTAATTAATTAATCTGGGTTATATTTACAGCTTTCTTAAGGAATCCTTCCGACCTTAAGGATATAGCTTTAGGAAGGTGGTGCTCCTCGAGGTATTCTTTCATAACCCTACCTGATTAATTAATAGCTTTATAATACGATAATTAATATATGATCATTTTGATCATAATTATTATCGTTAACCCCTTTTAACCCTACACTTTGCAACGTTTCGGTACTGGACTTTCATCAGGAAATGATTTATGACAATGAAGAGCAACCTTCAATAGGGAGTGGTTCAATGTCCTTCACCAATCACATTCACCCTTTAGAATAGGAAGCCCAAACATCAGAAAAGGACATACAAAGATGGCAATGCACACCTGGAGGCAATGAAGCCATTCAGTCACGAGCATAAACAAATTTACATGAATATGTACAAACACCAACAATCAAATAGTAAACAACTAGAAAACATGACTTGGACCTACAGATATCAAAAATACAATTAAAGATGAACCTGTGAAAATATAAGGTGAAAATTGGCATCCTGACTAATGTACACAATGAATGTAACAGGGACTCACATTAATATCGTCATCAGTTCAACGATGTACAAAAACTATAGGCAACAATAATCGTCTCGTATCAAGTTCCTCACTTTGTTATCAAAAAACATATATATTGTCATGCATGAAGGTGATGCCTGATTGCTGTATCCTGGGAATGACATGTGGACCTAGGACCGCATCTCGGTAAATGATAGCTGACAGTGTACCGTGGATGTGGACAAGGTCTGACCACCATCCATTAGTAATGGCTCCCCACATCGTGACATCACCACAAAAACGGTCCACTTCCTGGATGTATGCTGCAGGATAGCCTTCCCCACGACGACGATACAGACGCCTACGACCATCAGCTCTGTGCAAGTTAAATCTGGACTTGTTACTAAATGTGACCTGCCTCCACTGTGCAATGAGCCATAACATCTGTACCATCTGTGCTACACGTGTCTGCTGAGTTTCAGCCATCAGCATCATCAGCATCCCAATTGCCTGGTCACGTAAGTTTTGTGGAAGCCGTGACATCATCAGTTGTTTCAGTAGGACATTAATTAGACCCAGGATTTTATTGCCTTGGCCAGGTGTTTTCAATCAAGCACAAAAAAATCTCACCGACATCATCGTTTACTCTGAAATGCACCAATGACCCTAAAATAAATATTTAGTCCAAAAAATATTATCTAATAAACAATTCAACGAACATCTGAAAAATGATGTGAAAAAAGATGTGAAAAGTACAAAATAAAAAATACACATGTACAAAAGATGTGAAAAACAAATAAACATTTTACAGAACAGCATTAGAAAAGTAGAAATAAATTTACAGGATGTGACACTTTTACCAGTCATGAGACAAATTACAAGCTGCAAGTCAGACAGAAAGGTTTGGGTGCTATACACAGGATGTGCTGATTGTGCTGATCGTCTGCATCAATCAAACAGTCGTGCACAACATTCTGTGGTATGTGTTCATGAACCTGAGCTTCTCACCATGTTTTGTCCATTTTGTGGAACCAGTTTTAGTCAGTCAGTCCATTTCTGTTTAGGGGAGTGTTCAGATTTTTTTAAAGAGACTGACAAGATGGAAGATGGTGTGATAAATTGTAGTATAGTCCATTTCAACAGAGGCCATTCATAATCAGTGAGGCTGAGGACCGATGGCAGCATGCAGAACAGTGTCATACATTTGTTTTTAGTTTTGTAATTTGTTTTGCCTTTAGTAAAAGTGTTTCACATCTTCGTATTATATGTTGTATTTTTTTATGTCTAACATGTATATCTGTGATGCACTTCTGGGCTACTGTAATAACATGACCTTCAGTCTCACTGTCAACTCAGAGTCAAGAAATCTGAATATCTTATGGATGCAACTTTAAAATGCAGTTCAATGTAGTTTCACTGCATACAATGATGTAATAGTACATTTTGAAGATTGATAGTATTTGGATAGAAACTGTTGTACCTTTCCTTGGCTCTTTGCCAGCAGTGTGTAAATTGATGGGTGAGTTTTTGAGTCTGTGGACCAGGCTTCAGAATTACTTCAGGTTGACTTCAGCACAGTTTATATTCATATGCCCAGTTGTTCACACATGAGCACACACACTCACTGCCTGATTACAATTACAGTTGCTGATCTTCAGAAATCAGTCTTCCCAAACTAATTCGACCTGGACAGCCCACGCCTCGGCTAATCCAACTCTCTGGCATTTACATTTAGAATGCTTTAGGTTTATCAAACCATCCCAACATTACATTGGTCATTTCACTTTCCCTAAATCCCCTTTGGAGAAGAGATTAAAATGTGGGATCAAGGCAGGTCAGGGGGAACATTAAAGCAAACTGAAAGGTGCTCATTTATCTGCTAGGTTGCTTTCATGGAAGCTTTATTGTGTCCAAATGTAATTAATGCTCTACAGACAATGTTTTCAAGTGGCTGTGGAGGTCTTTGCAATTCCAGGGGCATTCACTGTGCCAATGGGACACAGAGCTGTGTCAAAGCCTAACACTTTTCTTATACAGCCAAACTACTGTCCTCTAAACCAAATCATCCAGAGACGTCCAATACTGACAGTGGCTCCATGTGAATTCTCTAATAAGAAATGCAGGTGGCTTAAAGGATCTGTGGCTCTCAGAACATTTCTCTTGCACTCTGCCATCTCCACACATACAACAGAGGCATACAGAGATGCAATGGCAACATAGGTGAAGGAAAACATATGTACTTCTCTCATTTATCCATTGCATGCTCATGCAGAGCTCAAATAACTTAAAACCACGCCTGCCTGTGGTATGGACCTACACTTGGTCTCAGTGACACAGCCCTGCTCAGCTGTTTATTATCACAGCAGCAGATCATAGCCAGTTCTTAGAGAGTGAGGGATGAAGCCGTCAGGGGGTAGGTTGCAGCTCACGCGGAGATCACGCAGCATTAAGGTGAACCTGGATCTCATCACAAGTTTAGAACCATCAATGATGGTAGATTGCTGAAGATTAAATAGAGATCTCACAGTATATTTACCACACCTGAGAAGAGAATGCCCTGAGGTGAACTTCTTCCAACATTAAATCAATACCAAGAATAAAAACCTTGCCTTGATTTCGACACCAAATTATGCACCAGTGAAATAGTGATAGGCATTCTCTCATCACTGCCTGAAGAGCACGGTTCTATAAGGACATAGAGGAGCAGAAGGATTCCTAGGACGGCTCTGGGATGCTGGATCTTGGCAGACATGTGAAACTGAATCCCTGCTAACATGGTGTCGAGACTTTGCATTTGAAGAAGGTGGGACTCAAAAGAAAATATAATTAAGAAGAATCAGCTTTATTGGTCACATACAATTATACACAGTACAAGGTAGCGAAATTTGTCCTCTGCATTTGACCCATCCCTGAGGAGGAGTGGGCTGCCCTTATGGTGCCCAGGGAGCAAACTGGGCTTCAGTATCTTGCTCAAGGATACTTTGACATGTGGACTGGGGGAACTGGGGACAGCCGCCCCCAATTAAATTAATTAATTAAAGCGGCAGGCAGCGCTGAATGATGCCGTTGGGGGATGGGCCAGTGATGGACTTGCTACCAGACACCTGCTGATACACAGGGCTCAGAATTAGCATTTATTACAAACATCACATGAAGGATTGTGTTACTTTCTGTGTCCACAATGTGGCACCAGAGAGCACCCAGTAAATGTAGCTCCTCTTCGAATGCATGATGTGAAGGCCACACCATGACAATTTCATGTACTTCAAATGAGGTTTGTCATACAAAGCTTTCCTCCTGTTGCCAGCAGGTGGTGCTGTCATCGTAACTGAATATTGTCTTCAGGATGAGAGGTTTAGGTCAGATTGGGTCGTGGGCTGTTTGGACTTTGGTCCTTTGTAAGAAAACTCACAATCTTCACCATAATTTATCACCAAATGGTTATAGCCTCTCTCACACAATTTGAGTCAATATGCTCAACGGCCTAGTAGTAGTAGGTCAAAATGTTTGTTTTTTTCATTTCCTGTTGCCCCTGGGCGGTGCTATGGAGAAAGCGGAATTTTGTCATGTGGATGTCTTTAGGGCAGGATCTTATCCAACATGTAAAGTTCATTCATTAGTTCAGATTGGAGTAGAGTTATGACAACTTCCTGTTTCACAGCGAGACATCATGGGCAACTGTGGCTCAGAGATAGTGGCAGAGCTGTCATCTACCTATCAGAGGGTCTGTGGTTTGATCCCCAGCCCCTACAGTCTGCATGTCAAACTGAGCAAAGTACTGATCCCCAGTTTGCTCCCAGTGACTGTTCCAGTGGTGTGTGAATGGCTCCTATTGAGCAGGTGGCGCCTTGCATGGTAGCTTCTGCCACCACTGTATGCATGTGTGTGTGAATGGGTGAATGCTGGAGAAATGTCCTACAGCATCTAAGTACATTCCACAGTCCAGTCCAATTCACCACGTCGACATGGCCACGCCATCCAAGGAGGACTCAGGATTCAAATAACTTTTCATTCTTATGGGGTTAAGATAGAACTGACCAAATCCGAAGTAGACCAGATTACATCCTGGGGATGCTTCTATGAAATTTTCAAGGGGGTGCTGTGGAGACATTTTGTCATGCTTACTCCTGAACCCAATAAAATATCACTTTTTTCACCACTTGGGTAGTGCTCATAGGTGTGAATGTGAGTGAAGTATACTACATGTGAGTATAGTAACTTACGTAGTATGTGATTTTCAACAGTGTAGTGTTGTCTCCAATCAGATACACTTCAAAAATATCTGCCAGCTTTTTCATGTGGCTAAAATGAATGGTTTACTGCTCCCCATTTCATGTGAAATGATATTTCATTGGTACTTACATTAGTTACTATGAGCTCCTGGGCCCTGTGCTCCCAGTGCTACAAAAGTGCACCCCACCAGTTATCAGTGGGAGAGTCAGTTTTCTGTTAACGTTTGTTGCTGTTTGTTGCTTTCTCGTCCTCGTTTCACCTCCCATCATTTGTCATGTTTTTGAGCTGGTCTTGACAGTTTGCATTGATGGTGGATGGAAGTTGCTGTATTACAGCTAACGAACGCATCAGGAGAATCAGATATGAATGATGTTATGGGGATACTGTAGGTCAGCTGGAAAGCAAACAAACATGTTCTCCAAATGGGTGGAGATGATAAAATTGATATAATTAATATAATAATTAAGAGCCCAGCAATAAGTCCTTGTGAAACTGATCATGTTTGGTTTTGGATGAATGTGTCAGAAAGGTCAGAAAGATGAGCATTTTAAAGCTGTAGACATAGTTGTGTCACGTCTACACGAAGTAGTTTCTATATAAACTTGTCAGAGTAGAGTTTTTACTTTCACTGTTGTTGACTGTATGTCTGCTCTAAGAGAGGCTGAGTATAATCTAGTTATGGGCAATGTCACGAGTAAGAACGACTGCAAATGTCTGTACTCTACAGGATGTGTGTGTGTGTGTGTGGGCAGGTGTGCCCGACATGCACCTTGCCACCCACTTAAAATATTGGGTTTTTAGAATTATGCGTTTCTACAGTTGCTCATATATATATATATACGTATATATATATATATATATATATATACATATGTATATATATACGTATATATACACTACCAGTCAAAAATTTGGACACAGTTTCCCATTCAAGTGGATGGGTAACTGTGTCCAAACTATTGACTGGTACTGTATATACATATGTATATATATACGTATATATATATACATATGTATATATATACGTATATATATATATACATATGTATATATATACGTATATATATATACATATGTATATATATACGTATATATATATATACATATGTATATATATACGTATATATATATACATATGTATATATATACGTATATATATATACATATATATATAGAGAGAGAGAGATAGATAGATAGATAGATAGATAGATAGATAGATAGATATCTTATTAAACCAAGGAATAAACGCCTCCTCTGTATCAATTAAAGGGCTGATACCGTCTGTGTTGAGGGAAATAAAGCCTTGATCAATATTTGCTGAAACATGGTGCTGGAGGTCTATGTTTTAAACATCTTTTCCTAAAGCGTTGTTCCTGGGGACGTAATTGAGATGGTGACACTTAAGAAATATGAACACGTTTACATGACTTCAGCATAAAAACGTTGCCTTTAGTGTAGTGGAGTATTCCCTGCATGGACATAAAGCTATTGTGGACTATGAGTATTGAGGATCAATGTCAGTAATTCTGTGCGTATACTTTTCATTGTATTATTGTCAAATCCCCATCCACAGTGAAAGAAATCCATCAACGCACATCTTTAAAATCTACCTTTTATTACAAAAACAATAGGCCTCATCAGCTGTTACCAATAATCATTTTGTGTGTCATAGAAATTAAATGTCTCACTTTGATCACCATATATTTAATAAAAATAAACATTATTGCTGGTGATAAACAACAACATTAAGGTGTGCCTTATTGTAATCAAAATATATCAGCTTATTATTTGTTGTTTACATAATGGAACACAGCTATGACAACTTAAGTGTGTGAGTGTGTGTGTGTGTGTGTGTGGGGGGTTGTCATACATCAATGACTGTGACCTTCTCTCCCCAGTGGGCACTAGCTGCTGGTTGTTTTATTGTTGTTTTTTTGGTATAGAAAGTGAGAATGTTGCAGGTCGGCATAATTTTGGTTGAAGTGTCTTCACTGGACCACCAGGAAGGGAAGGAGTTTATGCAGGAGCAGGAGAGCGATGTAGAGGAGAGGATCCATGCTGCTTAGCAGACCACTGCCTGGAGGAAGATGAAGAGAAAATTACAACAGTATGCTGCACATCACACTTAGACCTGTTCAATTGTGTTACTGAAGACTCATCAATAAACAAAGCTAAAGATACATCAGTGTTGGGCAGTGACAGCACTAAACGTAGCTGGTCGTGTCACTCAGTAGCTTAGCTCTTATTGATGAAGTGGTGCTTCAAGTGTTCACACAAGCTACATTTCTCCCAAATATTCCTGAAGCTCAAGCTCAGTGGAGCTTTCTGCTCCGACGTGAATTAAAACTGCAAAGGATCGGTAAATGATGCTCCTGCCATACACAGATGTCTTTGTGCAGCTGACAGAAGCACTGCCGTATGACGACGGCTGATGGCCACGACGTCTCCGCTGCAGGAGAATACAGACATGCTATGGAGCTTGAAAAGTGACAATGAATTGTGGCATGTTATGACCCCTTGGGTCCTTTAGGGGGTGTCATGTGACTAATCTGTCTCTTTCTGAGGGAGTTGCTTAGGTGACCTGGAACACCTGTGGTACCCAGGAGTTCCTAGGTTACTTGAGGCCTGGCTGCAGACTAATCCCTCTCTCTCTCTGCTCTTCCCACATCTTGGTTTGTTCATGTTTTGCTAAGAGTTATACTATGTTTTGCACCTTACAACATCCTCACACATATATTCTTCATTCATGCACTCCTTACATTACTGACCTTACTTACATATATAAATAGTTACTTTAATTGACACTTTAATTCGGTCTCATTTGGTTTAATTTGATTAAATAAAGTATTTTTTGACGTGCCTCCTTGTTGTTGTGGCCATCTGAGCCAGGTCATCACATGGCATCAAAAATATTATAGGATCCATTTCTGTGTGTGGAGCTCTGGAGCAGACCTCCAGTCCAGAGCAACGAGTGTGTACGCTCTCTGCTGTACACACAGGATGCAGCTTTCAAACCTGCAGATGCAGACGAGTACAGCCTGAGGAAAGCTATAAGGAGGGCCAAACACAAACATCCCCAGAGGATTGAAGAACACTTCAGAAACTCCGAACCTCGATCGATGTGGCAGGGCATCCACTCCATCATGGAGTACAAATTCGCATGTTTATGTTTCTTTCTCCACCTAAAACCCATTTTTATGCTCGTCCTGATAGGGACAATACATCCACATGCCCTAAATGACCAGCTACTGACATTCTCCATCACAGAACGTCAGGTCGTGTGCAGAGCAGCTTGCTGGGGTCTTTACGACGTTTTCAACATATCCTTGGCCCAGGCAGTTTGTCCCACATGTCCCAAAATAACAATGATTGTACCTGTGCCAAACCATCCCACTACAGCCTGCCTGAATGACTTGCACCCTTACCCCCATCATCACATTCCACTTTGCCTACAGACTCAACAGATCAACAGAGAACACCATCTCCTCCATAATACACTCTGCCGTGACACAACTAGACAAAACACCAGTGTCTGGATGTTGTTCATGAATGTTACATCCACCATTGAACTCATCTCATCCAAGCTGATCTCCGGGCTCACTGACCTGGGCATCAGCAACTCACTATGCAACTGGACTCTAACAAACAGGCTTCAGTCTGTTAGGTTATAGCCACACCTCCTCCACTCTGTGGACTGGGGTCCCACAGGGCTGTGTGCTCAGTCCTATGCTCTACTTGCTATGACATCACAGTGGTAGGTTTGATCAGTGAGAACGATCAGCTGGCCTACAGAGAGGAGGTTCAACATCTGTCTGCTTGGTGTGGAGATAACAACCTATCCCTGAACACCACGTAGACCAAGGAATTGATGGTGGACTTAGGTGAGGTAGAGGCTTGCACACAAACCCCAACCTACATCAGAGAGAGTGAGGTGGAATCTAATCTCATATGAACATGCATTTTGTGCACCTGTGCAAGAAATTAAGGGAACATATGGGTGTGAACTCTTCAGAGGCACACATAACTTTACAACAAGACAATTATTATCTAGTCCATCTGTCAGTTTTTAGGTACTTGAACAAAAATGCTCTGCTAATAAAGAGATCTGAAATGTGATGGAGGAAAAGTAAATGATATAAATTATGGAGAACACTGAGCTGAATAATCACATCCATTTTAATTCATGCAACACATGAGAGGATATGTATGAATGCAGGACCTCATGCTCTCACACACTATTGTGTAACACAGAGAATTTATTCTTATGTTATGTCATAATCGTCCCGACTCTCGTGAGATCATACGACCAAAAGGATGCCAAGCAGATAGCTGGACACACTCGTCATCTGCCTCGTGAATTCATGGTTGAATTCATCATTTTCGTAGAAACTGTGATGCTTTGAATTAAAGATAAAGTCATTATTCAGTCCAATTTTATCTATGTGCCTCTAACATTTGGTGAAAGTAGAGTGACAGACAACACTTCTACTAAAAAGACAGTATTTTAAAATGTCATTTCAGATATTTTTTATACATTGATCTACTTTATTCAATGGTTCCACTGCCTCTGTGAACAAAAGATGATTTTTTTCTATGAATTTTGAATTCACTTGGGGATTATGTTGTTTGCAGATACCTTTAGAAGGTAAATTGAACTTCTACCTTTAGTATGGACACTTGTTTTCTGTGTAAATCCACCCCATTGGTTATTTGTTGATCTGTTTGCTCTGACCCCATATTGACTGTCTGTCAAACAATTTATAGTTTTCAATGAAATCATCAAATCTTCCAATAAACAGTTTTTCCAAACTTTTAGAGAACAGACAAAGTAAAGAAATGGGCCTGTAGTTAGTGAAGTTATGTTTGTCCCCAGTTTGATGTAATGGGATAATTTAAGCAGTTTCCTTTTGTGTGGAAATGTACCAGCTGTGAATGACAGATTGCAGATGTAGGTTGAAGGGTTTGCTATACCATCAATGACTTTCTTGACCAACATCATACTGATTCAGTTCCAGTCAGTTGATGTTTTATTCTTGCAGTTGTTAACAATATTGATTATTTCTTTTCTTTCTACAGCTTTAAGAGAAATTGAGTTTGGATTTCTCGCTGCATAATTTTCAACACCCTCCTCCTCTTTGGATTGTGTAGCATTGATGTTATCTGACAATTTTGGTCCCACGTTTACAAAAAACCTGTTAAACCCATTAACCACACCGTGCATATTATTTAAAGTCTTATCATTGTCGATAAAATAGTCCTGTACTACTATATAGATATAATAGTAACTAATGTTTGTTGGACTGTTTCTAATGATGCTGTTCAATATATTCCACATGCCCTTCATACTGTTTTGGTTATTCCCTAGTATCTTGGTGTAGTAAGCCTTCTTACATGTTCTCATAATATTGGTTAATTTATTTTTATATCTCATATTTATTGTCTGCCTCTGCAGTTCTGCATTGTATGAAATGTCTATATAGTGTTCTTCTTTTTACATGCATCATTTCGCTTACTGTTACATTGTTTCACATGGTTTCTATCATATAATTTTAATATTTCATAAGTCATATGCTTTTCTTCATAAAGGTTTTCCCAATTCTGTGACAGTAGTTCATAAAGTCATCAGTCATCTTGTGTTTGTTAGGATTTCGCAGGTCTATATTGAAGTCCCCACACATGAATGTAACCTTCTGATTCATTTTGGCACACATCTCCTCCATACTGTCCTTAAATATATCATAACATAACATATTAGAGGCTTTTGTTTTGGATTGGTCTGACATCCTGATTGCTCCATTAGAATAGCTATGGTGTGGGTGAAGGCATGTGTGCTGTCTATTTTTAGGTACAGTCTCCACTGGCTAGTGCAACTGATGACCTGACTGCTGACACATTATAAAGATGACAGCTGCTTGTCAGAGAATCAGAAACATTTGCTCAGATTAGAATTAAAACAGAGATGCAGACCTACACGGCAGCCTCACACAGTCTGCTGAGCTGCATGGTTCCTCACCTCTACCATCACAAGGGGTCGCTGCAGCTCTGTTTCACTTCCTACACCCCGACATACTCACTCACCAGCTCCGTGCTGCTGCCGGACGGCTGCTCTCCCTAGCAGCGATGAGGCTGATGACTTGGCCACTGAGGTGGTGGCGGTGGACAAGATGGAGGGGAGAAGGTTGGGCTGGGCCTCCTGAGGCACCCGCTGCTTCCCCTGCCCTGAGCTCTGACCTCCTGTCAGAACTTGGCCAGGCTCTGAGGTGGCCTGGCGTGCTCCACCTCCTCCTGGCGCTGTGTTCGTATTCCTCAGGGGCCAGCGGTTCTGGATGTGAGATACAGCCTCCTCGGCCACCATGCCATCACCCATCGTGACGTGCAGTGTGGCGTGAACAGTAAATTCCTGAGTCTCGTCAGCCCACAGGTCAGACACACGGCACTCGTACACCCCCTCGTCTTCCTTCTTCACCTTGGACAGGCTGAGGTGGTGGGAGATGGCGTTGCCCTGCACACGCACAGTCTGTGACAGAAACCAGCAATTTTTAGTTTGCATTAATCATCAACTTATTTCATGCTTTATGAATAACGGTGAAGACCCTGCATCAGCTGCTCAGCGGTCTAAGGGCACAGCATGAATGTGACGTGATTAAAGCTCGACCTGACACGGCTTGTGTAGCACCGATTCAGAGGTCTGATAGCATTATGGGATAGAACATGTCTGAGGAAACTGCAAGAAGGAGACTGAGCAAATTCTAAACGTGAGTCGCGGGATTTCTTCGCCTAATCGATCGGTTGATCAAAATGCGCATTAATATTAGAGGAAGTCCGATTAATCGCTTTGGCCGATCAATCAGCACCAAGAGCTCAACCAGACATCCAGCACTGAAGTGGTGCAGAGTGTGATGCAGTGAAGAAACATGACACTCCATCTTTTAGTCATTATGTTGGCTGGTAGCCTCTCTTCAGTCAGTGCAGTGAGGAAAGTGGACACTTACACTTATCTTAGTGGCTTCCCTTGGAGTGACCTGTGAAGACAAAGAACAGAGAATCACATCTGTGCAGCCTGTTTAACATTCAACAGAACATCAGCTCTGAAATGACTAAAAGATGCACATTATAGGTGACAATAATTCAACATTTTCCTTTGGCAGAGAGAGCTGACAGCGTGGGCAGAGTGGGGTTGTGTACATTTCTCAAAGACACCATTGATAACCTCTCTCTCTCTCTCTCCTCTCATTTATCCTCCCCTCTTCACCCTCGCTTCATGTTTTGATGAGCTTAAACCACAGAGGAAGTGCTGCAGAAGTCATTGTCCCTGACGCCTAAGATGACTGAAAAAGACTGATGAGTCATGCTGAAGGGAAAAAGGAATTCCCACGGTGTCCTGCCAAGATATCCCATCGTGGCGGTTTTAGGCAGCAGACCTGACAGGAATGTAATGGCGTTGAGGGCTAACAGGTGTGCGTCCTGCTGTCTGAGTGCTGCACACGCTCCTTTGCTTCTGTTCAGCCAAGATCAGATCAGATCATGAGGATGTTGTGATGAGCTGATGAACTGCATGATGTGTGGATTTCTCTCACAAAATTTGGAGCAACAGGCTAATATAAAGAAAGACGTGGATATTTGTGTGTGAATGCATACATGCAGAGTGTTGATCACTGGCAGATGTTCACAGTAAAAGTGAATAAAGCTGACATTCATTCTTAGTATTAGTTTATTTGGTGCTAGGTAAGATGAACAGGGTCAGGTTAGAGATTGACCAACTAATCCGCCCTGATAGGACATTTTATGAACTACTGGGATCACCGGAACTGGTCCCTATTATGACTCAACTCAACCTCTGCACTGGAATTACTTCACTTTAGGAAAATAATAGTTGAAATAATAGAAGGGAGAGAAACGATTTCCTGGATCCGCACCATGATCCAGATCTGCCTCGAAATCTAAACACCTCCTCATCATAACAAGGGCAGCTTTTCTAAAAGGTTTATTGAAATCTATCAGGACATTTTTGAAATATTCAGCTAATTAACTCTCAAAAAGACAAACAAAGCGGCAAAGAAAACATGAACTCTGTCGAGGTAGTAAAATCTAAAAAAAACTAATTTTTTTTAAGGCTGCTTAGATCAGTTGCAAATTAATTTATTGATCACTTTGAGTTGGAGGTTTAGTGATCCACATTGATTTAATTACATTTATTTAGGAATTTAAAACTTTGATTGAGATATTCAGTTCAACAGTTATTCTATTCCTCATAAATTAAATGATTGTTGTGAGGTCGGCCGCTGATATCGGCTGATTCATCACATTTTTCCCGTTACAAAGTATCTAAGTATTCTAATATCAGTCAAGCCCTGGTTCAGGTGTGCAGATACAGTCGGTATTTGTAACATGTGGAGTGGGAGGATATAGAAACCAGGCTGTAGCAAACCAAACATGCACACTTGTCACGTTTAATGACTTCTTTTACCTTGGCTCTGTTGGCCGGAGCGCTGATCTGCAGCTCGTGATGTAGTCCTCTAGACAAATCCTCTTTCAGGTACCACCACTGGATCTCCAGAGACATGGGCACGGAGCTGACAGCCCTGAAGGCGCAGGGCATCTCCACATCCTCTCCCTCCCCAACGCTCACATCATGAGGGACTTCAGTAAAAGCAGCTGATGATGAGGATGAAGAGGAGAGAAAAAGCAGAGGCAGATTAGTGTGATGTCAGAGGGAAAGTGCTCTGAGAAACAATCCAGAGTTTGGCCTCTCTGTCTGTTTGACCGTCATGCACTCATTTATTTTAAGCTCTCCATCCTATAGTCCACATTAAACATGATGTACAGACGGAAATGGTTTCAGTGCAGCATCTGTGACCTGGGCTATAATCTGCCTTAAGCTTTACAGTATTTGATTGAATAATGGAGAGTGGCTCTCCATCCTGATGTGGGTGCAGTTAGTTCATTATGTTTTTAATGTTTGTTTTTTGCTTTTATTTATGAGGGATGATTTTACAGAAACATGCATCTTATTTCCAAGGCTTCATGTTTAATCCTTAGTGTTGGCATTTATTTCCAACTCTATGATTTTTGAAAACTTCCGTCTGTTCAGAAACCTTCCCCGTTTGTGTCTGGGCTTCACTTACCTTCAGCACAAATCAGAAAGAGCGAATGGATGAAATAAAGGAGGCAGCAGAGCCCCGTCGTTTCCATGACACAGTGAGGCTCCACACAGCACCGACATCAGACGGTCGGTTGACCTGGATGTGTAGCGTCCGGTTAAAACAGCTCCAAATATGGCCAGAGGTGGAGCGGAAGGCGCGTGCACGATCCCGAGGTGAGCACGAGCATAGTTCAGCGCACAATCAAGAGATGCTCTGACTCTACAAGTTCAAAGTCACAGGAGTGAAACATTCCCTCTCTTTATTCCCGGGTGAGCTCCGTTTGGAGGAAGAAACCATACTCCTCATCATCACCACGCTTCCCTCCTCGGGCTCCGCTCCATCACATCACCGACTCTCCTCTGACATCCAGAAGACTAATCCTCCTGATAACGGGAATGATGGCTCGGTAAACAGACTCACGTTCGTCCGTGTTGCCCCCCCCCCTCCTCCTCCTCCTCCTCTGGCTGCTGCCACCGACCCTGATCCCTCCTTCAGATATGAGCAGCAGAGTTCATGTGTGTTATCTTCATCTGGCTGCTTTTTTCATTGAATTAATTCTCTCTCTCTCTCTCTCTCTGTCTCTCTCTCTCTCTCTCTCTCTCTCTGTCTCTCTCTCTCTGTCTCTCTCTCTCTCTCTGTCTCTCTCTCTCTCTCTCTCTCTCTGTCTCTCTCTCTCTCTCTCTCTCTCTCTCTGTCTCTCTCTCTCTCTCTCTGTCTCTCTCTCTCTCTCTCTCTCTCTCTGTCTCTCTCTCTCTCTCTCTCTCTCTCTCTCTGTCTCTCTCTCTCTCTCTCTGTCTCTCTCTCTCTCTCTCTCTCTCTCTCTGTCTCTCTCTCTCTCTCTCTCTCTGTCTCTCTCTCTCTCTCTCTCTCTGTCTCTCTCTCTCTCTCTCTCTGTCTCTCTCTCTCTCTCTCTCTCTCTGTCTCTCTCTCTCTCTCTCTCTGTCTCTCTCTCTCTCTCTGTCTCTCTCTCTCTCTCTCTCTCTCTCTCTGTCTCTCTCTCTGTCTCTCTCTCTCTATCTCTCTCTCCCTCTCTCTCTCTCTCTGTCTCTCTCTCTCTCTCTCTATCTCTCTGTCTCTCTCCCTCTCTCTCTCTCCATCTCTCTCTCTCTCTCTCCATCTCTCTCTCTCTCCCTCTCTCTCTCTCTGTCTATCTCTCTGTCTCTCTCTCTGTCTCTCTCTCTCTCTCTCTCTCTCTCTCTCTCTGTCTCTCTCTCTCTCTCTCTCTCTCTCTCTCTCCATCTCTCTCTCTCTCCATCTCTCTCTCTCTCTCCCTCTCTCTCTCTCTCTGTCTCTCTCTCTGTCTCTCTCTCTCTATCTCTCTCTCTGTCTCTCTCTCTCTCTGTCTCTCTCTCCCTCTCTCTATCTCTCTGTCTCTCTCCCTCTCTCTCTCTCTCTCCATCTCTCTCTCTCTCTCTCCATCTCTCTCTCTCTCTCCCTCTCTCTCTCTCTGTCTCTCTCTCTGTCTCTCTCTCTGTCTCTCTCTCCCTCTCTCTCTATCTCTCTCTCTCTCTGTCTCTCTCTCTCTCTCTCTCTCTGTCTCTCTCTCTGTCTCTCTCTCTCTCTCTCTCTCTCTCTCTCTCTCTCTGTCTCTCTCTCTCTCTCAAAGCTATAACATTAGGGGCATAAAGATAATCTTCAGTTTACTGCCTTCAGCAGTAAAAAAAGCAGTTTGATGTCTATGCCCTGGCTGCAATGATTAGAAATGATGAAAAGCACTAACTCACAGCTGTAGCTTGTCTTCTAATACTGTTAAATTTCCAAACAAAATGAAAACTGCAGAAGTAAATACCATTATATAAAAAATAGGGATAGACAACATCGCTGTTTATTTACTCTCCTGCTTCTCTGAGATACTGAGAACTCTCTGTAGAAAGCCGACAATGAGACTGAGAAACACAAACTGCTGACAGACGTCGATGTGGATTTAGAACAGACAGATCAGCATCACTAATTGAACTAATTGAACAAATTCCACACTGTATGGACAAAAATATGCAGTGGGAGTATAGATCTAAAAAAGAAAAAAGTTTTTGACACTATTCATCACAACATTTTACTCGAGAAACTGGAAAAGCTGAGGTGTTAGAGGTGTTGTGTTGAACTGGGTGAAACAGGCAACAATTCATACGAACAGGTGAGCATAAATCAAATTACACTAAAACAAAGTACAAACATAAAGCTGTTTAAATAGATGGACAAAAGCATGTTTATGAGGTACAGGGGTAAGGTTGTAATTAGTTCCATTTATTTTCTGTCTTTTAATTCTTTTTTTGACACCGAGTGGATATTTAGGTTGTACATCTGGGATATTTGTTTATATTTATTACGTCTATTGGGGTGTATTGGGATATTTATTTTTTTGTATAAATGTTATTAGGTTGTATATAGAATAGGGAGAGTGGGGGGATAAAATTACAATAGAATAGAATAGAATAGAATAGAATAGGTAGACATGAGTTTATTTTGAGTAGTCGATAAATCAGTAGGAATAAATGTCAATTTCTTCCTACTCCGTTCTGAACCTATGATTCTCAGTTTATTTGTTTATGAGTATTTGTTTCACTTCACTGCTTTACTTGTTTGTTTGTTTTATTTGTTTTAATTTATTTGATCACATGTCCGAAATAAAATTGAATTCATTCATTGAAGAACTAAGTCTGTTATCTGTGTGTGTTTAATGCAAAGATTGAACATTGTTATCTTGATAGGCAGGTCTGTATATTGTACCGTAAGAACACCCCCCACCCCCGACACACACATACACACACACACTTAAACATTAGCTATGTTGCTAATGTTGTTTTTATTTAGAGCCAAATTGTAGTCTTGTGCATGCACATCTGACATACAATAAACATTATACAGCAGGTTCATTATATTACGAACCTCAACACAGTCACACTGCCAGAGTGTCTTAAACGCAACCATGCCATTTGGCATCGAGTAGACATGACACTTTTCTGATGCTCTATTTGCCATTTCACACATTTGCAGTCAGAAACTAGAACTGTACTTCGTAGAGCAACAATCCTGCAAGTCTTTTTAGCTTGTCTGACCAAATGCCCCACCAATCCACAACATTTTGTGTAAATTGGTTCTGCAGTTTTTGCATAATTAGAGAAAATGTATGTATAAAAACAACAACAAAAAACTATCTATATAGCGAATTTGAGGAAAGTGGAAAAAACCTATATGTCCTTATATCCAGAGCTGCACCAAAACTGAATATGTGCTTTCATGGCCCGTTCCCCATCCTTCTGTCAGGTGTGACAGTTTTTGTGTAAACCTGCTGACAAACAAACTAGACATCACTGAGACAGCGCAAACCGACACCAGAGCAGCTCAGTTTCCCTCCATTATGCCACTGCATCTAAAAGTAATAGTCCCATGATAGTTTGACCCTCGTAATATGACTCCTGCAAACCTGACAACCTGCTCGTACAATTTTGGGAGCTGCTGCCATCGCTGCATAATGTCAAACTGAAACCCTTCATCATGATAGTGAAGGTATAGAAATAAATGAAGAGGCTGTATTTGTTGTCACGTTGTCTTTGTTGTTCTGACTTAATTTATTGAATTGTGTTTTTGGCAATGCCATTTTTTCCATTCATCATTTTTGTGAGCCTGATTTGAGTTGTAAAGGTTAATATACTATTATTGTACTTTCAACATCATGCAATAAAAGCTTTAGGCAGAACCCTGCAAATGCAGTTGGTGTTACTAGAATAATAATAATAATAATAATATAATGATAATAATAACAACTTTAGATATAGCAACCCTCAAAACAGCCATTGCAATATGCCTCACAAAAACAAACAAATAAAAGAAAGATTCACAGTCAACAAGTAAAATACATTAAAAAATACAATAATACATAAAACAATAACAATTAATTAAATTAATAAAATAATGCCTTCACGCCTAGCGAGTTACCAGTTCATGTATATTTATTCACCTATATCTGTTTGAGAAGTTAACATGTTGCTGAATTTGGCAAAACTTGCAAACTCATATGAAGCGTGGTCAACCTGTGATGGACAGGTGACTTATCTGATTCAAACCACACCAGGATGTCTAAACACAACCATCACTAGACTTTTGTTCAAAACAAAGGAAATATGTTGGTGGACATGTTACTGATGCGTTCAATGTCAACATTTTGTGACTTGTCAGATGTGTTCAAGTGAACAACTGCTGGAATGTAGCTGTATTATTATTCATCATCACAATGTATTTGCAGACTGAGAGGAGGTTTGATGGAAGGAAAGTAGGAACATCAAGCAGACGATAGATTAACACGAACAAAATAACTACAATAATAGTAACAGCTGATTAAAATCAACGGAGGGGGACTCAGTGAATCTGAGAATAGAAGCACAGACCCAGTGAGAAGCAGGGTGTTGCACCAAATGTGCATTCACTGCTACTCTCTCACCTCAATAATGCAAACAAACACCTGAGATGAACTGGCTCTTCAGTCTGCAGCATCTGTGTCTGTTGTGGAGCAGAATTCCTGCATGTAACCCATGACTGTAAGATCTATGTATTAGCCCTTATACAGTATGTCTGTTTGTTGTTTTCTATGTGTTTCTGGGTGGATTCTAACCTCATAGGAATGCAGGTTCATCCTGCCCTGAAGAGAACCATTAGAGGCTTAATAAAAACAGTGACGTCTCCTTCCTCAGCAAAGAATTCCAGAGATGGATGTGACTGAACAAGACTCACATACCCCCGACCCCTGCAAGAAAATGTCAATCTGCCATTCATTTGGTGGGTCTAGAGCATAGAGTTTGGGATATACTGTATGCTATAGAGACAGTGACCAAACTTCAGTCACCTTTAAAAAAAAAAAAGGAAAAATAAAATGAAAGACCAAAAACTCCCCATGTTCAATTTATGCTGTAAAGTTTGGTGAAGCTAGAATGAATAATTTAGCAGATATTCTTCAGAAAAGATGACCACCCATCAGACTCAACTTAATAATCACATTTCCATGGAAACCACAAATTTGTAGAAAATTCTATTGTCAAACTGCAGAACTACTTATCATGGTTAATATACAGAATGTGTAAAGTCTGGTGAAGCTAGTACGTACAGTTTGAGATATGCTGACCTTGATGACTGATGACTATCTACAAGGCGCATCCATTAGCACACATATATTGACTCCAGGTGTTGAGCCATTCTACTGATCGAAAAGGGTTAAAAAAAAAACTGACTTTAGCACTATTGGAGGATTATGCCATGGCATTATAGAGAGTGTGTCCATAGAAACAAGGTCTTTCTGGCACATGATGATGACTCCAACAATAATGCTCTTGGAATTGTGTGTTGAATTGCGCCCAACTCACTTTAGGATGGCATAACTGGAATTCCCCAGCAGTACATATGGTTTCCCTTCAGTGTGCATTAACAGGCCATCAGCAAAGTGCAATTTACGTTCCTCTTGGGGTGGCTGTGGCTCAGGAGGCAGACTGGTCGTCCACTTGTCATTGAGCAAGATACTGAACATCAATCTCCTCCCAGCGGCTGTTCCGTTGGTGTGTGAGTCATTGTGTAAGTGGTTATCGCTCCTGATGAGCAGGTGAGCCTCCACCACTGTATGAAACTATATGTGAATGGGTGAATGATTGCTGGTGTTGTGACAGACTAGAAAGGTTCTAGACAAGTACAGTTTATTTCCCATTCTTCCCAAATGTAATTGTTATCGTCTGCACTCATATGGCAATACAAGGACAAAATTTGCTTTTTTATTCCATCAATGACCATATCTTTAACGCATCTATATCTAACCATGTATTTAATGCAAATCTGAAGATAGATGCTTGATGGCCAGCAGTGTAGGGCGAAGATGATGATGACTGGCTACTTGGTAAGATAAGGCTTAGAGAGACAAGACCAGCTTAACATTCCTGCAGCAGACAGCCCACAGTCAGGTGGATCGATGCCTGGATGCAACAGGTGGCAGGATGGGAAAAGTCTGCCACATTATCAGGATTGTGCAAATGCTGCCACTCTGCAACTGCATGAAAATGAGATGCATCATCTGAAATAATGGCTAAGCTACCAAAAATACAATAACATGTTTGATTTTTTTCATGGTTTCTTTGAGATTGGAGCAAATTTCAGTGTCAGAATCCACAGTGATGTCGTCTTTTGGGGTAATTATATCCATTTGTGTCTGTAAAGCCCTGTTCAGACCAAAGCTTTGCAACAAGACAAGTAGAAACTTCTAACTATGTTGTTTCTGCAACAATCTGATATCATGCCACCAATGCAACTAGAGGAGACAGTCCACCGTTTCAACTGCTCCGTACTTCTGTTTTCACTGCCTGCTTTGAAGGATCTTTTGAGACTGAATTTTTGTAACATCTTAAATGTGAAATATGAGCATAATGATAATGAGTTACTTGCAACAGCTGCATTTCATTTACTTGTGAAATACCAAAAACAAAAGGTGGACAGTGATGA